>OZ059906.1:27164096-27259096 GCA_964057215.1 Oscheius myriophilus | reverse complement strand
AGGTAAAGAAACAGATTTTTGAGCTTTAACCTGCACATAGAGACATGTTGAGATGAAATTTTCGAATTTTGCAGTTTCTTCTGGGCGGACCTAAATATAAGAAAAATTATTTAGTTCTGAAGACAAGGTCGGACTCACCTTACAGTATCCCTCAAAACTTGCCCTCAACTTCGGTACAGTCATGTCAGATCGTGCATAGCCAATTATCTTGCAGTTAATGGGTAGAAGGGAATCTCGGTAGAGCCACCATAAAGTGGGATAGATTTTCTTCTTAGCAAGGTCACCCTAAAACAGTTTATCTTGAAAAATTGACAAATTCGCTTACAGAAGCTCCGAAAACAACGAAAACATGGGGATCCTTTGAAAACTTGGAAGATTCTTTTAGGTGTTCGACGACGTCGGGAGTTAGGGGTTCAGATTTTGTAGAACTGTGGGTTTTCAAGTCTCGAGAGTACATTTTTCTGAAAAGGGGAATGAAGAGAGAGAGAGAGAGAGAGAGAGAGAGAGAGAGATAGATAGAGGGAGACAGAGAGACAGAGAGACAGAGAGACAGAGAGACAGAGAGACAGAGAGACAGAGAGACAGAGAGACAGAGAGACAGAGAGACAGAGAGACAAAGAGACAGAGAGACAGAGAGACAGAGAGACAGAGAGACAGAGAGACAGAGAGACATAGAGACAGAGAGACAGAGAGACAGAGAGACAGAGAGACCGAGAGACCGAGAGACAGAGAGACAGAGAGACAAAGAGACAGAGAGACAGAGAGATTTTGGGAGGTCTTCGCTGAGACAGGTGCAACGAAAAGGCGTGTAAACTAATCCCTCCCCTCTGTGCCCTACAAATGATGACAAATCCAACTACAAGCCGCAAATGCTGACATAGAAAGGGAGAAACACAGCTGGCGCGGAAACCTGGCAACCGGTCTCTTCAAAGTAACACGCAATCAGCGGGGCAGACAAACAAGAGCCACATTGAGGACAAATGTACTTGGAGCGAAAAACAAGCGGTAAAATTCAAATATACAAAGAAAACAGACATAACAAAGCAACAGTCGCTTTTGAATTTAGTAAAAGCAAATATTGCAGCAGAAAATAATAGTGGTTTTGGACAATAACATGTTTTCATGCTTTTCTTATATTAGTGTGAAATAAAACTATTAAAAAAACAGCTGCTTCTTGAGCCAAGTTACAACGTCACGAAATTTCCTCATGTTAGCGGAAGGAAAGGAAATTTTTGCTGCGGTGGCGCTGTGAATGGCAACTGTGGCAACGGGCAGAGATCGGCCGATTTGTCATCCTCGGGCAACGAGTTCTTTGATGAAAAGGTGTTTCATTGAAAAAACGGATAAACCGAGATACAAATGGAAAGTGTGTGTGTGTGTATGTGTGTGTATGTGTGTGTGTGTGTGTGAGCGTGTGTGTGTGTGTGTGTGTGTGTGTGTGTGTGTGTGTTACTTAAAACACATTTGCGTCCGCAGGCCCTCAAACTGAGCGGCCGACGGCGGTGAATCCCTGCGGCCGTAGGCTGCCTAATGAGCCCCGACGAGCGGCCGAAGGTCGCTAGGAGCCATCAGTGAGATCTAAATAACTTCTAGTGTCTTCTCATGATCCACTGCGGCTCATGTTTCCGATTACTACATCATAACATGAAGTATGTATAACAAAGTCGACAAAAATCAAACGATTAACGTCAGGGCTCCTCACAGAAAAACGCTTTATTTGAAGCAGTTCATTGTTTCTATAAATTCATCTATCAACTGGGAGTCAGCTTGGCCGTGGGGGCCTCGGCAGCAGGGGCTTCAGCGGGGGCGGCAGCGGAAGAAGAAGAGAATCCGGTGAATGGCTTGATGAACTCCTTGTCTCCCTTGGCGTTGGCGGGGTTCGTGTCGCAGGCGATGGCCGGGGCGGGCTTCGCCTTGCCCGTCTTGGGAGCTTCCATGCTGAGCTGCTGGAAGAAGATCGTCAAATCCGCGTCCAGGCACACGACGGCGGCGGCGTTTGTGAACTGGCCGCAGTAGTTGGGGGCCGAGAAGACGGTGATCAGACGACGACCGGCCATCATTTCGTAGCCGTCCTGGACCACCTGGTGGGCACGGATGATGAGGTCGATGCCGAGCTGGGTGCACGCCTGGTCCACCACCGCCTTTCCGAACATGTAGCTGATTCCTGAAACGAAAGAATACTCAAAATTTTCATAAACCCCGTTTTTTTAATCCCCCAACCGGCGCCCGCAGCCCAGATTGATTTTAAAAGCTTCGGGCGCCCTCGAGTAGCGAAGGTGCCACAATAGCGCAGAGGTAAGCACCTCGCTTCACAAACTAAATTTTGGGTTCGGATCCGCATAAACGCATGTTTTGCTTTTTGATTTGTAATCCACCTTCAATCAAAAGTTATTTGCAATCATTTTTGAATACGATAAACTGTGCCAAAAGAACCAAAAGTTGATTTTGAAATCAGAGCTACCCTGTAACTTTTTTGAATTTAACTTTTCAACCAAAGGCAAATTGATTTAAAACTAAACAAACAGTATAAAAGAAAAAAATTAGAGCTGCCAAGGATCAGAACCAAAACTCCACAATCTGAAGCAAACCCCTGCGCTATCAGGTTTAACACAGATGTCATAGAGCGCGTCGTTTTTAACGAAGGGTTGGCTCTACGCGCTTAAAAAGATTGTTACCGACTATGAATAGCACATGGTAACAAAACAATAGTTCGAAAACCAAAGGAACAAAAAAAGCAAAAAGTTTGAGCTCACGGGGATCCGAACCAAAAACTTCCGCAGTATGAAGCAACGAGCTATCCCCTACACTAGAAGGTCGCATGTAGTTGTAGCAACGCGCGCCGCTTTTCACAAGGGGCTCTACGAGCATAAACTGTGTTGTTATTTAGTGTGTGATATGGATGTTATTTAGTGATAATAGAAGTGTATCCATATTTCAACCCAACCTCGAATAGAGTGGAACCATCCCTCTCCCTTGTTGGTCGGGTCGGACCACAGCAAATCGATGAGGAGTCCCTTGTCGAGCGGCTCACAAGGACGGATGACGTTCCTGATGACGTCGAGGTGGTTGGTCTCCGGCGACAGACCTCCGTGCATGCAGAGGACCGGGAGTGTGTCAGCTGAAGCTTCAGAAGCCTCCTCACCTTCTTCGAAATGAGGCCGGCCATGGGGATTCGGTTGAAGCAGCACTGGAAGTCCCACCAGATGCCGATGCCGTACTTCATTGCGCACTCGTTGAAGAAACCGTAGATCTTGTTTACGGAGGGGGTTTCGTGATTTCCGCGGAGGATGTAGATGCGGTGGCGGTGGCGGATCTTCAGGGCGAAGAGGAGGATGAGAACTTCGATGCCCTGAGGCCCACGGTCGACGTAGTCTCCGAGGAAGATCATCTTCTCTTGGGGAACACGGCCGATGAGGTCGAAGAGGCGGTTCATGTCCTGAAAGAGGGATAGAGGGATAGAGGGATAGAGGTTTAGAGGGATAGAGGGATAGAGGGATAGAGGGATAAAAAGGATAGAGGGATATAGGGATATAGGGATAGAGGGATAGAGGGATAGAGAGATAGAAGCATTGAGGCAATACCCACCTGGAACTGAGCGTGGATGTCTCCGACGACCTTGATCGGAGCTTCACACTCCACCAGGTTGCTCTCCTCCATGAAGATAGCCTGAACCGTATGGAGCACGGCGGTGACCTCCTGCATGCTCATAATGCTGGCGATGTGGATGTCGGTGCGGCCGTAGAGGGACTGCACCCGCTTGAGCACATCGTCAATCCAGTCTTCCGTCTTCAAAGCCTCAGCCGAGGGAGGCCTAGGAACGACGGTTTCTTTCGACATGGAAGGGAGGAGAGAAGAAGGAGGAGAGTCCTCGGCGGTCGCAAAGGCGAAGAGTGACCGAGAGGACCGGAGACGGGCTTGTAAAGGGATGGCTCACGCATCGGACGGAGCGGGAGAGGTATCGCTACGTGGAGTTAGATCGTTTGCGTAACTTATGCTAATTTTAATAAAGGTGACTCGCCCCCGAGACAGGATTTACCCTAACGCTTCTTGCATCAGTGGAGTTGACGCTGAGCTAGGCGCCCACGTACCATATTCAGCGCAACTTAACATTCACACAACCACACATACACACACTCACTCACATACACCAGCACACACACGCAGTTTTATTTTTCTAACTTGTAAAATTAATTTTTCTGATAAAATCTCTTCCTCTAGTTTCAGAAAAGTCTTTCATTTTCTCATTTAGAGCAAAATGAGCCGAGGTATGACCGCTTTTGAAGAAAACTTCTTATGAATTTCGCGCCACTCTGGCGTCTCTCGCTTTCCTGTGTTCTCTCGTCTTTTACTGCCGAGTAATCGTGCGCCGATTGCAGTCCAAAGTATTTGTTTCAGAATCGTGGACACGGCATCTATATTCCCGGAAATAGTTACAGTTTCATTTTTTCTACCATTGAAAAGCCCATGTAAAGTGGTCTTGGAAAATGTTTTTGGCCAGAATCCGAAACACTTTCTCTCCGAACAGAGAAGCTTTGAAAATTTAATCTTGAAAAACTGTTTGAGACGACGTCTTAAAGGCCCCTGACGGTCCCTTTAAGACGTCGTCTCTGTAAATTTCAAACAGGCTCCTTATATGCACTGACAGGTTTTAAAAAAAAAGTCTCGGATTTGGCTGGAAAGTTGCCAAAAACCTTCAAATGGCCTAAAAACCTTATGCTGAAACTTCTGGCTCGAAATCCATTTTTTGCCCAAATGGTACGGTAAATTTTTCAAAATCGTCCAAATTACAATTTAAAAAAAAAACAATTTTGTAGCAATTTCGATTTCCAAAACTTTAACTCTTAAGCCTACGAAGAATACTCATTTCGTAAAACGGAAATCTTGAAAAACTGTTTGAAAAACAGGTTTTTTGAGGTTTTCGACCTTTCACTTAAATCGGCCGGGAAAAATTCGTTTCAGATTCCAAATCTACGTTGAATTTCGCTTCGGATAAGCATTTAAGATCAAAAATCGAAGGTAACTATTTTTGTTAAAAATTTACTTGAATGTGTAAAAATTGCCCAAAACTCCCAAAAAATGACCGAAAATGCTATTTTTCGGCTACCTGTGTTTGAATTTCTAGATCGTTTTTCAATGCTGATTCCAAAAATAACATTTCAATTTTCAAGCACAAAGCCGGCGCGGCGTAAAAAGTGGTTATAAAAGCCCTAGAATTCGGATCTTCTTTTTCTGACTTTTCTGGGTGTTTCACATGATGCGAGGCCAAAATGAGTGATACGTGACCGATTTAAATGTTATTTTTGAAATCAGCATTGAAAAATGATCTAAAAACATATATTTTCCTAAAATCTTTAAAAATTGTTTCAAACACAGGTAGCCGAAAAATAGCATTTACGGTCATTTTTTGGCAGTTTTGGGCGATTTTTACACCTTCAAGTAAATTTTTAACAAAAATAGTCACCTTCGATTTTTTCAAACAGTTTTTCAAGATTTCCGTTTTACGAAATGAGAATTCTTGGTAGGTCTAATAGTTAAAGTTTTTGAAAATCTAATTTGCTACAAAATGGTTTTTTTTAAAATTGTAATTTGGACGATTTTGAAAAATTTATCGTACCATTTGGGCACATACCGTAATCCGGGTCAAAAAATGGATATCGAGCCAGAAGTTTCAGCATAAGGTTTTTAGGCCATTTGAAGGTTTTTGACAACTTTCCAACCAAATCCGAGACTTTTTTTTCTAAAACCTGTCAGTGCATATAAGGAGCCTGTTTGAAATTTACAGAGACGACGTCTTAAAGGGACCGTCAGGGGCCTTTTGCAAGTTTATTCTATTTGATTATTCATAATTTATTATTTCAGGATTCCATACCAATTTTTTATGCACGTATCCGATAAATAACGATGAATAAGTGAAAAATTTTGTTCCAACGGCTTTCAGCCGTGTTTACAGAAAAGTGTGCGCAAATCGGCAAGCTGCCACCTTGCCAAAATTTTATTTGCTGAATTTCAAACATGGTTTTAATTTTAGCTCTAAAAAGTGTATTTTAATCGTTTTTCGGTTTTTACACTATTTAAAATAATTACACGCTAAATAACTGCCGTAAAATATATGAAAATGCATAAAAATGTAGCTGGAAGCCGAATGGGCTGGGGAAAAAGGCTCTCAGCGGCGTTTCTCGTTCTGTCTGCGTCTCTCAGCGAGAGGTTTGATTCTCGCAGCCAAATCAATTCAACAAATCCCAAAGGAGTAGTCGCGGGCAATCGTAATCGCAGGCAGTGCCGCGTTGGTTTATATTTCCGTGGGGGTACTGTAGCATAAAAAGGCCCCTAACAATCCCTTTAAATACTTGTCTGCTCGAACAAAACATTCTTCCGAATCCGAACAAGAACTTTTCCAGGGTTCTTTTTTGGATATTATTTTCTTGTATTTGAGTCGTATGTTTTTTACCCTTGTTGGACAGATACCGTCTCACTTTTGCGATAACAATCCTGTAATAACTCACCACATCCTCTCATTAAAAATCGGCGAAGGCTTATCGGCAGATGATTAGATCAACGCAGAGCCAAGGACGCTGACCCAATCATTCCTTTCTCCCAACCTGCCCGCACTCCAAATGTCTCTTTTTACCTACTATTTTTCAGAGATGACAACATAGATTCGTCAAGATTTCATTTAAAAAGACACTGTCAAATGTTTCGAGAGGAGAGGAGGGTAGAAATCATCGAGTTCGACATGACTGAATTTTGGCAAACTGACAAACGTAAGTTGTGGTGACTAATTTTGAGAAAAACACGCTAGAAAGTGTTTATAAATAATAATGAATTTCCAGGAAATCCCCATTATCCTTTTCTTTCGCCTGGCCTGGAATTAGAAATTAGTTAGAAAGAACTACTGGTTGCTTCACTTCTCTGTTCGTAAAGATTGAGGTTAGCTTACAGAGTCATTTTACCCATTTTTCTTGAGAATTAATTTTTCGAATCTTTTCAATAACAACTTCATTGAAAGGCGGCCGTTTCCGCGATTCTGAAACATACCCCTTTTATATGTTTAGGCAAAGGGTGCACGTTTACACGGCAGAGAAAGGCGAGAGAGCGCGGGAAATCGAGAGACGGCATAGTGGCGCGCAATTCAGTCGATATTTTCGCTAAAACTTCATGTGTTCATATCTCGGCTAATTTTGGGCCGAATTGGAAAATGGGTGAATTTTCTCATTCGAAAACATGAGATTTACAATTTTCTTTTACAAATTCAGAACAAATATGTTTACTCGACCCTTTTCAATAAACAAATCGGAATTTTTAAAAACGCGTGTTGAGCCTTCCAATGACCCAAACATGAGCTTATGAAACTTTTGTCACAAGAGGTTTTTACGGGTTACGGTAGTTCAAAGTTATATACGGTGGAAATTGAATTTTCACTATGTTTTACTAAAAGCAATTGAATTTCACAACCAGTTATGATTTTAAAAAAAAAAGTTTGCTAGCAAATTAAAATTTTAAGGGCAAAAACGCATAATTTTGGAGTGTTCACAAATTCTTCGAAATTGTTTCAATTAGGGTTAGAAAACTCACTTTTATCAATCAATTGTTGAGATTGTTTCATACAACTTTGCTTTTTACGCCTAGACAATCGGTTAATATTGAAGTTTTCAAAAATGCGTTAGAAAAAGAAAAGAAAACTTTTTTTTTCTGTTCAGCATGTTCCAGAGCACATTTTGCTTGAACTTATAAAGTTTTGAAGAAATATCATCTTTTGACAAAAATATCTATTGAATAGCGCGCCACTCTCTCGCCTTTCTCTGACGTGTAACCGTTGCATTGCTCGGCCGTGTAACTGTGCACAAATGGCATGTTACTGTATCCCACGTGGGCTCTGTCATTGGCAAAAGCTCGTTTTTAAAACCGTGAAAGAGACAGAGTACCTTATGCTAGATGTAAGCAAAGTGGTCCGAACTACGAAAACATTGAAACCTCTCAGAAATTGACTCAGAGATCAAATTGTAAATTGTTGGTTTAGGAACGCCGACCCTGTGGAGTTTGCTTGGAACAGTTCGACTTCAGTTGTGGAAAAGTTCGACAAAGATTCCTAACACAATACGTCTACATCGATCGTATAATGAACCACATCAAAGAGTGGAAGGTAAGGGAACTCTATTTTTTTCAAAATCAAAGTTAAGAACCTTTAGTCCTTGATAAATTTTTGAAATGTGCACTTGAATCACGCAACTTGAACTTTTAATTTCTGGGATGCCTGTCAAGCTACTTGTTTTAGGGGATTTCTGCTGTCGGACAAGGAAAAAACCTCCTCCTCTTCAACTTGCACTTCCGCTGGACTCCTATTTGATGCTATATGGAAAACGAATTCCCTATAAAAAGGATCGTCTGCCCCACTTTCTCAATTTATCTCTCCCCCCTCTCTCTCTCTCTCTCTCTCAACACCATTTCACCCGTTAAAGTCAGACGCAGATTGCCCTTTCTGTGCTCTTAGCCTGCCCGTTTGCCCTTTTCCACCGCCGCGGCTGAGTCAGAATCGTCTCCCCTCCCCCCTCCGTTCCCCACCCTCCACCACCCCACACACAACGTCTCATCGCCCCATTTTACCCCACATCAACCGTTTTGATTCGAACAAATCGATTTCAGCCATAAACTTATTTCCCATATCGTTATTCGCTTCTTAACTGTTTTATATTTTACTGAACAATGAATTTTTGAGATTTTAACTCAAAAACCAATCAATTTCTTTTTAAACTTTTTAAAAAAAAATTTTTGTTATCAAAACATGGTGGAGACGCAGAAAAGAGTGTTGCATACACAGAGACACCAGAGAAATTGAAAGACGCAGAGAATATAGAAAATTGTGGAGGAGTTGATAATCGATTGCTTGACCGACAATTCCTCCGCGACAATTCCTCCGCTACGCCTACGACAATTCTTACCGCTTCGATGCCAGTTTTCCCGTACAATGTGGACTTTCAGGGGCACCCCAGAAACGCGAGGCGGGGTGGGGGGGCCGCCAGTACGAACACGCATCCCTTCCTTATTAAAATTTTCTTAGCGAAAGTTCCAATAGCTGGAGATGTCGCGATCGGAGGAATTGTCGCCCCCTCCGCCCGGAGGAATTGTCGGGGAATCATCCAGATTTTCTGTATGTATTTGATCGATTGGATGTTTCATCGACTGGATGTAAACGAAAAAAGGACCAGGTGTCCTCTGACTCAGCCATCACGCGATCGCCGTTGACGGCCGGCAGTGGAGGATAACAGAAAGAGCTCAGTTCACTCTTTTCTCACTCCCTCATTTTTTCTCTCTCTCTCTCTCTCTCTGTATATCTCACACACTTTCTCTCACACTCGCCCATTCTCTCTCTCTCTATCTCTCTCTCTCTCTCTCATTCATTCACTCGTCCTTTCTCTTTTTTATCTACTGTCTTTCTCTCTCTCTGTATCTGCCTCAGTTACATACTTTATCTCTATCTCTCACACACTTTCTTTCTCTCATTCTCTTTCTCTATCTCTCTCTCTCTCTCTCTCTCTCTCTCTCACAACACCATTTCACTCTTTCATGTCAGACGCAGAATGCCCTTTCTGTGCCCTTAGCCTGCCCGTTTGCCCTTTTCCGCCGCCGCGGCTGAGTCAGAATCGTCTCCCCTCCCCCTCCGTTCCCCACCCTCCACCACCCCACAAGCAACGTCTCATCGCCCCATTTTTACCCCACTTTTATTATTTTAAATCCAACAAATCGATTTCACCCATAAATTTATTTTCCGTATCGTTAAAATAAATCTTCTCAACTGTTTCATGTTTTACAGAGCAATGAATTTAAGAGGTTTTCAATCAAAAATCGATCGATTTCTTTTTTAACTTCGTTTTTTTATGGAAAAAATCTTGTTCTTCTCCTATTTCCTGTTTGTATTGCTAATTATGCTAATTTCAGAAGCACATATACTGCTTTCTCATCAACTCAAGAAATTTTGGAGGGTGGAGATTGGCCGGGACAACAGGATCGCGGAGGAAAGAAATAGAATCTGACGACGACTACTCATAGGTTTTTGAGGTATGCAATGTTCCCTTCCAAACTTTTGAAAGTTAGATTTTGTAACTGTTGTCGAAATTGGACACTTCATCCAACAAACTTGTTTCAAATTTGATAGCTATTTTAACACGAATTTGTTTTTATGAAACTGCTTTTATTACATATTTAAGGGGCCATCCGGAGGGTTTTTCCCTGCCCTAAATAAATTCCAACAATTTGAATTATTAAAATGCGATGGGCGGCCCAGAGGGAATGACCTTCCGAGAGGGTTGCATTGGTTTGGGAGGAGTGTGCGAATCTCTTGCTGCAAGACGCAGACGACGAGAGCACAATGCAGCCGCGGCTGAACACACGACATGTATAGTTTGTGCCAAAACTACTTTGGAACAACGTGCCAATGTTTTGATGTTGTTCCAAGAGTAAAGCACGCAATATAGGATACTCAGGCCGTGTACGCAGCCAAATCGGCCGAAGTGGATTTGGCCAAGAGTATATGATTGGTTTAGCGGGGACAAATCTTAATCGACAGAAAAATTTTGGCTTACCGTAGGAGCAAAAAATTTCAGCGTCGCCGGGAGTCGCATGTCGCATAAAAGGAGATGCGTTAACATTGCGCTTTGAGGGCATAATTTGTGACGCCACACTGTTTGTGAAGCTGTGGGGTTCTCAAAAAACGGGCCGGGCCGAGGGAGTTTTTTGGGACGGCCCGGCCCGGTCGGCCCGGGTATAAAAAATAAAATTTTAAATCTTGTATAAACCGGCACAATAATTTAACTGCTTTACTAACATTTAAGTGAATATTAGTCGTGCAAAAAAAAAAGAAATCGAACCCTGGTCGTGTGGGTGGCAATCTGACTGGTTGGTCCAAGGTAACGGGCCGGGCCGGGCCGACTTGGGGCGGGCCGGGATAACCAAAATTTTCCAAATCGCCCGACCCGGCCGGTGAGAACACCGTTTAGCTGATTAGGAGCTCGGTTTTCAAAATTATCAATACCTATGAGCCACCTTGTAGAGGTCTTTGGAAAAACCATGCGAAAAAAAAGTGCACACGTTTGTTTTCATGTTACCATTTTCCCTTGTCAGAACTTAATTTTGTAGCATCTCTCAGAGTTATCTTCACGTTGTTTCAGAAATGGCATTGCCTTCGCTCCCGGATTCAACTACTATTTGGTTCAAAGGGAGGGAAATTGGCTATGGCTCCGACTCAACTATATGTGGATGTCTCAATTTCTCCTATTCCTCGCTTAGATTTTCTTTGCCATTCAGTAAGCTCTTGACATTATTTTTAAAATTTGGTTAGGGACCGCAGACCATAATTTAAAAACTATTTTCCCGCTTTTTAGTGTCAATTTTCCATCAGATAATACAACTTAAACTTTTTCTTTTTACACTTTGAAATTTCATTCATAACGAAGCGAGATATCTCGCTTTGAATGGCTCCGCACTTGGTTTGTTTGTATTTCGGCGGGAACTGAAATCTTGCTAAAAGTGATACTTAGTAAAACTCTATTCATTTCAACTTTCTTGTTTACCCGCTTGTTTTGGTTATTTATTCTGAAGGGAAACAGTATTTAGAAGGTTTCTAAAGGGATTTTAGGTACTTAACTGCTACCCCTGACGAAAGATAGGCCGCCAAAGTTGAAATATCGCGACAACTTTTTTCGGGGAGAATGGATTTTTGATTTTATTGTTTTATTTTGTGTAACATGTAGTACTGAGCATAATAGTCAAGATCACTTGAGTGCTCCCGACCTGACTTGGAAATTATGGCCATAAAACGAAGAAAATAGCGTTTTTCTGCTCAATTGTGATGGAATTTGGTGTTTTAACCTGATCCATCGTTTTTGTCGTGTGATTTTACTTAGTATTCCGTTTTTAAAATAGAGGATTTCATAAAAATACGCGCGCAGGACATTCAAACCATATTTTCTTAGCATTTCGGGCTGCCTGCGCGGAGGCCGCCTTTGCGGTCCCTAAATTTGGTTCTTCAGGTATGTGAAGAAGCCTGTGACTTGCTCTGTGCCTACTGAATTCCCCAAGGACAAAATCGACTTTGTGGACAATTTCTGTATCTCGGCGACACACTTCTCCTAGACTGCTGTCTCTAGGAGGGCCAGTTTAGACAACAAGGTCAGTTTAAATTTTTCATGTACACATTTTAATGTGAAATTGTTTTAAAACCCGATTTCAAAAATCATTCTGGAAAATTGTCAAAATCAAGTATTAATGGCCCCGCGCGAGTTAATATGGTTTGAAAAATGATGAAAAATTACGGCGACCCTAGTCAAAAAAGTTCGATAGAATTTTAGCTTTCCAAACAACGCAAATTTGCTAAGATTCTGGGCCAAATTTTAGCAAAAAGTCTTTTTTCGTTTGTTACGTTTGTTAGCAGCGCAACGTATTATTCAAAGCGACAACTGGTTTTTTTAAGAGGCAACCGCATTTTTATATATAGCTGTCGCCAAATTGGAATCAGGCCAAAAACAGCCTTAAACATCAGGGTCCTTTTTAAAGTTTATTTTAAATTAATTAATTTAATTTAGTTGATCAACTATCTACTTATCATTTTCAACTCCTTTTTCCTAAAAAGCCGTAATTTCAAATTAAAACTCAAAATTAATTTTTTCCAACGGGCTCCAGCTTACGTTTTTTCACACCATCTGCCGGCTGCCCAAGGTGAAAGCCGCTGGTGATTAGGAGCACGCAGCGCTGAACACCCATTGACCTCATAGCCAACTGGTTAGCGCCGTTAGCTGGTAACCAAACGGTCTCGGGTTCGGTTCAACACTAGTGCAAATGGTTTTTGCTGGCAAAAAGAAAAATAACTGATAAAATCGTACTGTTGTATTCTGACGCCGGTTTTAATTGTAGAAAAAAGGTCCCTGATGGTACCTTTAAAGGCAGAGGGTCACCAAAAATTTGACCCAATTTGAAAAGATTATGTTTTAAAAAATTAGATTGTGGTCCACTGATGTTATCAGTTTCATTTTTCATTTTTGTTGAGTTTGAAGGGACCGGAAACTTTTCTTTTCAAAAGTTTAAATATATATTTACATGAAACTCTCCATGTCCATATGATAAAGACCGCTACGTCATGGCTTACTTTCTTTTTCTCCCCGATTTCCGTTTGGCGACGGCTATACGAGAATGTCCCTAGAAGAAAGGAAAAGGCCACATAGCGGCCCCGGTGCGGCCGAAGGCCTCTTGAAAGGTCGCTATGCAACCCTGCGGCGGCCGAAGTCCGCAGAATCGAGAAGGCAAACCGGTGAAACGGGGCTTTGCCTTCTGGTTTTCTAAAACGAACCCTGGGCCGTTCGATTGTATAAAAACGAGTTTACTTTTCAGAGAATGTGTCACAGACTGATCATTTGGACATTTGGATTCAAGACGGCTACAATTGATGTGCTATGCCAGCCACACATGCACAAAAGAGGAATTCGGAAGAACTTCTACCTATCCTGCAACATACCGTTCAACTTTGTGTATAAGTTGGGATACATGTTCTTCTGGTATATAAGTTCAATACTTCCACCAACAACATGCTTTTCAGGAACTGGATCTACGGCATGGTGGTTCTGCCTGGCGTCAAGAATGCCCTGGATGTTAGCCTGTTCTTACTCACAACGACCTCTCGCCGAACATGGCAATGGCGCTCGTTTTTGTCAATATTTGTTGAATAAATTTAATACAACCGGATAGAAATATGTTAGAATCAAGGTTCCATTATATTATACAGACACAGAATCTCCAACGCATTGCTTAAGCGATGATCCATCTTGAGTCATCCACCCGCAGCAAACAGACGTTGTAGCCGCACCTGAAATAGCCTATTAGTCATAGGCTGTCTCTCAGTCTCTCAGTCTCTCAGTCTCTCTGTCTCTCTGTCTCTCTGTCTCTCTGTCTCTCTGTCTCTCTGTCTCTCTGTCTCTCTGTCTCTCTTTCTTCCTCTCTCTCTGTCTCTCTATCTCTCTGTCTCTCTGTCTCTCTGTCTCTCTGTCTCTCTGTCTCTCTGTCTCTCTGTCTCTCTGTCTCTCTTTCTTCCTCTCTCTCTGTCTCTCTATCTCTCTGTCTCTCTGTCTCTCTGTCTCTCTGTCTCTCTGTCTCTCTGTCTCTCTGTCTCTCTGTCTCTCTGTCTCTCTGTCTCTCTGTCTCTCTGTCTCTCTGTCTCTCTGTCTCTCTGTCTCTCTGTCTCTCTGTCTCTCTGTCTCTCTGTCTCTCTGTCTCTCTGTCTCTCTGTCTCTCTTTCTTCCTCTCTCTCTGTCTCTCTATCTCTCTGTCTCTCTGTCTCTCTGTCTCTCTGTCTCTCTGTCTCTCTGTCTCTCTGTCTCTCTGTCTCTCTGTCTCTCTGTCTCTCTGTCTCTCTGTCTCTCTGTCTCTCTGTCTCTCTGTCTATCTGTCTCTCTGTCTCTCTTTCTTCCTCTCTCTCTATCTCTCTATATCTCTTTCATTTTGCAAAGATATATTATAACTCACGTGGTTGGGCAGCAATTTCTACGCATGGCTCCGGTTGAGTAGCAATCGTTGTCACTATTGCACCAGCTCACTCCATGGGTTCGGGAGCAGGTGATGGGAAGGGTCTCCATTCGGGGGCACTGGGAGGGAACCGTCACAAGTTGAGCCACTGAAACATTTGGTTCTGTTCTGGTTTTGCTACGGCTCAATATTTCTTCTGTCTGGGTTGCTTTCGCAGAAATCAAACTGTGACCACAGCTCAACACAACTCACACAAGCAGCTATGTTCATAACCTTAGGATGTGGCCCAAAGAAGAGAGCTGTGGCTTCACGCTGTGGTCTTTGCAACCGCTGTGGCCCCGCGATGGTTTCTGTGACCCCTGTGGCCTCACGCTTTTGTGGCCGTTGTGGCCTCACACGGTGGTCTCTGTGACCTAACCCTGTGGGGCCCCTTATGGCCCTATAGACAAAACTGTGTGTGCTGCAGCTGTAGCCATTTTAAAAATTACAACCACTGACGTTTGAATTATCCTTTTGGGTACTTTGGGCCCCAAATCCTTATTTTTCCTTTAAAACTCACTCCTAGTTGGCAGATCAATCAGCGACGATGCCCTGATGCACACATTATAACCACATCCCGAAGGACAGCACTTCTGAAGACTGTTGAAGCGGTGGCAGTCCGAATCCACAAAGCACCAGTTCACATTGCTCTGAAATTTTAAGTACAACTTATAAATGTGTAGATCAGATTCTCCTGATCTAGAAAAGTACCCCTTTTTCAGATTTTGGTGCAAAATGAACCGAAATATGCACGCCTGACGTTTCGGCGAAACTATATATTGAATAGCGCCCCTCTCTGAGTCTCTCGCCTTCCCGCGCTCTCTCGCCTTTCTCTGCCGCGTAACCGTGCACCCTTTGCATTGCTCGGCCGTGTAACCGTGCAACGGTTGCAATCCAAATCATATAAAAGGGGTATGTTTCAGAATCGAGGAAACGGGACCTTTTCACTAAAATTGTTATTAAACGGTTTGATCAACTATACGACGCCTTCTTTAAAGCCTTAAGGTCTTTAACAACTCACCCTGCTGTTGCACTGAATCCCCATCGCTTTCTGAGACGGGCACTGGCCATCGGCAATAGCCATTTCAGTATTTGTGCTTCTTTGAGGGGTGCAGCAGGGATTTCCCCTAACCCAGCAAAGAAGGCCGAGGGGGCAGTGGTTGCTACGTTGACATTTGCTCCAATCGGTGACCAGGTCGCAAATTGGCATGGAGTGAACTGAAAGAAAACATCATATGGCGTAAAATAGGGAATTCACTGTTTCTCTCAGCTTCGGGTTGCTTTGAGGCCACGGACCAATGATCCTGCCTCGGGCGGGTGCACTCGGAGCGGGCGATTCCTCGCTTGTACCAGTAGTCGCACCAGGACATTTCTGAAGTTTAGATTTTGGGGAAACGATTTTGATTTTGTCTGTTTGTTCTTCGGCTGGAAAAGGGGCGTGGCCTTTTTTTGTAAATCGTTAGTTTGACGGGAAACCAGTTAGTTGGAGAAAACAAAACACAAACTGTCGTCAAATGCGGTAGAAACTGCGACCATGGCGAGGAAAATTGAAATTGACTGAAGCATTGTCCGACACTGAAATAAAAAATTACAGAAAACGAGAAGGATACAGTTAAATTAAACAAGAGAAATATCAAGAGTGAAAAAAAGAGGGAGAGTGAGAGACGGAGAGGCAAAGAGACAGAGATACAGAGAGACAGAGAGAGAGAGAGACAGAGAGACAGAAAGAAATAGAGACAGAGAGACAGAGAGACAGAAAGACATAGAGACAGAGAGACAGAAAGACAGAAAGACATAGAGACAGAGAGACAAAGAGACATAGAGATTGAAAAAATTGTGCCTCAAAAGTGAGGGAGTAAAACAGGGAAACAGAGAGTGAGGCGGAGGCATATTGCAAGTGGGAGAGATTCAACTTGAGACAATTTCTGAAATCCGGAAGCCTCTGTCTCAGAATTTGCCGTTGAAAAGTGGACTGATCGGCGGCGGAATCATCGCCGCCGGCGGGCACAAAGGCAATCCACCGCGCGGCCACTCCTGCGGCAGTGAGACATCGCAGCTCTCGCAGAGAGTGGCTGATAAAGGTGCCCGGAAGGCGGGCTCACGGCAGGGGGACCTGCAGGGACCGGATGCGGTCGGGAGGACAAGATAGCCGGTGTTCGCACCCACGAGAACATGCAAATAGGAACGGCGGAGTTCTCACGCGGACAACGGAAAAAATGCGCAAATAGGCTACGCAACATCCAGTTGGCATTTTTGGAACCACGCGGAGAAACGGAACTTGGTAAAAAATTACGAGAGGATGTAGGAACAGAAACAACAATTGGAGCTTGGAAAAAGTTGGCCGAAAATTGGTTTCCTAGGGTCCTTATAGACCATTTTGATTACGGTATGGTACTGTAATTTTTCAAAAGTTATCAAAATGGCTTAAATTGGTGTTTGCTTGAAAGCTAACGCCGTGAAAAGATCGAATCTAACCCTTAAAGGGACCATCAGGGACCTTTTTTCTACAATTAAAACCAACGTCAGAATACAACCGTACGATTTTATCAGTTATTTTTCTTTTCGCCAGCAAAAACTATTTGCACGAGAGTAGAACCGAACACGGGACCGTTTGGTTATCCGCTACCGGCGCTAACCAGTTGGCTATCTGGTCGATGGAAGTTCAGCACTGCGTGTCCCTAATCTCCAGCGGCTTTCACCTTGGACAGTGGGCAAATGGTGTGAAAAAACGTAAACTGGAGCCCGTTGGAAAAAAAAATAATTTTGAGTTTTGATTTGAAATTACGGCTTTTTAGGAAAAAGGAGTTGAAAATGATAAGTCGATAATTGATCGACTAAATTCAATTGATTAATTAAAATATACTTTAAAAGGGGCCCTGATCGTCCCTTTAAAGGATTCCAGGCACCTGGTCCTGCCGCGATTGGAGTAGATCACAAAAGGCACCAATTGCGGACGCGCGAGAGAGTGCGCTTTGATAGGAGTGCGCAGAGAAAGCAGACAAAATAGCGTCTGAGATAGTTGCTTTTTTCTTTAAAATGATGGCCATTTATTTTTCGGACACAGACTATATTCCGCGCAGGACCAAGAAAGGCATGAAAAAGTGAAATTGTGCGTTTAAAAAGAGTTTTTCTCATATTTTGGCGTTTCATATGAAAGTTGCGCAATAAGCAATGAAATTCTTACGGTTATTGCGCACACTTCAAAAAAAAAAGTCTAAATAAGTCCGTGATCATCATAAGGTAAATTGACTTATTGTTAGAATATGAATGTTTCCAGCGATTTGATGAAGGAAAAAGTTCACTTGGCTCTGAAATTGAATCAAACTTAATAAACACGCAGAAAATGGTTTCATCCTTTTAAGGTGAAAAAAAATGAGAGACAGAATCTTTTATTTGGAAAACAGAGAGACAGAGACAGAGGCAAAACCAAAGAGAGACAGAGACCAAAAGACCTCTCCCTTGATCCAGAAATATCCCCAGATCAAGAGTTAAGTGGGCGTGTTGTACAGTGCTGATCGGCGAGCAGCGTACACGAGATATCGTTTCCATTTGGAGAGGTTTCAGTGATTGCGAGGGAAAACATCGCGCGCCGCTCTCTTTTTGCCACTGTTGACCGAAAGAGAGACGCTTTTTGCCCTGGGGGTCACTCGCGTGCACTTCTGAGATTGAGAAACAAAAGGAAATCCACAAAAATAAGCAAATTGTTGATTTTCCGCACTACTTTTACTGGTTTTTAGCACATTGTGGGACATTTTATGTTAGAAGAATGTGAGGCCTAGAAAACTGTGCTGAAAAGACGGAGAAGTGAAATTTTCCTCCTGGAGGCTCATTTTGTGGGGGTTTTAAAGTGTTAGAGATGGCCAGTTGATGACGTTTCTTGCATGTTTCGGCCTCTCTTGGCACTTGAAGCCATGCGTTGTTTACTCGGTCAGAAACAAATCACGGAACAAACAAAACGGAAAGAGAACGTCTGCAGCGTGAGGATCCGGAAGAAGAAATTCACGAAAAAGCAAGATTTTTACCCCTGTTTTCAAAAACACAACATCGTTTTTGAACAACATTAAAGGTACCATCAATTATCTACTTACCATTTTCAACTCCTTTTTCCTAAAAAGCCGTAATTTCAAATCGAAACTCAAAATTAATTTTTTTCCAACATGCCCCAGCTTACGTTTTTTCACATCATCCGCCCGCTGTCCAAGGTGAAAGCCGCTGTGGATTAGGAACACGCAGCGCTAAACTTTCATCGACCTCATAGCCAACTGGTTAGCGCCGGTAGCTGGTAACCAAATGGTCCCAGGTTCGGTTCCACTCTCGTGCAAATTGCTTTTGCTGGCAAAAAGAAAATCAACTTATAAAATCGTACTGTTGTATTCTGACGTTAAGGGCGTGGCCACTTTTCGGTCGAAGTAGAATTGGGAAAAAAACTATAGACAAGGTTGACATATTGTTCCTTGCCCCCCCCCCCCTCTAAACTTAAACTATACATCTGAATAGGATAATTTCTTTTAACTTTTTTTTTTTACAATTTTTCAGTCATCTGACGAGAATAATTTCGAAAACATAGACTTCATGTGGCCGCGCCATAGACAGCATTGGCAAAGTGTCAAAACTCTGGGATGTGTTCAATACATGGTTTTTGGTAAACCACCAACACTTTTCGAGGCGGATCTGTCCAAATGCAGGAAAGGGTTCGTCAAAATTCGAAGTAACCCGAGTTAACAATTGAAAAGACCGTGAGAGTAACCTTGTGTCTATCTTATTGGGATCAAATATTGACATAATATTTTCAACTTAAAGGGACCGTCAGGGACCTTTTGCAATTTCGGCTCATGTAAAAGATAAAAATCATCTGTTCAAAAAACTATATACAACATAGGGTCCAAAATTCTTTGTTTTCGAGATATCTGGCTTCAAAGTGCCCAAAACAGGCCGACCGTCTGCAAATTCTGCGGATGGCCGCAACGCCTGCATGCACGGTGTTTACAAGCTAAAAAAATGAAATGAAAAGGTCCCTGACGGTCCCTTTAAGCGTTTTCTGTTAGATTCCATACACTAGAAGATAGCCAGCCTTTTAAAAGTTTCCTCTTTATAAATTTCCTCGCTACTTTACAAAAATTATAACGTTCCTACTGGTTTTAGCTATCAGTCCTTTAAATATCACTCTTCTCACCCGGCCACTTGAAGAGGCGCTGCTCTCAAGTGCAGACTACGTACAGCCGAGTGTCAAAAAGTCTCTCTCCGACCAGACCGGCCGATCCGGATGGGGCTTCCTTTGGCACTCCAGAACTGTTCTGCCCATAATTTTTGCACCAACAACCAAATTTTCTGCACCAACAACCCGTTTTGCACCCTATCCCTATTATTTGATGTGGACTGCAAATGGGTACACGGTTACACGGCACAGAAAGACGAGAGAGCGCGGGAAATCGAGAGACGCCAGAGTTGCACGAAATTTAAACGATATTTTGCCCAACGCTCTGGTTCCTGTTGCTCGGGAAAATTGGATACTTTTCTGAATCAGGAGAATGAGATCTACAAAAATATCACATTAAACCTAGAAAATTTTAAAATCCCAACAAACAAAAATAGACTTTAATGCTTTTGCGTGACTAAATATGTACATGCAAAATAGCAACAAGCACCAGAAGAGTGAGAAACTGGGGAAAAGAGCCCTTCTGGGCTCCGTCGTCGTGGAAAAGAGGCTGCCCGTAGGTTGCTTGCTAAGGCAAGAATGAGAGAAAGAATGGCACAGGGGCTCGTCTGACTTCAGAAGAGACCTAGGGTGGAGAAGGGAGAGAGGGATGTCAGTAGTTGGTGTAGAGTTCGTCACTGGCGACCATCACTCGGGAGACCTCGCGGTTCGGGTGGTAGTGAAGACGCTTGCGCTCGTCGGCGGCCCACATCGTCGACGTCCAGGAGAGACGCATGGCGAACATGCAAATGGCGAAGATGAGCAAGGAGGCCAGGCACAGGAGCATGGAGATGGTGTAGGACACTGAAAAAAGGAAATTTTAAAGTGGATTTTTTGTTGTTGAATAGCTGGTCCCAAATCGCACCCAAAAACCGTGCTCCAATTGAATTATCTTTAAAAAAAACCGCGTGCATCAGTTACGTTTGCTTTTGGCTTTCTTCCAAAAATCATGCATCAATTGCACTTTCTTCCAAAAACCGTTCTCCAATTGGACTTTCTTCCAAAAATAGTGCATCAATTGCATTTTCATCGAAAAAACGTGAAACAGTTCAATGTCTTCCAAAAACCGTGCACCAATTTCATTTTCTTCCGAAAACCGTACTCTAGTTGTAATTAATCCAACAAAAAACCGTGCACCTTTGCATTTTCTTCCAAAAACCGTGCACAGTTTGCAATTTCTGCCAAAAATCATGCACAAATTGCATTTTTCTGGCTTTCTTCTAAAAAGCGTGCACCAAATTCATTTTGTTCCAAAAACCGTGCTCCAATTGCATGTTTTTCCAAAAACCATGCACCAATTGTATTTTCTGCTGCCAAAAATCGTGCACCAATTGCATTTCTTCCGAAAAAAAAGTGCACCATTTGCACTTCCATTCAAAAACCGTGCATCAATTGCACTTGCTTCCAAAAACCCTGATCCAATTGGACTTTCTTCCGAAAATAGTCCATCAATTGCATTTTCATCGAAAAAAACGTGAAACAGTTCCATGTCTTCCGAAAACCGTGCACCAATTGCACTTTCTTCCAAAAACCGTGCTCCAATTGCACTTTCTTGCCAAAAACCGTGCACTTGTTGCAATTTCTGCTAAAAATCATGCACCAATTGCATTTTTTCTTTTGGCGTTCTTCTAAAAAGCGTGCACCAAATTCATTTTCTTAAAAAACAATGCACAAGTTGCACTTTCTTCCAAAAACCGTGCTCTAATTGGACTTTCTTCCGAAAATAGTGCATCAATTGCATTTTCATCGAAAAAACGTGAAACAGTTCAATGTCTCCCGAAAACCGTGCACTAATTGCACTTTCTTTCAAAAACCGTGCTCCAATTGCACATTCTTGCCAAAAACCGTGCACCGGTTGCAATTTCTGCTAAAAATAATGCACCAATTGCATTTTTCTTCCAAAAACCAAGCACCAATTGTATTTTCTGCCAAAAATCGCGCATCAATTGCATTTTATTCCAAAAACCGTGCAACAGTTGCATTTTGCTTTCAAAAACCGAATCACGTTGCCCTTAACGCGATTGGTCACAGAGGTACTCGCAAAAGATATTGCACCAACCGGGAATCGAACCGGGACCTTCACAACTGCAGCCGGACACTCTACCGCGCCCACTGGCCGGCCGCCACAACCGTGCACTAGTTGCATTTTTTGGTTATCTTCCACAAATTGTGTATTTTCTTCCCAAAATCGCGCACCAGTTGCATTTTCCTCACAAATCATGCACTACATGCATTTTTTTTTTAAAAAACCATGCACCAATTGTATTGTCTGCCAAAATCGTGCATCAATTGCATTTTCAACAATAAAAAAGTGAAGCAGTTACAATGTCTTCCGAAAACCGTGCACCAGTTGCACTTTCTTCCAAAAACCGTGCTCCAATTGAACTTTCTTGCCAAAAACCGTGCACCAGTCGCAATTTCATACAAAAATCGTGCACCGTTTACATGTTCTTCCAAAAACCATGCTCCCTCGCCTCGGGCCAGCCCACTTTTTCAAACCCCCTTTTAACGAATAGCAAACTCACAATCTCCCCAGTTGAAAGGAACGTCTCTGAAGTTCTCCGTGCCTGCCTGCTTCACAAGTCCGGCCATGAACCTGGCAGCCTCCGATTTGGGATCAACCACGGCCCAGCCGAAAACGAGGACGAAAATGAGGGAGAGGAACGTCTCCAGGGTCTGCAATTAGCGAAATTGGAAAGAAAATGAGGTACAATTACCCTCAGGACGGTGAAAAGGACGCAGAAGAAGGGGTTGCGACCCTCGATGCCGGCGGCCATCATGAAACAGGCCAGGACGTTGAGGGCTTCGAAACCGGCCCAACTGTAGGCTGAAAAGAGGGGTTTTAGAGAGAGAGAGAGAGAGAGAGAGAGAGAGAGACGAAAGAGGCAGAGAAAAACCAACCCGCATCGCTCTTATACCCGGTAGAGAAGATGAATCCAAGGCAGACTAGAATCAAAACCGAGCGGAAGAAATAGAGCGCCGACAGGCAGTGGATCCCTCCCTGAAATATCGATTTATTAGTTTCTTTTTCACAAAATCGATTGATTTATAGGGACATTTTAAAGGACTAACCGTGGCACAGCAGCCTCTGCTCTCCTTTGTGGTGACCTCCACCCTCCGCGGTCCATTCGACGCCGACCAGGTACCGTTAGCCGGTTTTGGTTCGTAGCCGCCGTAGTAGTCGTTGAACTGGAATTAGAATAATTATAATGAATATTATAAGAAAATTTAAGAGCTTTTCATAAGTCAATCCGTAATTTTGGACTACCAGGGTTCCAACGTTAGGGACCCCATTGAACAGAAATTTAAGGGGTTCCTAATTTTCGGACACCAAAATTAGTGAGAATCGGGGTTCTCACGGGCTGGGCCGGGCCATTTGGAAAATTTTGATCGGGCCGGCCGGAGTCGGCCTGGCCCGGTCGGCCCGTTTCCCTGGATTGCCACCCAGTCACTTTGCTACGCACACGACCAGGGTTCGATCCCGGTCGGTGACATTATTTTTTGTACGACTAATATTGACTTTTATGTTAGTAACAAACTTTATTAAGTAATTTACAGCAGTTTAAAAAATTATTCTACTGATTTATACAAAATTTAAAATTTAATTTTTTATACCCGGGCCGACCGGGCGGGACGGGGCCGGGCCGCCCCGAAAAATCCCTCAGCCCGGCCCGGCCCGTTATTTGAGAATCCCGGTGAGAATGACCAATTTCTCTGGACCCACATTTTAAGGGGTAAACTATTTTTAAGTCCCAAACAAAGAAAGGCCATAAACTCATGCTTTTATATGTTTTGCCCGTGGGACCTTAGTTTTGGGAGAGTGATCTGTGGGGGGGGGGGGGTTATAATGGCTCTAGCTTTGATTGTTGTCCCCCCCCCCCAAAAAAAAACAAATTGGGGCTCAAGGCCTTAATTTTTTGAACTAAGGGGGTCGTACAATTTTAGACTTTTAGCCCCAATGTTAGGGTTTCCCGAATCTTAAAAAGGGCCCAAATTTTTCAAACCCATGGTTATGGAGGTCCAATTTTCAGACCCCAATATCGAGGGGGTCCCTGTTAGGTCGGCCCCAATTTTTAAACCCCAAAACAAGGTAAGTCACGTCATTGTATACCACAAAGTAAAGGGAGTCCTACCTAATTTTTCATTTGGGGGGCTTAGGCCATACGTGGAATTTGTAAAATGTGGGGGGGGGGGTCGCGCAAAAAGACCCCATGAGTACATATATTAGGCTTGTACATATATTAGGTCCCAACAAGGGGACAGCCAGGATTTAGAGGTTATCCAATTTGAGACCCCACGATAAGTATTTGTTCCCCAAAAGGGTCCCCTTAAGGTGGGTTTAAATTTTTCGAACACAATGTTAAGGATGCCCAATTTTCAGTTTCTAAAGAGCAGGCCGAAAATTTGGACCCCACAATTGAGGGGCCCATTTTCAAACCCAAAACCCATCCGAACATAGGGTTTTTGGAAGCCAGAAAATTTTTGGTGTGGGAGACTTGAAATAAGATGGACTTCTTGGTTTGAGGAACCACAACCTTGCGAGACCTTACTTTTTGAACCTCAATCCAATTTTTCGGACAAACAAATTTGGGACAGTGAGGAGTCAAGAGTTCTATCCCGATCAATGTAGACGTCCCCAATGCTACTTCACCCAATTTCGCTCTTAGCTCTGTGCAAATGACACCAGACGCGAATTTGCGTACGACAATTCTGTGTTTTAGGATACGTACGCAATACTGTCAGGGTTACATTTGCAAATCGGGCATGAAGTAAAATTGGCGAAGACTATACTGTTCCGTTTTTTATAACTTTTCCACCCTTTGGTATGAGATTTGCCAACTGAGACCCAAGTAAAGGCCACTGAATCTCCCCCGGTCAGCTGTTTGTTTAATCCGCTCGCTGCCGCGCCCTCCACAGGTGGTCTAATTCCCAAAGAACGAGCCGCGAGGGGCTTCGAGTGTCTTCGGCGTTCGGCACAGCGGCCCTTTGGAAGGCGAATGGATTAGCACACACTAATCGGAGCAAGTGAAAGGTTGCTTTGTTGGCATTAACCGCCAAAGCTCCATTAAACGGAGCATTAGCATATCTCCGTTTTAGCTGTAAATAACACTTGTTTACAGTAACCGCTCGACTTTGCCCATTGGTTCCAGCTGGCTGTCAAATAATGTCAATTTACAGCACTTTGGCGGCCCATCCGGGTGAAATATCGCCCTTTTCTTCATTCCGAACCGTCCATAAGTTCAGAGCTTCATGAAATCCCATGGAAAACTGGGCTTCAAGAAAATGAAACAAGCAGGACTTGTGGGTGGAGGGGGTTCGCAGTGTCCTTCCCGACAGGGAAATGCCCTCACGATCCCAATTTCCGAATCCCAATTTCCCTCACGCAACCTCCGAATTCCTGTGGAACAAAAAGCGTCCTTCCTTCCGCCTCTCTTGGTTTCAAGGAACCAGTTCGGGCGCTGGGAGGTTCACATTAAAAGTAAGGAATCCCATTTATGAGGTGCTGGGAAGGGGTTTTTTCTCGTTAAATGCAAGTGGTGCAAGGTTCCGCTCCTTACAGGCAACGTGAGAATGTTTTTTCACCGTTAATGCAACTTATGCGTGGTTTTCCGAGAGTAATGCAACATAGCACGATTTTTCAGCATAAATGCAACTGGGGCACGCGTTTCCGCAAAGAAAAAAATGCACAGGTGCCATAGGTGCATGGGACGTCCAAGTTTGCAAAGAAATTCCCACCTGATTTTTTTTTACATCGCTCACCGGTTGATATCTTAACTGCGCCAACTAAAATTTGGCCCTAGGTATACTGCCGATCACGCAAATTTGAAAGTGAGCCGTCGTTTTATTGCAAACGAACAATTTTAGTGCCAGCTGGCTGACTCCAGAATTTTCCCTGATAAAGCGAGCTCATTCGACGCAGTTTCAATTAAAATCCTTTCTTAAAATAAGTAAATAATTCCAAAGAAGTAACACCAAATGAAAAACATGATAGCAAATGTAAATAAAGAAAAAAAGCAATAAACTTTGCCACTTTCGTGACCATTCCCACGTTTTTTACGGTGCGTTTTATTAGAAATACAATATTTATCTAGAAATTATTTTTAAAACAAAAATATGCGAAAACAATTAGAAAAACCGAAAGTAAAGGCGAAAAAGAACCGGAGTCATTTGAACGTGAAACACGTTTAAATGACTTCTTTTTTAAAGGACTGCTAAAATTGGTCCCGCAGCGATGCCATCAACCTGTCAAGAATTCAAATTTTTCGTAATATACGACTTTTAAAACGTGATTTATTTTATATTTCGGGCAACCTAATTTTTTGGAATATTTTTATTAAATTTTTTAAAGCCATTCCTGTAAACACAGGCACATTTTAAATCAGGAAGCATGTACCAGTACGGAGAAACGCCCACATTTACAAGTAAAACCTGTTTTTCCCATAAAACCCTTCCATGTACTCCAGCTCCCTGATTTAAAACTGGTCTCTACTTGCAGGACGGCTATTCCGGATCGACTGATATAACAAACAAAAGAACTGTAATTACAATTTCCAAAGATAATCAGGGTTTTACATAAACACTACTGAAAAAGGGGCTTAAACTGTAGCAAAAATCAAATACGCGACTACGACCACACACTCCCGCCTTGACGGCACCTTCAAATTTTCCTCTCCAATCACTTTTACTTCACTAAAATAACAAAAACACCTTTAAATTATAAAAATATTTTTTTTAATAAAAAAATAATTTCCCAGCCAAATATGTTTTTGGTCATTTCCCATCTGATTTTTTTTTATTCATTTACAAGTCCGGGTATGTACCTGCACCTATGACAGGTGCACAGTTTTTTTTTTAAACGAGTGCCACTGGTACACAGTTTTCCAGGGGCAATACAACCGGTGCACGTTTTCTCGGCTTAAGCAACTGATGCGCGCTTTTGCGCAAAGAAAAAATACAACGGATGCACAGTTTTTAAGCAACCGGTGCACAGTTTCCGCTAGTTATGCAAATGGTGAACTTTTAACGCGGATAATGAAACTGCATTATAGTTTTTCACCATTAAAGCAATTGGTGCACGGTTTACCGCCACTAGTGCAACCGGAAAGGGTGGGCCATAGTTTGTAATTACAAACTTTTTATACCAAGAGGGGGTGCCGGCGGCCCAAAACATCGATCGATACCCCGACATCTATCGATTTTTCTTGAAAATCAATCGATATTCATCAACTTGTCAAAATTATACCAAGAGGGGGGTGCAGTAGAATCGAACTACAAACGTATGGCCCACCCCTGGCAACCGGTGCACGGTTTTCCGTATGTCTTGAAACAGGTGCACAGTTTTTCGCAAAAAATGCAAGGGGTGCACGAATTTTGACCATATGCTTAAGCGCTACAAATGCTACTCGTGCACAGTTTTTCGTGAATAATGCAACAGGTGCACGGTTTTCTGCGGGTAACGCAACCTGCGAACGATTTTTCGTATCGGATTGCAATTTTTGCAGAGCAATATACCGGATCTCCGATTTCCGGAAAAGGCTGTAAGTGAACCATTTTTCGCTGTTCACGTGGAAAATCCCCTGTTCCCCAGGTGTACTTCCTCCAAATCACCACCTCTCGGGGAGGGGGCAAGTAGCCCCTGTCAGTTGCAAAAAATCCCCTCTCCCAGGCAAGATGGATGCCCTTCGAATGGCGCAGCGGCCGAATGGCCGCTGACTCACACGCGACGACCCAAAGAGTGTAACAGCAAAAACGCGCCGCTGCCTTGTGAGTAGAGGTCAGGAAGAGAAGAAAACACTCGCACACACGACAGGTGCTCGTGTCTTCCTGGTTGGAAATTTGTCGGGCTGGCCCGGATTGAACCTTTGGGTTGGAAAATGGGCTGGCCCGGAACAACATAGCTGTTCTGTCAACTTTCAATCGGGTGACACCAAAACATTCATGTAATTTTTTGCAAAATCTGGATTTTATACCACACTAATAGGATTCAATTCTGCTTCGACGCCAAAAAATGAATAAATTAAAGGTCGGGGATACTGTAGACCTTTCATGGGAATCTGAGCGCGCTTCGGAACCCATTTTGAACGCAATTCGTGCCTAAATTTGTCTGTCATACTTATTTTCTCGTCTATACTCGTTTTGATAAAGAATTTGGCAGTTTTTCAATGTAAAACGCCCGGTTTGACAAAATTTGGTCGTTCAAACCAAAAATGGAACTAAAAAACCAACGACAGTCGGGTGGCAGCAAATTTTCAACAAAAAATTGCCCCAAGCTGGCCCGGTTTGACGAAACTTGGCCGGTTAAGCTTTTTCTAGCCAGCCCGATACTATTTCCATCAGTTAGCGGAGCTTTTGAGTCACCGGGGCGGCCCGATAAACAGTTTTTTAACTGTTTTGATTTAAAAATACCAAAATTTAACATTATTTTTTAAATTTTGACCTAGTTTTTCAGTAATTTTCAATGAAAACTTACGGATGACTGCTCGTTGTAGTTGTGGTACTCGGCTTGCAGCATCGGCGCCGACGGCTTGGGCATCTGAGGCTCTGAAAATGAAGAAAGTATCATGAAAAACAGAATTTTTCGAGAAAAGGCAAAGAAAATAAGTATTTCCCCCAATAAATTAGAGAATATTAGGCTAAAAATCACGCATTTCTACCGATAAATTACGAGAAAATTGTGAAAACGGAGAATAAACGCCAAACCACCCCGAAAAGCCACACGACATAGTTACAATGCGAGGAGGAACCGGTGGGAGGCCGTGATTTATCTGGACAATGACCGCCGGGCACATTCGTATCAATTAGAGCGGGTGAGAAGTAGCAAAGACAGTTGTTGGCCACATGGGAATAAATGGCGAGGCAGAAGATAAGGAAAACGGGCTAATGTTAGGGGGAAAATAAGGGGAAATAATAAAATAATGTTAAAGTAGGGAAATTTTCAAAATTTCATCCAAATGAAGAAGAAATCGGTGAAAACGGAATGGTTAATTCGATTAAAAGACTGTGGATACGGTCCCACCACGATTAAAGGTAAAATCTCTGCCAAATGAAGATAATCGATTATTCACTTCGCAAAAGTTGTTGAGTGAAATTTTTAAAAAGAAATGGAAAATCGCATATTTTTAAAAGGAAAATGGGAAGAGATTGATAAACTTCCAGTGTGAAAACAATACGACGGGCAGAAATGTACCCTGAATAATAATGAAAATCGATACAAAAGTGGGAAAAGACAAAACTACGTTTAACTACGAAAAAGGTCAAAATATTTTAGATATTCAAAATATTCATCAATCGATCTTTTTTCTCACTAAATTTGCACAAGTCCTTTAAAAATCCAAGGGAACTGAGCACGTTTACAGACCCCAAGGGTTTTTTTTTAAATTTTTATATGTTTTATTGATTTTAAATCAATGTTTCTCAAACTATGTTTTAAAATGTCGTCAAAACTAAAACAGCCAATTTAAAATTTCCATATTCGTGCTTAATATGAAAATGTTTGAAGCGGAATCCCATTCATTATTTTTAATTAACAATTTTTCAAAGCAAATGTCAAAATTTTACAGCTATAGTGGTAGGAATTAGGTATTGTCATTGGCTTTTTTTAGTATGATTTCATTCTGAATTTTAATGCATCTATATTAAAATTAAAAGCAAAAATAATATTAATAGGCGTTTTCAGTCGGCTACGACTAGAGTGGAATACTAAAGCGCATTTTTCGCCAAATTTGAGGTTTACATTTATTTATTTTGGTCCAAAATAGGTAAAAAAAAACATATGTGTTAAATTTTCTCGAATATTGAGGCCGATAAGGAATGGAAATGAATTCGTGGCGGGACCTTCTTCGAGATTCTGTCTCTCAGGCTAGTAGTAAGGGTGATATTTTCGTTTTTATATGTCTGTATAGCCGACAACAATATATAAAAACAACTGGGAAAACAACGCGGCCCAGATCGACCACATGTTGTGCGCAAATCGGAGAGCAGGTGGCGTAGATTGGGAAAAAAGGCGCTGGAAATAAATGGACGATCGCGTATTCCCGCCACGGCCAAATGGACGAAGGAAGGGCAAAAAGCGCCCCATTCGCACCACATAATAATGCTATCTCTTATCGCCACACACACTTACACAAAGGGTCGGTGGGAAAGGACTTCGAATGACCGGCGGCGGGGAAGGGCAGCGGCTCCAGACGGGTGACTCATTGGAGCGGAGAGATAAGGAAGGTGTGAGACAGAGTGAGAAGGTCTCTCTCTCTCTCTTTGTCTCACGTACTCACTCACTCACTGACTCCCTCCCTCACTCACTCACTCACTCACTCACTCACTCACTCACTCACTCACTCACTCACTCACTCACTCACTCACTCACTCACTCACTCACTCACTCACTCACTCACTCACTCACTCGCTCAATAACCCACCCACTCACTCACTCACATACTCACTCACTCACTCACTCTGTCTCTGTCTCTGTCTCTGTCTCTGTCTCTGTCTCTGTCTCTGTCTCTGTCTCTGTCTCTGTCTCTGTCTCTGTCTCTGTCTCTGTCTCTGTCTCTGTCTCTGTCTCTGTCTCTGTCTCTGTCTCTGTCTCTGTCTCTGTCTCTGTCTCTGTCTCTGTCTCTGTCTCTGTCTCTGTCTCTGTCTCTGTCTCTGTCTCTGTCTCTGTCTTTGTCTCTGTCTCTTTCTCTGTCTCTGTCTCTGTCTCTGTCTTTGTCTTTGTCTCTGTCTCTGTCTCTGTCTCTATCTCTGTCTCTGTCTCTGTCTCTGTCTCTATCTCTATCTCTATCTCTGTCTCTGTCTTTGTCTCTGTCTCTGTCTCTGTCTCTGTCTCTGTCTCTGTCTCTGTCTCTGTCTCTGTCTCTGTCTCTGTCTCTGTCTCTGTCTCTGTCTCTGTCTCTGTCTCTGTCTCTGTCTCTGTCTCTGTCTCTGTCTCTGTCTCTGTCTCTGTCTCTGTCTCTGTCTCTGTCTCTGTCTCTGTCTCTATCTCTGTCTCTGTCTCGGTCTCTGTCTCTGTCTCAGTCTCTGTCTCTATCTCTGTCTCTGTCTCTGTCTTTGTCTCTGTCTCTGTCTCTGTCTCTGTCTCTATCTCTGTCTCTGTCTCTGTCTTTGTCTCTGTCTCTGTCTCTGTCTCTGTCTCTATCTCTGTCTCTGTCTCTGTCTCTGTCTCTGTCTCTCTCTCCAGCTCTCTTTGAAACAATGACATTTGAAAGCATGTATTCACGGGCAAAAAACAGAAGAATAACAACGTAGCGCGCTAAACCTCACATCCAGAGCGCTGTCGGCAGGATTAGCCAGCTGGCTGGAACAACGAGGCTGGATATTTTCCCGAGGAGTCGCAGACGGGCTTAGTGCGCTAAGTGCGTTACTCAGCCATGCCTAATTGGCGGTTTCTTAATTCCGAGGGACAAAAGGAAGGCAAGGGAGCGGCGTGTACAGGTCACTGTCGAGGGCAGTTGGGCCGGAAAATCAATGACGATGACCGGCGGATCCACCGCCTTGCCACCGGCGATTCAATCAGATGGCGGTTGTGATTAGGCTGAGGAACACGGCGTCACTTTAGTTTAAAGGGCGGAAATGTGTTTTGTAAGAGGGGAATCTGTATAATTGTAAAATGCAGGCACAGAAAACGAAAAGATTTGTGGATAGTGTTACGGCGTATGGGGGTTAATGACCTTACAATGTTGTTTGCACAACTGATTGCCCTTCTGAAGCGAGAAGATACAGAGAGATAAAGAGACAAAGATACAGAGAGACAGAGAGACAGAGAGACAGATATAGAGACAGAGACAGAGAGGTCTCGCCTCTCAATTTCCGCCTCATTTCGGAGGAAACAAAGAAATCTCGCGCCGACCCCTTCTTTTCCAACAGCTGGGCGCTTTTTCAAATCTTTACGATAAAAATAGTTCACAATTTGCAAAGATGTGAGGGGAACACCTGCGCTACAAAAACTGAGTCTGGGAATAGAAACTGGAATTTTAACTGTTTTTTAACATTAAAAATCTAATTTTTCGATGCAAAAAAGCCGAAAATGAGTATCTTCGTAATAAATGGGGTCAAAAAAGGAAAATCGATTAAAAAAAGCCTTAATATTGTCATTTCAAACGTAAAAGTGCGGGTAAATAGGGCGCGTGAGTGCACGGCGTGTGCTGCTGCTATCAGAGTGACCGCGAGCGCGGCATTCGATAGCCCTCCTGGCATAATTGCGGCCAGTAAGCGCGCCCCACCGCCATTGCCCCTAGGACCTTCGACATTAGCAGCCACTCGATCCTATTTCCTCCGCCGCACAGACACCATTAGTTGCAATTTCGAACGGCGATTAGGGGGAATTCCTGTGGGAAATATGGAAATTGGAATGGGAAAACGGTGAAAAATAGGGGTAATAAGAAGACTTTGGATTTTAAATTTAACACTTTTTTATTGCCCAGCAATAAAAAAACTATAAACTAAATTTAAAACTTGAAAACGGAACGGGGCAACAGCATTTGCAATGAAAACGTGCCCCAATGCTAAAATGTGAATTTAAAGGTCTGTTTTTGGGAATAGAGCAGAATTACGACGAAATTGGTGGGAAATCAGTGTTTTTAACCGTTGATAAGCGCTTTTTAAGTTAATTTTAGGCCATTTTCTGTTGGAAATAATCTAAAAGCATTAAAAACCAGTTTTCAGGCCTGTTCTTATAATAAGATCAGGCTATTCAGTTTGAAATTCTCTGTTTAAAGGAAAAGAAGATATTGTGGACTAAAATTAAAGGTTTTGTTTTAGAAATAGAGCAGCTTTACGACATATTTATGGGAAATCTTTGTTTAATTGTGCTTATTTTATTTATTTTCCTATATTGCAGTTGTTTTTATTGCGTTTTTCATGTAAAAAAAAAATTGAAGTCCGCGGAAATTGCACATTACAAGCAGAAATGTAATTTAATTTTAAATAAAATTGTAAAGTAAGTTTAGCACTAGAGCAGATTTACTCCGTTAGGGGGTAAAATGGCGTACAGTTGATTTTGACCGGGGATTAAAGAGTCAAAAGCACTCAACCGAGGACAATTCCCCAAAGGCGAACAATGAGAACCAGGCATCACGTAAACAACATTGTTTATGCAATTTGGTGGCCAGGGAACGTGTGTACAACTTTTTATTACAATTTAAAATTCGTTTTCAAATCAAATTGTTACAGAACAGACAAAAATTCAAAGTATTGCTTCGGAAAAGTGTGAAAGTGGCGGAAACGAGGCCCAGATGCCCAGTGGGAGGTCGCCCCCAATTGAGAGAGAGACGACCAGTTTCCGGATGGGGCAATCAGTAGATTGGCCGGCAATCCACCAGATGGGTGAGGGGGATCGGGCGTGAAATGATGAGGTAAATGGGAAGGGCACTTGGACACGCGATGGAATTCAGAGAAGTACAATTAGAGTGAGTGAGTGAGTGAGTGAGTGAGTGATTGAGTGAGTGAGTGAGTGAGTGAGTGAGTGAGTGAATAAGTGAGTGAGTGAGTGAGTGAGTGAGTGAGTGAGTGAGTGAGTGAGTGAGTGAGTGAGTGAGTGAGTGAGTGAGTGAGTGAGTGAGTGAGTGAGTGAGTGAGTGAGTGAGTGAGTGAGTGAGTGAGTGAGTGAGTGAGTGAGTGAGTGAGTGAGTGAGTGAGTGAGTGAGTGAGTGAGTGAGTGAGTGAGTGAGTGAGTGAGTGAGTGAGTGAGTGAGTGAGTGAGTGAGTGAGTGAGTGAGTGAGTGAGTGAGTGAGTGAGTGAGTGAGTGAGTGAGTGAGTGAGTGAGTGAGTGAGTGAGTGAGTGAGTGAGTGAGTGAGTGAGTGAGTGAGTGAGTGAGTGAGGAACTCAGTTTGAAATGAGGTGAAATCTGGCCAAGACGCTGAGGCAGATTAGATCTCGAGTAAGCTGCCGGAATCGATCTTCCATGCAAATGAGAGCATGTGGAAATGCGATGTTCGCCTCAATTTCCTCTCCCCAAACGACGGGTAGAATTAATGGGATTCCGCTGCTATCATTGGGGAAATATTGCCTTAGTCGCTCAGCGCCGCACCCATAAAAGGACAGACGCGCAATGGAATATTCCGTAGGCGCGCATCTTTTATAGATGACGAGCGAATGGCATCTGTTCCTTGTGGTCAAAAGAGAGGGGAGATATTCGGAGGAATTGAGAGAAATCAGTGGGAAAGCTTCACCTAACCTCACCTCGCCTCACCTCAAATCACCTCACTTCACCTTACCTAACCTCACCTCACCTCACCTAACCTCACCTCACCTCACCTCACCTAACCTCACCTCACCTAACCTCACCTCACCTCACCTCACCTCACCTCACCTCACCTCACCTCACCTCACCTCACCTCACCTCACCTCACCTCACCTAACCTCACCTCACCTCACCTCACCTCACCTCACCTCACCTCACCTCACCTCACCTCACCTCACCTCACCTCACCTCACCTCACCTCACCTCACCTCACCTCACCTCACCTCACCTCACCTCACCTCACCTCACCTCACCTCACCTCACCTCACCTCACCTCACCTCACCTCACCTCACCTCACCTCACCTCACCTCACCTCACCTCACCTCTTTCTCTCTCTCTCTCTCTCTCTCTCTCTCTCTCTTTCTCTCTCTTTCTCTTCCATTTTCGACAACTTGCTACATTACTGCAAACATTCTCCAGATTTTATCTCAACAAGTTTTCATGATTCAACAATCAACATTTTTCTCTTCCCATTCCCATTCCATTGTAGTATTTCTCAAATATGTTCGCTGCCTTTGGCAATATCGCTCTTCTCTTCAGTCTAACTGCCCAACCTCTTCTCACCTCACGTTCCACGACAAATGCCAACGTGAGTTCGATTCGTTGTTAAAACTTTTAAGCTTCAGGAAGGTGACTACGTGGAGCTCTATCTGACAGCTAATACGAAGATCTGGAAACGAGTTCGAATGGATGATGATCGGATTGAGTTTGTGAAGTATTGCGTAAACGGACAGCACAGCAACTACTGTAGCCACTTTGTTATCGAGGTGAGGTGATAGAGAAATGGCCAGAGGGAGAGATGACGAGAGGGAGAGAGAGAGAGAGAGAGAGAGCGAGAGCGAGAGAGAGAGAGAGAGAGAGAGAGAGAGAGAGAGAGACAGAGACAGAGACAGAGAGCTGAGGTGATGGGATGTGAGGTGAGGTGAGGTGAGGTGAGGTGAGGTGAGGTGAGGTGAGGTGAGGTGAGGTGAGGTGAGGTGAGGTGAGGTGAGGTGAGGTGAGGTGAGGTGAGGTGAGGTGAGGTGAGGTGAGGTGAGGTGAGGTGAGGTGAGGTGAGGTGAGGTGAGGTGAGGTGAGGTGAGGTGAGGTGAGGTGAGGTGAGGTGAGGTGAGGTGAGGTGAGGTGAGGTGAGGTGAGGTGAGGTGAGGTGAGGTGAGGTGAGGTGAGGTGAGGTGAGGTGAGGTGAGGTGAGGTGAGGTGAGGTGAGGTGAGGTGAGGTGAGGTGAGCTGAGGTGAGGTGAGGTGAGCTGAGGTGAGGTGAGGTGAGGTGAGGTGAGGTCTCCAGGCAGTTGAGGTAATTAGAACAGCTGAAATGCTCCAGAATGATCCCATCACGATTGCCGAGCCCATCACCGATGCCTGGATTCTCAGCAACGGCACTCTGGTCATTCCGAGTGTTCAGAAAAGTGATGAAGGTTTCTACGTAACAGTGGAGGGACCTGAAAAGGTAACTGTTACATTTATTGACTAATTTAAGTTCATTTAAGATTTCTTTGAACGACAACGGAGAATCGATGTGGGCACGGGCGAAGGACCACATTCTACTCACAGTCAACTGAAATTTGTCGTTTTGAAATAAACTTTTGGTGATAAACTTTTGGTGCTTCAAGCATTTGTTCTTGCCTTTTTCTTCGATAAAATGCCATTATGCTCGTTTACCAATAGCATTCTTGTTTCGCTGATGTCACCTCTGCCGCCGAATGTCATTGTAAAGAAACGCGTCATCAGTAATAGGCCAGGAAAGCGGAAACTTTGTATATAAACATAACCACCGCCACTTTTTCCATTCCCCTTTGCCAATACATTGCTTGTTCTGATTTTATCGGCGAATCTAGTTTTGCCCTTCGCCGACATACTGTGTTGTTTATGCAATTAGCAGTCTCTTTCGATTGATTTCTTTGCCTTTTTTCTTTCTTTCTGTCTCTCTGTCTCTATTTCTCTCTTTCTCTCTCTGTCTCTCTGTCTCTCTGTCTCTCTGTCTCTCTGTCTCTCTGTCTCTGTCTCTCTGTCTCTCTGTCTCTCTGTCTCTCTGTCTCTCTGTCTCTCTGTCTCTCTGTCTCTCTGTCTCTCTGTCTCTCTGTCTCTCTGTCTCTCTGTCTCTCTGTCTCTCTGTCTCTCTGTCTCTCTGTCTCTCTGTCTCTCTGTCTCTCTGTCTCTCTGTCTCTCTGTCTCTCTGTCTCTCTGTCTCTCTGTCTCTCTGTCTCTCTGTCTCTCTGTCTCTCTGTCTCTCTGTCTCTCTGTCTCTCTGTCTCTCTGTCTCTCTGTCTCTCTGTCTCTCTGTCTCTCTGTCTTTCTGCCTCTCTGTCTCTCTGTCTCTCTGTCTCTCTGTCTCTCTCTCTCTCTGTCTCTCTGTCTCTGTTTCTCTGTCTCTCTGTCTCTCTGTCTCTCTGTCTCTCTGTCTCTCTGTCTCTCTGTCTCTCTGTCTCTCTGTCTCTCTGTCTCTCTGTCTCTCTGTCTCACTGTCTCTCTGTCTCTCTGTCTCTCTGTCTCTCTGTCTCTCTGTCTCTGTCTCTCTGTCTGTCTCTCACTCATACATTCTCTCCCTCTATGTCAAATTCTTCTTCTTTCTTCTATATATATCTGCTTATAGTCTTATTTAACCTCTCTTAGAAGAAAAATGCACCTCCCACTTCTGAGCCTTGCCTTGATCTTTTGTATCACTACCCCTATCTTCGGCGCACTAATGCAAGCAGTAAATAAGGTAAAATCTTTTGTAAAAATTTGAAAAAATAGGTTTTCAGGAAGGAGACCGGGTTGAATTCAGTCTAACAGGCGACATCAGAATGTGGCAGCGTTCGAGAGACGGTCATAGGGAAGAGTACGTGAAGTTCTGCGTAAACGGACAGCATAGCCCATACTGCACCCATTTTGTGGACAAGGTTGGTTAGAATTGACAATTCTTGTAAGGGTATGTTGCAAAAAAAAAACGAGAGGACTCGATCCCGTGACCTTTGAATTTGTAGACAAACGAAAATCCACTGCGCCATGCGGTCCAAACCCTCTATGACGTCTCTCGATCTCACCTGAGCAACCTTAACGAACTAAGTCACCTTAGCGCCCTTAGCGACATCAGAAACCTTAGCGACCTTAGTTGCCTTAGCGACCTCAGCGCCATTAGCTATCTCAACGACCTTAGCTACATTAGCGAACTTAGCGACCTTAGCGCCCTTAGCGCCCTTAGCGACATCAGAAACCTTAGCGACCTTAGCTAACCGGGCAGAGAAGGCGAGAGTGTCGTGTCTCTCGCCTTCTCTGCCCGGGTATCCTTTGCATTGCTCGGCCATGTAACCGTGCACCGGTTGCAGTCCAAATTATAAAAAAAAATTAGTATGCTTCAGAATAGTGAAAACGGCATCTTTTCAATGAAGTTATTTTTGAAACGATTTGAAAACTCACTTTTACGAGGTTCATCGCCTTTCAGGAAACTGGAAAGATCTCCGAGCCTGCAACCGAAGCTACTGTTCTCAGCGATGGAAAGCTTGTAATTGCAAGCGTTAAAAAGACCGACAGTGGTAGCTACTATTCCAACGATGAGAAAGAAAATGTAACTTTTCTGCGAAATTAATTTTTATTTTGCTTTTTCAGGTTCATGTCAGTGAAGATGGAAAATCAATGTGGGCTACCCCGAGGAGTATGATTCACTTGACTGTCAACTGAAGTAATAAGAAAAGAAAACCGGTTTCTGTATACATAAACTTTTATGATTGTGTGTGTGTGTGTGTGTGTGTGTGTGTGTGTGTGTGTGTGTGGGTGGGTGTGTGTGTGTGTTGAGAGAGAGAGAGAGAGAGAGAAAAGGGTGAGGTCCCTCTCTGAAATTATCTCTCTTTTTTTAAACACTCTTACCCTTTCGCATGTTTTGTTCGTGCCTTTGGAGTTACAACCCCATTTTGGGCTCATCCCTCGAAAAAGAGGCTCAGAACCAGCTTAACCTGCGCAGGCGGCACATAAACAAACGCCTGGGAAAACATTTTGTGTCAGCTCGTGTCGCGCCTGGTTTTCTTTTTCAAACTGTCTCTCCTCTTCCTCCTGGATCTCCTCTTTTTCTCTCCCTCCCTCCCTCCCGCCATCCCCCTCCTCTCTCTCTCTCTCTCTCTCTCTCTCTCTCTCTCTCTCTCTCTCTCTCTCTCTCTCTCTCTCTCCCTTCTTGACCCCTCACGCCCTTCTAAAGTGCCTGTTTGTGTATCCACTTAGTGATATCCGCTCTTTTCGGTCAAGGATCACTGTTTTCGCCCTTACTCTGCAAATCGGAGGCAACAGAGGCCAGCCTCCCGTGTGTTCCACGTCCTCTCTCTGACTATTTCTGCCGTCAAGGCCGACCGCCTCCTCATATCGCTATAACCACGCGAGATATTCATCGCCCCACACCCCACTAACCGCCATTTTCCTTTACGCACAAGTGAGACGCAAATGCCTCTTTTAGTGTCATTCTACACCTCTCTCTCTCTCTCTCTCTCTCTCTCTCTCTCTCTCTTTGTCTTTGATTATGAACCAGCAGTTTCAGGGAACGGATGATCCTGGCTTATGACAGCTGGGTGCACCTGGAAGAGCACTTAGAGACAAATTTATTGATTAGACTAGGTCTCACCTCTCTGTCTCTCTGTCTCTCTGTCTCTTTGTCTCTCTCTCTCTCTCTCTCTCTCTCTCTTCCCATTCCTCTTAGCAACGCTCCAAATGCGCCATTTCGCCGTTAACTGCCCTCCTTTATAGTCTTTGTTTACTCTCCCCAACGTCAATCACTTACCCCTCCGGGTCACTTTTCACCGCCCGTTCCGTTCATTCCCAGGCCAAAGGGGTGCCGGACATAATTGAGCACCGGCCGCAGGTCCATCGATTGTGGTCTCGTGGTGGCGGTAATTGCCTGACAGTCGGCCGCCAACCGACGAACCGCTTTCTCTTGGCTTTTTTTCAACCAAATGGATAGGATATTTCGGCTTTCTAATAATTTCAAACAAAGAAAGCGGCAGTCAAAAGCTGCGTTTGGCGATGAACTCTGAGTTGCGCGTGCTTTCTTGGGACAGTTGATGACATTTTGATCTACGCCTTTCGTTGTGGGACCTTTCACCTGATTTCCTTTAAGCTGCCAAACTTACTATTCTTGAGAGCTGAGGTCATTCACTTTGACCGCTTCGGACCACCCAGGCAGGCTTAGGCCGCTCATAACAATCGGGGCAGTCTTAAAGTCGCACCAGTCAATCCAGGCAACGTAGGCCTCTTATGCCAATTTATAAAGCTTTAGGCAACTTCACACCAGACAGCCTTAGACCGCACCTTACAATATAGGCAGCCTTAGGCCGCTCCTGCCATCCCTAACAAGCTCAGGCCGCTTGTACCACCCAAGACAGTCTTAGAGCTATGCTAGACTAGGATGAGGTTCTTCTTAGTTTACCTGAAAAGTGGCCTATTTCTGTCTGTTTTGACAGAAGCGGCCTAAGGCTACCTAGATAGTTAAAAGCTGCCTAAGGCTATATTTTATAAACTGGCCTGAGGGGTTTTTGGAGTGACATAAGCTACCTGAGACTTAAGAGTGCCCCAATTTCAACAGCGGCCTAAGGCTGCCTAGAGTGTCAGATGCGGCCTAAGGCTGCCTGTTATGCTAGAAGCGGCCTAAGGTTGTCTGACTGTTGAAAGCTGCCTTTGGCTGCATGGGTAGGCATAAGCGGTCTAAGGTTGGTAGGGGTAGTCCAAATGTATACTATTCAGAAGCACCCTAAAGCATCTTAGGTTTTGAGAAGCGGCCTAAGGCTACCAGTATTTTCAGAAGCGGCCTAAGGCTCCTGTATTATCAGACGCAGTCCAACGCCGCCTGTATTGTCCGATGCGGCTTGAGGCTGCCCGGAATGCCAGAAGCGGCCTAAGGCTGCCTCCAATGCTGGAGCGGCCTAAGCCTACCTGATATGCTGGAAGCGGCCTGTCGTTTCCTATATTGTCAGAAGCGGCCCAAGGCTCAGAAGCGGCCCGGGGTGCCAAAGTTATTCAAGCATTGGGAGCCTATTTCCAAAAGAGGCCTGAGGTTGTCTGGTTCTTCTCTTTGCTCTCTCTCTCTCTCTCTCTCTCTCTCTCTCTCTCTCTCTCTCTCTCCCTCTCCCTCTCTCTCTTCCATGTACTCTTTTCACCATTTCTGCATAATCCTCCCACCCAAAATAGTCTCTCCAGCCCTTTGGGGCAAACAACTTCGCAGTTGCATCGAAGTAAACATCTCTGCCGCCACGTGAAAGGGAAACACATTGATCGCGTTGCCCGCCTCTTTCTTTGTCCTCCCTTCTGCCACTTTTTCCTTCTCTTCTTTCTTTTCTTCTTTTCCCTTCGGGCGGTCAGCTGACTGTTTCAGCGGCCTTTAGCCGTCGCTCAGCCGGCCTTGCATGTTTGCGATTCTATTGTAGACACGCGCAGAGAGCAATCCCCGCCATACACGCCACACAACCATACAAAGAGCGAGCCCCGCCTCGCACCGCTTTGTAGTTGTTCAAGGACTGTGAAATGGGGTTTTCATTTTGAATACCTCTTTTACCTTATTGCAGTGCAGATAATTGTGTAGATGTCATTCTGCTGATTCAGAAAATTCTCACATTTACCATCTTTGGCGCAAAATTAACCGAAATATGAGGGCTTGAAGTTCTGGCGAAAAAAACGATTGATTTGCGGGCCACTATGGCGTCTCTCGATTTCCCGCGCTCTCTCGCCTTTCTCTGCCGTGTAACCGTGCACCCTTTGCATTGGTCGGCCGTGTAACTGTGCACTGGTTGCATCTTGTTAAAGAAACGCGTTGAACCTGACACTTTCCTGCCTGGGTCTGGGTGAACCAACCCGTCTCGGCCATTTGCAATTCAGAAGAAAGAGAATCCATGTTGGCTAGTTAGTTTTTGCCGTCGGCGTGGCGAAATGCGACTAGTTCTGTGCCAATTGGGACACTCGGAACGCCGCCGCCCTCAAACGACCCCCGAAAGCCGGAACGGAGAGGAGAGATGAAACATTTCCCTCTGTCTCACTCACTCTCTCACTCACTCACTCACTTACTCACTCACTCACTCACTCACTCACTCACTCACTCACTCACTCACTCACTCACTTACTCACTCACTCACTCACTCACTCACTCACTCACTCACTCACTCACTCACTCACTCACTCACTCACTCACTCACTCACTCACTCACTCACTCACTCACTCACTCACTCACTCACTCACTCACTCACTCACTCACTCACTCACTCACTCACTCACTCACTCACTCACTCACTCACTCACTCACTCACTCACTCACTCACTCACTCACTCACTCACTCACTCACTCACTCACTCACTCACTCACTCACTCACTCACTCACTCACTCACTCACTCACTCACTCACTCACTCACTCACTCACTCACTCACTCACTCACTTACTCACTCACTCACTCACTCACTCACTCACTCACTCACTCACTCACTCACTCACTCATTCTCTATGTCTCCCCTCAATTCCCTCACTCACTTCCTGAAAAAAACACTTGTCTGAGTACCGAAAACCACGAAAGAAGCGTTGTTATCTACATGTTTTCGCAGCCGATCAGCTGATTTTTGTCCAACGGCGTGTGCGATTTTACGCCTCCGCAGGCGAAACGGAACTGTGAGGGCGGTCGTCGAGCGCCACGTCTTAGTCAGGCCTTTTTCGGTCGCAGCTGCTCCTTCCTCGTTCCATTCAATAGCCTTTTCTCACACCCAGCTGGTTCTTCTTTTGCAATATTCATTTCTCACTCTCACAGTTTCTATTTCTGTTCGACGGTTCACGAAATACATTCCCAGACATCTATATTTTCGTTCCAGCGATCATGTGAAGCATTCCTATCCTTCCCCTAGATCTCTCTGCGGAACTAAACATGCCGCTGCTGTCAGCAGCATTCCTGTAATACTTTTCAGCTTTGTGGGAACTATACTGAGACTGAGTGAGAGAGACAGAGAGACAGATAGACAGAGAGACAGAGAGATATAGAGACAGAGAGACAGAGAGACAGAGAGACAGAGAGACAGAGAGACAGAGAGACAGAGAGACAGAGAGACTGAGAGACAGAGATACAGAGAGACAGAGAGACAGAGAGACAGGGAGACAGAGAGACAGAGAGACAGAGAGACAGAGAGACAGAGAGACAGGGATTGGTCACTTGTGCTATTTATAATCTCTTCTTTCCCATGCATTTCACCAAATTTTCATCGACAGCGTATAAAAACTGCGTCGAATTGCATTTGTTGATAGCATTTCCCGCATAATATCCCCTGCGTTTCTGCATTTCACGTGTCCTCTTGCTTTCGTTTATTCCATTTCAACACACAGGCCACACAGCTGTAGTAGTCACCGCTTGAGATTTTAGAGAGCGAGAGACAGAGAGAGACAGAGAGAGAGAGAGAGAGAGAGAGAGAGAGAAAGAACAGAGAAAGAGAGAGAGAATGAGAGATAGGGATGAGAGAGAGAGAGAGAGAGAGAGAGAGAGAAGGGTAGGTTTCGAGAGGTGATGAGAGATAGGGAGAAATGATGACATGGCTTTGTCGTACCAGTTTGGAGACTGAAAAAAAACACGATAAAGGCGGTGATTAGGGTTTTGCTGAGGAGGCGAATTGGCACTTCCGCTCGTCGTATGGGCTTTTATGGCCAATTCAACCGCTTTTATGGGATAAACAACGTTCCAAGAGAGGCAGAAACGTAGTACACTGGCGATTCTCTCTCTCCCTCACTCACTCCATCTCCTTCACTCTGTCTCTCTCTCTCTCTCTTTATCTCTATGTCTCCCGTTTCAAAACACCCTATTCATCTCCCGCCAATTTCATCACAACAACACCCATATTTCGAAACCCCTCTCTCTCCCTCCCTCCAATGAGCAACAGCCCCATCGATTGTTTAAACGCCGCCGATCCCTTCTTCGACACGCTTGTAAACAGAATACAGCTTAGTCACCAATCGCACTACCGATTGGGGGTGATTCACAAATGGGCGGTGCCGGTAGGAGCCTTTCTCTTCGCTGAATCACCCCTCCCGCCGGCCATTTAACCCCGTCATTTCATTCTGTTATCTACTTTCCACAGAAGTTGATTCTACCCCCTTCTTCGAAATCAAAAACAGAAACCCTATATGTAAACGCGCCCTATTGCTAACCCCCATAGTGCTTTCTATATGCAATAAATTCAATTTAAAGCGAGGTCTCGTCGCGTTTTTTTCAAAGCGAGATAGTTACGCTTTTTTGCCCGCGTCTCGGTCGTTTCTCGTTGACTGTTACTCCGTTTTGTACTGTTTTTGTATGATTTTTAATTTATTTTTTTCTTAGAGCGAAAAAAATGTCGTCCCCTACCATTGAGGAGCTCCCCAAGATCCCCACCGATCTGGCCCAGGGCGTGATCGGAAAAGTTGAGCTGAAGAAGGTTGACACCGTGGAGAAGAATGTTCTCCCCACCAAGGAAGGTAGGTATTACAGTGTTTTACTAGCTTTAGCAATGGAGCGCATTTACTTAACGAAACTTTCTCTTTATGTATAGGTGAGTAATCTTTGTCAAAAACAAGAATTTTTGATATGACACTAGAGCGCGTTTACATATCTACTGGTTAAAGGAAGGTGACATTGTAAAATTACTTTTTTTTCTCGAATCTTTTTTTTTGTTGTTGAGACAGCTTCCATTCTCACGATTCTGAAGCGCAGAGAGAAATAACCCCGATTTGTTTGATTTTAACTGCAACGCAATTCGTTCGACCTTTTCGCCAAAAATTCAGGCGCTACTATTTCTAAATGTAGCAGGGTTGCATAGAGCTGTGAATTTTGGCAATGGAGCAGATTTACTAGCAAAATAAACTGTTTAAAATTTTTCCAGATGTCGCTCAGGAGCGCCAGCACGTTGAGATGCTCACTGGCATCGAGAACTTCTCTCCCCAGCAGCTGAAGCACTCTGAGTGCAACGAGAGGCACGTGCTTCCCTCTCCCGATGGTAGGTCCTCTCTCTCTCTCTCTCTCTCTCTCTCTCTCTCTCTCACTTGTTCTCCATGTACACCACCCGATTTCAGACATCAAGGCCGAGAAGCAGCACCAGGAGCTCACCACCAACATCGAGTGCTTCTCCCCCGACAAGCTTCGCCATGCCGAGACCGAGGAGAAGAACCGCCTTCCCTCGAAAGAAGGTAGGCGAGACATAGACAGAGAGAGACAGAGAGAGAGAGAGAGAGAGTGAGAGAGTGAGAGAGAGAGAGAGAGAGAGTGAGAGGCGTGAGGCACTGAGAACTAGAGGAACCTTAATTCAAAATGAGAATTTTAGACATTGCCCGCGAGAAGGTCGTCGACCTGGCCGCCAACTTCGACAAGAACCAGCTGAAGCACGTGGAGCCGAATGTGAAGACCGGCATCGAAGTGATCGACCAGTGAAACGGACACAACCGAAACTCATTCTGTATTTATCCTGCCGGCATTATCTGAATCTACTTGTATTCATTTTTCTGTAATGAATTTGTTTCAAAACTGAGAGTAGAGAGAGAGAGAGAAAGAGAAGGGAGTATGTGTGTTGTGCAAGGGTCGGGCCGGGCCGGCCCCACTTTTTTTGAAAATCTATTTTTAAATGTAACTCTTTTCAAAGTCATTATTTTTAAGTTCTGTTTGTTGCAAAACATATTTCTAATTGTGCAAAAAATACTGTGTGAAGGAGGATTCGAACTACCCTATATAAATTTTGTATGTTTTTCATGGCCGAGTGGCTAAGAGGTCGGACTGGTAATCCGAAGTTGCCCCAGTTCGATCCCCCGCCGACAAAACTTTTTTGGCATAGTTGTTTTATACATTAGGTACAATAGGAACGAAGTTCCTGCACATGAATCGTGAAAAACTTTTTTTTTCAACTTTTGGAATTTTCGACCTCGGGCCGGGCGGGCCCGTATTTTTGGAGAGCGGGCCGGCCCGGCACGTACCCACCCTTGGTGTTGTGTGTGTGTGAGAGAGAGAGAGATAGAGAGAGAAAGAGAGAGAGAGGAGGGAAGGAAAGAGTAGAGAGAGAGAGAAAGGAGGAATAGTGAGGGCTAGGCAAGAGAGAGATTTTGAAGAAACACAACCTCATCATTTTAAAGTATTCCTTGAAAACTCAACTAAGACCCCCAAAACCCAAATAAGTACATACTCTTGATAAACAAACTACTTTATCGGCAACCGGTTACTCAACAACAATATCAGTATCTGTGTTACCCGTGTTATACGAGAGATGGGAATCGAGACAAACCGGTAACTACACAGGATCAAGTGAAAAAAACAATTTGATGACAACGCCGATGAAAGTAAGAGAGGTAGATCCGTATTCTTCGCGAGGAAGACCTGAGATTTAAAGCCAGAGGCGGCAGACGGGAGTGGCACACCTGGAAAATAAGGATTAGTAATTATTTTAAAAGCGGTAAGAGGTTGCCGAGATAGTTTCAAAGCGGTCCGAAATCTTAAAGGCACCGTCAGGGGCCTTTTCGGATTGGAAATGAATGGTATGCTAATCAAGTCATTTCAATTGAAATCATTTTCCCCAACACCGCTCCAGCCAACGGCCGTGCGCAAAATGCTTGCCAAGTCTTCATTAGCATACGATTTTGAAAAGGCCCCTTACGAGCCCTTTAAGTAACATCTCGAAGTATATGCTGTTTGAGCCTTAGGTTACCATAACTGTTTTGAAGCGTCCTGAAGCTACAAAGGCGAGGTTACAAAAAAAGGGTCCAAGCGGCCTCAGGCCACCAAACATGTCTTAAAGCGGCCCAAGGTTACCAAACCCCGATTTAGCGGTCTTAGGTTATCAAAATCTCTCCAAGTGGCCTTTGGTTACTACAACTGTTGCATAGCAGCCTGACGTTACCAAAAATGTTTTAAAGCGACCTGAGTACCAACAGGGGGTAGTAAGAATTCAGGGCCGGCCCTGAGGTCGGGACCTTTTGGCGCGAAATAAAATTATTTGAAATTCTTAATTGCAAAATAAAAAATGTATCATTTTCATCAATTATCTTGATAACCTAAACAGTTTTCAGAGTAAATTAGAATTATCAACACTTTAAATACCATATTGACAGAAGCAAAAAAAAACGCCAAATTTTATTTGTGCTTGTTTGTTGAAAATTTTCGACAATTATTAACTGATTTGTCACAAAATGAAATAGGAAAAGTCTAAATGCGTTAATAAATAATGGACCATAGATGAACAAGCGCCTGCAGTTTCGATAGAGGGGGTCGCGCCGAGCCTAATTTCCTATTTGGGGGACTCGCGCCACCCGTTTTATTTGTATTGTGGGGGTCGCGCAAAGCGGACCCCACAGGTAGCTTGTTCATGTATGAAACAGACCAAAACTTTTTGTTTAAAATTCAAAATATAAAAATTCGCTCCATTTCTGCCAGGGGGCCGGCCATTAACCACCCCTGGTTAACAAACCGCGAAAAAAAGTTCCTAGAACCACAACTCACTTGCAGGCACTGTATCCTTTGTACGGTTTGTGGTCGTCACGGGGGTCTCCGCGCATTTTGGTCTTCGAGTTCGGGTGATAGTCGAAGGTTAGTTCCTCGCCTGAAGTTGAGAATTAGAGAGAGAGAGAGAGAGAGAGAGAGAGAGAGACAGAGAGAGACAGAGACATACCGGCTTTAATGTCCCTGAGGGTGACCATGACCATGCGGTGGAACAAATCCGGCTCGCTGACGCCTCTGCTGTACACACGCACCACCCTCATGTTCGGATCGCAGGAGTGGCTGAAGAAGCGCGACTCGTTTCTGAAACATCCTTGTTTTATCGCAAAAATTAAGACCCACCCGCAGTTGATTGCATTGACTACCAGAGACTCGCCGATGGCAAAGTTGTAGGATTCGTCTTTGCCGTGCGCTTCGTCTGCCGTCATGACCTAAAATACACTATTTTATGAAGTTCGAAATGCATGGATTTAATAAAAATGACACTGAATACCGAACAACCCCTTTTATTTGTTTTGAACTGCAACCGGTGCACGGTTCCACGGCCTAGCAATGCAAAGGGGGCACGGTTACACGGCAGCATACATGGTCAGCGTTTATTTTTTTTTTTTTAGGAAAAAAGAACATAAGGGGGGACCACATGGGTCGAAAAAATCGTCCGGGGAACTTTTCCCCAAATCTTTAAGAAAGCATGGGAAAGATGAAGCCAGGGGTGGGCTATAAGTTTGTAGTTCGATTCTACTCTTGGTATAATTTCGACAAATACTGAAGTATATATTTATTGTCATGGTAAATCGATCGATTTTGGGGTATCGATCGATGTTTTTGACCACAGACACCCCCCTCTTGACATAAAAGTTTGTTAATACAAACTATGGCTTACCCCTGGACGAAACGAAAGCATAGGTGGATGTAAGGTGCTTGCGGTACTTACGCAATTTGGCGTTTTGTTGAAAATATTAGCATAAAATTGGAGGAAGCATACATTAGCTCCGAGGCACATTTTGGGGGACTTGCACATCGAGCCCACCAAAGCCCCCTTTCCAGCTATAAATGAAGGCGAAAAAATTAATTTCAAATTCTCTGCCGTTTGATGCAGGGTTGGTTACTCGCGGCTAGGTGTAGAAGTCGCTACGGGACCCAACTATTGTGTGAAACATGGGTTTTCCGGACGAATTGTACAAAAAGTGGGATAGATATAAATTTTCTGTTTTAAGGGAACATTTTTAAACACAAAACACTAAAAAGTTTTCAAAAAATCTGGACGATTGTGCCTTTATTTCAAGTGATTCGCGTCTTATTCGTAAAGATTTCTTTTAAGTTCTGAATATATTTAAATTGCGACGGAATCGTCCGGGTTTTTTTTTGTGCAAATTTTGCAGTATTTTTGACAACTTGAAATTACAAACCTTGAAAACCGGTAAAAAATTGGCGACAGCTGAGAAAATCGTCACAAAAGAAATATTTACATAGCAGAAAATATGTCCATGGCGAAACACACTTTTGTGAATAAAATCGTCGGGGATTTTTCAAAATTTTCCATGGGGGAGACCATATGATAAAAAAACGTCCAAGAAAATTTCCAAAATCACCAAAATGTCGACCACGTATGGTGCACGGTTACACGGCAGAGAAAGGCGAGAGAGCGCGGGAAATCGAGAGACGTCAGAGTGGGGCGAAATTCAATCGATATTTTCACGACCCGGGCCGTGAAAAACTTGGTAGCGGGCCGGCCCGCAGCTATGGTTGCTTACGAGGACCCATTTGCTTCCAAAAGTAGAACTATTTTAGCGTTACCTCGCCCAGGTACTCGGAGACCAGCTCGCCCTTCTTGATGTCGGTGATCGCCCTCACAGACCATCCCTTTATAGGATCGTAGAAGACGAGAAGCGGGTGCTTGCGAGGGAACTGAGAAAAAGCACATGAATAGTACTTCTAAAAGCCATACCCTGGGGATCTCTCGGCGCTCAGGGGGCTTGCATCGACAGTTTTTGCTGCAGGAGATGACGGCGCTGAAAATCTCCCGCAATTAGAGGAGAATGGGGGAAAACTGACCGAGCCTTTCCAAGCGTGCTCATGTTGTCGGCGTAGGGGTCCTCGATTCGGCCGTCGTCGGTGATGGTACACATGAGGCAGTCGTCCGACTAAAAAGTACATATTTGCGGTTTTTTTTTGTTGGAAAAACACCATTTTGAGTGTTTAAGACAATTATCAATTTTTTACTTCCAAATTACGGTAGGTCACCCCCCAGGTTACTGTAGCTCGGCCCAAGAACTAAAAAAGTGCCTGCGATTTTTCTTCTTTGTTTGCGAAAAAAAATTGTAGGAAAGGAAATCAGTGTTACAATAGCGAACCATGATGCAGAAAGCGCCCGCCTGGTCTAGACATTTTTGTCAAAAAGCTAGAAAAACACGTTTTTGCATACTTCCTGAGGTTTTCATTAATTGAGACTGTTTCCACTGGATTCGCCATCAAATTCGGCGCCATACTCCGCACTTAAAATATATCTAAACGGGTAAAAAATTCCAAAAAGACAAATGCTCGGTGGTATAACCTTCTTGCAGGCTGCCAGCTGCATGCATACATTGTCAAGCTCCACCATTAGCGGCGTCGGAGCCGTCGTCGGAGCCGTTTTTGTCAAATTTTGTTAAAACAGAGGGTCCGACGCAATTTTTAAAAACTTTTTTGTAATGGATGGGGCTGTCGCAAAATTGACCCCCGCGGTGGGTTGCCCAAGTATGGTTGCATGTGCCGCCAGCGCATCACTGTCTGCGCATCCGTAATTTGAATAAATATTTTGAAAATCATTCACCATCACTTTTATGTTATTAAAAACATTATTTAGTTACTTAAAGCAGTTTGAAAAATTGTTGTACCGATTTATAAAAGAATTAAATTTTTATTTTACATTCCCGAGCAGGACCGTCCCAAAAAAAATTCTTCGCCCCGGCCCGTCATTTGAGAACCCCGGTTTTATAGTTTGGCCAAAAATCCAATTTTCAGCGTCGCGGGTGTACGCCATTTCTGCACACCCGGGGTGCATCCCATCTCGAGGAGGAGGGAGGCGCTGTATTAAAGAGAGTGAGAGAGAGAGAGACACAGAGAGAGAGAGAGAGAGAGAGAGAGAGAGAGAGAGAGAGAGAGAACTCACCGGAGGAACGCACATCTCGCAGAGAATCTTCGACTGACAAGAGCAGCCAAGAAGACAGGACTCCGCATCCCTTGTCTCCACAAGCTCCTTGGCTTCCTCGGTGAAGACGAGTTCAGTGATGAACTGAAAACCCAATTCCGCTGAAAATCAAACAAAATTTACCTTGAATCGCGGCAGGTCGACGAATTTCCCCCAAATCCAGTGCTCAATGTACAGAGGGGGGTGATTAAAATCTCCGGTAGGATCGAGGAGCTAGAAAATGGCATCATAAAATATTCAAATCGTTGGAAAAAACGAACCTTCATCCACTCGATCTCTATAGTCTTGACTTTCCAGTATCCCATTCGCTGGCGAAAGTGGGCGGTGGCCTGAAAATCCAAACAATTAAATTTTAAAAAAGTAAGAAGCGCTATATTGCTGAATTCTGTCTGAATTAAAACAAAGCGGTCTGAGGCTGCCGGAGAATTTGCAGGCGCGGCTTACGGCTTCCCAAATAATGTAGTTTTGCTCAAATTGGCCCAAATTGTAGTTATAGCTGTCGCCAAATTGGAATCATGTCAATAAAATTTTAATGTTCAAGTGATCCTCTGTTGACATTGAAGTTCGTAGTCTAATCATTGTCGACAGAGCATGCTTTGCATGTTACCGCAATTGGCATAAGATTTCGGTTTGGCGACAGCTATATACTATTTTTCTATTCAGTATAAACCGGGGTTCTCACAGGCCGGGCCATTTGGAAACTTTTGGTCGGCCCATTTACTCTGGACCACACACTTAGATTGCCACCCGTACGACCAGGGTTCGATCCCGGCCGGTGACATTCTTTTTTGTATCATTTTTGTATTAAATTTTCTTATTAAATTGACATATTTGCTTTTTTATGGGAAATTTACCATTCATTCACTTTTTTGAAAACTTTTTTTTTGTCTTAAAAGTTTGGGTCGAATTGTATCGAAAACGGTCGACTATGAGGCTGCCAGCATTCCGCATCTAAAAAAGGCCAAGAACAAAAGAAGCAACGGACGCCGCGGCAAAAAAAAACTCCCAAACCGCACCATTTTCTGTTCCAACACGTCGTTGGTTATCCATTTACCCATGAAGGGAACGTGGAGTCGGACGAATTTGATGTCGGCCGGGCTAAAAGAGGATTTTACACACAATACCGGGGAAAGAAAACTCACAACTTGTGCTGGTTTTTCTTGAGCTCCTCCATGACGGCGGCCAGACCTTTCTCCTTCTCCACGTATTCTCTCAGCTGAAATTGAGATATTTAGATAGACAGACAGACAGACAGACAGACAGAGAGAGAGAGAGAGAGAGAGAGAGAGATAAATAACTCACAGCGACGGGAGACCCCTCCAGGTCGTCGATTGTCTGCCAGGTGCACGAGGCAAAGTTCCAATTCTGCCAAAAGACGAGGAACTGAAAAATTTACAGTTTAGAAGATTTTTACTTTAAAAAATTACCTTTTCGCCGTCGGCGCGCATTATCCTATGGACCAAGTACTCACCGACTTCTTCGCCCTTGCCCCTGCACTCATTGTCGATTCCCTGCAGAAACAAAGCTTATTTAAGGGGCAAAAAGAAAAAAAAAGGTTTACAAAAGCATTTTTTCATTCACTCGTCGTAAACTTCTGAGGTGGGGTGTGACGACAAAATTAGAGCGGCTACAGGCCGCTTCCGGCAACGAAAACAGCCTCAGGCGGCTCATGATAATCCAGAGAGCCGCAGGCCACTTCCGATAGTCTAGGCAACCTCAGGCCGCTTCCGACAACCCAGCCAATCTCAGGCCGCTTCTGATAATCTAGGCAACCTCAGGCCGCATCCAACAGCCCAGCCAACTTCAGGCCGCTTCTGATAGTCTAGGCAACTTCAGGCCGCTTCCGACAACCCAGCCAACCTCAGGCCGCTTCTGATAGTCTAGACAACTTCAGGCCGCTTCCGACAACCCAGCCAACCTCAGGCCGCTTCTGATAGTCTAGAGACAGCCGTAGGTCGCTTCCGACAGCCCAGCCAACTTCAGGCCGCTTCTGATAGTCTAGGCAACTTCAGGCCGCTTCCGACAACCCAGCCAACCTCAGGCCGCTTCTGATAGTCTAGACAACTTCAGGCCGCTTCCGACAACCCAGCCAACCTCAGGCCGCTTCTGATAGTCTAGGCAACCTCACGCCGCTTCCAACAGCCCAGCCAACCTCGGGCCGCTTCTGATAGTCTAGAGACAGCCGCCGGCCGCTTCTTGGCAAAGTAGGTAGCATAATACACCAATTTCGTTGACAAAAATGCCTGTGACCACAATTACCCACCTTGACCTTTGCTTCGACCATCGTCTCTCCGAGGGCCTTCTTGATCGTCTCCTTCTCCTCCTTGTCCAACTTATGCACCTTCATTTCCCCAGTGGCTCGTCCATTCGCCAGCTGCTCCTGTCCGAAGTCCTCCAGGTTGTTCAGGATAATGCCCGCCGTCGACTTCCTCTTGGTGGTGCTAGTGCCTTTGTTCTTCTTCGGCTTCACGTCCTCATCAATGGGCTCCTCTTCAATCACCGTCTGAATCATCGCACATTATTTTATCCAGAAAACCAGTACCTTTATCAGACTGTTCTTTGTGGCCTTCTTCCCGACATCGCTGTAGCCCGGGGGAATGGTGCCGAGTTCGGTGGACAAAGACCAACGTCTGGATTTGAAGCCACTCTGGCCGGTGGTGGTGAGACTCTGAAATAAAGAAATTAGAAAACATGTCATACAAAAGGAGGGTAAGGATTTGATGTAGCCATCCTTAACATTTGGGCTCAAAAAAGGGAGACTTCCGGCAGCTTTTGCGAAATACTGGCAGTCTCAAGCCTTTCCTTGCTGTCGAGGCAGCCTCAAGCCGCTCCTCGTCGTCGAGGCAGCCACACTATTGAGGCTTCGTTAGATCATTTTCGATAGAATAGGCCAAGCCTTAAACGAAAGCCTACGGAACACTATAAAAATAATGCTGCCGATGTTGTCAGAAGCGTCCTGAGGCTGGCTGGATTATCAGAAGCGGGCTGAGGCTGGCTGGATTATCAGAAGCGGGCTGAGGCTGGCTGGATTATCAGAAGCGGCCTGACGCGGCATAAGTTATCAGATGCGGCATGAAGCTGGCTGGGTTTTCAGAAGCCGCCTGAGGCTGCCTGGTTTATCAAAACGGGGAGCGGCCTGAGATTACCCAGGTAGACACGGACCGAGGTTGTCTGGGGTGTCAGAAGCGGCCTGAGGTCGCCTAGGTAGAAGCGGTCTGAGGCTGACTGGATTATTAGAAGCGGCCTGAGGTTGACTAGGTTGTCAGAAGCGACATGAGGCTGTTTGGATTATCACAAGCGGCCTGAGGTTGCCAAGTTTATCAGAAGCGGCCTGAGGATGTCTCAGTTGACAGAAACGGCCTGATGGTGGTTCGGGACAACCCAGGTGGCATTCTCAGGCCGCTTCTGATAATCCAGGCAGCCTCAGGCCGCTTCCGATACATACTTGGGCAACCAAGCGGGTGTCAATTTTGCGACAGCCCCCCTCTTTTACAAAAAAAAAGTTTCGAAACTTTGCGACGGACCCCCTCTACTTTAACAAAATTTTCCGAAACGTTAAAATTGCGACGGCCCTACCACCGCTTATAGCAGAGCTTGACAATATATGTTCTGATACTTTGCCAAGTTTTAAAAATACAGTGTAAGCTAAAATAACAATTTTAGAAATTTAAATTATTTTGACAATTTTACATACCGGGCCAGGCGGGCCAACACTTTTTTTTTGTCCAGGCCTACTATTTTCTTGTTTGAGCCACAAATTTGAAGAAAAAATAGGGTGAAGTACTTTGCTAGCACAGGTACCGCAACGAATTTGCAATTAGAATCTTAAAACATGAACGAACCCCTCCGATCTCCTCGTCACCTGCCGGCTCGCTCTTCACCTGCACGCCCATGCTGACACGGCGTTTCGCAGGACGAAATGCGGTCGTTTTGTTCTGCTCTACCTTCGCCTGAGGCACGAAACCGTTCTCCTTCGAAGCTTCCGAGTCCGTGGAACCGGCCCGCGATCGGTCCTGGAAAATAAAGAACATTGAAATTGGAGAAAATGCGAACATAACTTACATCAAACTTTCAAACAAAAAAAAAACTAACATCAACTTCCGGGGGCATGGGAGGCTTCGCAGCCTGGATCTGGTCATGGCCGGCGGCGTTTCGCTGCGGAGATGTGTTGGTCAGCGGAAGGAGCACGTTGGCATTCTGAAAAGTGAGAAATTGACGCAGAAGATGCAAAACACAACCGCTTAAAAGCTATAGAAAGCAGAAAATTGAACAAAACGTGGCGGAAAATTAACTCAGTTTCGACGGCATTTACACATTTTTACGCGACTTTACCATAGAAAGGGCGGTCTTATGTTCGATTGGAATCTTATAGACCGGCCTTATTGGGGTTCACACGGTCCACGAGGGAGAAGCCCGGTCAAATGCGGTCTTCAGGTCTTCAAAACCTGTACCTCGCGGCCGGAGCTGTCTCGAGGCGGCCTAACGTTGCCACAAGTCTCGCGGTTGGGCTATGTGCCGCCTTGCGGTCTTTATAGCTAACACATATTAACGTAACTCTGCGATAACAGCAGCGGCCCGATGGCGGCCTTAGATTGAACCTGTCACAAAGAGGTTGAACTCTCAAACGAGCCGCATCGCGGTCTTATCTCACGGCGTGAAATTAGCCCTTTTTTCGACAGCTTTTACACGTTTTTAAGCGACTTGGCGATAGAAACGGCGAAGGCGGCCTTATGTTAGATTGGTATCTTAAATACCGGCCTTATTGGTTGGCACGGGGTGCCAAGACAGTCCAAAGTTAGCCCAATTATTCGGGAGCATGGATGAAAACGCGGCCTTAGGGTGTCAAAAACAGCATTTAATACGCTGTTACACATTTTAACGAAACATTGCTGTACCAACAGCGAAAGCGGTCCCTTAGAACCTCAACTGCCTCCAAACGGCCGAAATTTCGAACTACGGGCCGTATTGCGGTCTTTTCAAGCAACATTAGCAACCCGAAAACCAAAACTTAAATCACAAACCTGGGGAGCCACTTTCAGTGGCGAAACGTCGTTTTCAATGGCCGTCGGCGGATCGCTAAGTGAGCGTCGAGTGCGCTTTGCAATGGGCGATACCGCGGTCATTTTATGACTGAAAATACCATTTTATAAGAACTACAACATCAAAGAGAGCAAACAAAAAGGCAATATGGGAAAAGTGGCTTGAACATTCAAAGATGAGATTCAAAATTTTTTCACTTAAACTATGACAGGTTCGCATACCGAATTAGCGGTTTTCCACAAAAAAAATTTTTAACCGCAGACACGTCGATTTTTCGGTTTTTTTCGCAATAGTGGAGCAAAACCCTTGAATCAAAGTGAATTTCTCCGGAAATATCGACCGTCGTTTTTCTGCTTAAAACAAGTTTCAATCTCGAAAATACACCAAAAATAAACAAAAATGACCGACAAGGTCGTTTTTATTAGGGCACGGCCGATGGGCCGGCTGTGGTTGGCGCTAAAAAGGGCGGGAAAACGGCGAACGGAACATCTGGTGCGAGCAGACATGTTGACAGACCAGATAACGCACATGTACGCGGAGAGTGACTATTTTAAGAAACACCTGTTAAAATAGATTTTGGTACTGGAATTTAGTTAAGTCTCGATGGAAATAACAAAATTTGCATCATTTTGGAAGAGAACGCGGCATGCCGCCGAAAATTTGGAATTTTGGCATTGCCGAAACCAACACAGTGTTCCAGTTCTGGAACGTCGTGACCCATTAAATTTGGAATTTTCGTTTTTTTTGTTGCTTTTTCGTGTTTTTTTATACTCAGGCACTCGTTTGCGGAATTTAACCTGCTTTGTTTTGGAATATCTTCTTGTGCCATAATAAATTCCGCCGAAATCCGTTTAATTCCGTTTCATCTTGAAAACCGTCAAAATCGCCCGAAATCTGCTGAAATCCGCAGAATTAGGTTCGATTCCGCTGAATTAGTTTGGATTCCACATTTGGTTGCCTGAGTATAAAAAATCTGTTTTTCCGAATAGAGCTGGCTATTAGTTATTCCGGCAAAATTTGGAATCCGGAAGTTCCAAAGAGGGGTCCTGCCACGAAAGCCCTGTTAAACAATTTTTGAGATTTCGGTGTCAAAATTTAGTTATATTCGGGGGCATTTGGCGCTTTTTATACGGCATTTTCGCGTCTTTGTGCCAAAAGTGTCGTTGACCCAGAAACCGGTTGTCACTACGCCTTTCATTTTAATTTAGTACCAACAAATTTTTTGCGAACTTTTTTTTTTTGCGAAATTTTATGCATTCTTCGAGTATACTAGCAAGCGCTATACTTTTTTGTCTGCCTTCCTCATCATAAAGCAGATCTCATTAAAAACTGGTGAACGAAATTCATTGGTATTTTGCCACTCGCGCTCCAAACTCTTTGTCCATTCCGTCCGGGAACGTTTGAATTTGTGCTTTAAAAAAAACTGTACAGAAATGGCAACGTTTCCACAAAATATATTTTGTACCGCCATACGCGGTATACCAGCTGAATATCGGTATCTGTGCTACATTGCGACAAATGTGCGTCAATGCTAATACACGCGCGAAGCTCAACCATTCAAATCAATTCCACTTTCGGCTTCTGAAATTCTCTTGAAATTGCACTTTTTCGTAGTTTTGTGTTTCATTCTTGTGTATATTTTCACTTTCAAGCTTGTAAATATTAAAAATACACGCGGGAAAATTAATATTACTTTATTGAGTACGAGGAAATGCCGATTTTCGAAGGCGTCACAGTCGGTAAGCTGATTTTCATAATTTGTGCTTGTATTTTGCGTTTATCTAGCTAAAATCAGTTTAAATAATGTATTTTCTTTATTGATAAACCAACAGCTTTCGTTAAATTCTTGAATTAAGCCCAGGAAATGTCGATTTCTGCAATTTTTTGTCTACTGCCTCTGCATTGCGTGTTTTGGTTATCCTTGGTCGCAATTCGTTTGCTGTAATTTCGTTTGACATGTAGTTTTCGTTTTAACGGCCTAGCTCTTCATTTTTACTAACTTTAAAGGTCTAATACTGTCTTTTTTTCAGGATGGCGCCTCGTAGCAAGACGAGAAACCCCGTGATCCCCAAGCTAGAGGCTCCGGAAACCTTTGTAGACCTCTTCGATGGTCTGGACGACGCGCCCGAGCACGATGCAAGTTTTTTTTAAACATTTTTTTTTAAAAAAAATTAATCGATTTTCAGCTGGTCCCCGAACCACTTGCCACCCTGTTCGGGCAGCATGCGGTCTGGCTGAAGGCGCAGAAGATGAAGAGGCTGGAGCTGACCGGCGAAAAGTGAGTTTTTATCTTTCTTTTTTTTTTTAAATGAAACACTGGCCTCTCAAAATACGGTATTTGTAGGGACGTCAAGTCGAGGAGGAAGGGTGGGGCTCCGTTGGAGGACCTCCTGGAGAAGTACCGCATCGGTCAGCCGCAGGAGCAGCACAAGATGGAGGAGACCCCCGCTCCCAACCGCCGTCAGGAGCCTGCCCCGCCGCAGACGGGAACGGCCAGGAAGACACGCGCCGGCATGCTCCGCGACTCCCAAATCAAGGTTTGTTTGGTGGGGAAACATTTTTTAAGCCCCCCATGTCATTGCTCGACCCGACGCTTTTGGATTTTTGGCACTACCTTATCCGATAATGCATTTTTGGTGCCTAATCGTGGCAGTTGTTTACACTTTTTATGAAATAATTTCTGTGTTCCAGGCTGAAATCGAGTCCCCTGTCGCCACTCCTGCCCCCTCCGTCCACGCCAAGACTCCCATGCCGCAGTCGGTCGCTCGCGTCAAGGTGAAATTTTCTTCTCTTTTTTTACTTAAACCCTTTTTCAGGAGGAATTCGCCTCCCCGCGCAAGGGACACGCGTCTCCGCGCAAGGAGATCGTCGCTCGGCTGGCCAGTCCCCGCCGTGCTCCCGCTCAGAAGTCTGAGGAGGACCCCAAGTTGGACAAGTACAACAAGGCGCTGGAGAGGAAGCAGCTGCAGGCGGCGCAGAAGGCCGAGAAGTTGCGCAAGGAGAACGAGGAGAAGAAGAAGAGGGTGGGTTTTTGCTCTAAAGCGGCCTGAGGCTGTCGTAGTTCGCATTGAGCCTGGCCCGGGCCAAGATTGCGGCCGCTTGGAGACCTTTTGTGAAAACTTAAGGTCGCTTGATTCCGATTTGTGGCAGAAGCATACCTTGGGAGAGGCCGGTCACTCCCTTTCCCCTTTTTACGAAAAAACTGGGTTACCCCCCTCACTTTTTGGCCGAAAACCTCACTTTGCATGCACTTACCCTTCAATTTTCTATGAAATACTGGGCTAACCCCCCTCACTTTTGAAACCCCGTTCATTTGGTTCCCAAGGTATGGGTAGAAGAACGTCTCAGTAGTTGTGCAAACTTTTGACCGTATCAAGCCGCGTTTGGCAAAATAAGACCGCTTAATGCCGCCGTTTGACTTTTCTTTAGGGGGCGGGGGTATTAAGTTATGTCTCCCCACCAAGCATGGTGAAATTTGGGGCCGGCCCGGGCCGAGAAAAATTTTGAAGCGGGCCGGCCCGAAAAAATTTTTTTCGTTTTCTTTGATTTTTACATTGAAAAAAGGCATAAATTTTCGGTTGAGTCGGGCCGCGCCGGGCCGTGAAAAATTTTGGAGCGGGCCGGCCCGTTGCCATGCTTGCTCCCCACACGACGGGACGGCCCGTACCAAGGACGGCCGCGGCCTTCTTTTCCCTGGCGGCGGGAGCCGCGAAGCGTCCCAGAGGCGTTGCGTCGTCCCGTACAGAGCTTTGTTACTGTAGGCGATCTGGCAAGGAGCCAGGATTTGAATTTAATGTATTTTATGACTGAAACCAATAATTTTTGTTTTTTCTGTCAAAACATTTTTTTAAATAGTAAAATAGCAAGATAAAAATAATAATATTAAAGAAATACGCGTTTCTGGCAGTTTCAAATGTGCGGCATTTCGAATGAAATTCAGTATTCGTGCCCCAGTTTGAATGCGGCATGCGAACGATGCGTGGCGGTTGCCGCCACCCTTCTCTGCCGTTTCCGTCCCATCGTGCCCACACTCCATTTGGGCACCCAAGGCTGACGTCTCTCACCAAAATGCTCTTTTCAGGTTGAGGCGAAGCGCCTGCAGCAGGAAGAAGAGGAGAGGAGGAAGCGCGCCGAGGCGATCAAGAAGCAGGAGAAGGCCGACGAACTCCGCCGCCAACACATGAGCCCTGCGTACGTTTTTCTTATTTATTCAGCGCGGTTCAAGCAATGAAGTTATTGTAGTCTGTAGCCAAAAATTTGCAGGAGGTCCCGCGTCGTCTCCGCCATGAACACGCCTTCGAGGATGATGCCGCCGGCGGCCACCAAGACTCCCAACAACACCATGCGCCACAAGGTTAGTCTTTCTCTCCCTCTTTCTCTCTCTCTCTAATCCTCTCTCTCTCTCTCTCTCTTCCTGTATACCAAGAAATCGCATTTTAGCTGGTCTTCGACAACACGCCGGTGAGAACTCCCGGACGAGTACCCGTCAAGGCTGCCAAGCTGGAACACCCCACCGTGGGAACCTCCGCCGCCGTCAACACCAACTTCGAATCTGTGAGTTAGAGAGAGAGAGAGATAGGAATAATGAGAGATTTGGGAGTAGGGAGACTAACTCTCGTTTATTCAGGCCCGCCGTGAGGTCAAGAGGAAGGCTGTTAGGCCGGCTACCGCCACGCCGCAGGCTGAGGCACCTGCCCAGTAAGTAGCATTCCGAAGCCTCGAATACCTATTTTAGGCGCTGTGACCAGGATGACGCGGCCGCTGTTCTCCGTGCCAGGCAGATGCGCCTTCTGATGGGCGACGACGATGGAGAGGAGGAGGAGAGGCGCCAGATGGAGCAGCGCCGTGCCGCCGAGGAGGAGGAGGAGAAGCGTCAGAAGAAGGAGCTCCAGATGCAGCGCCAGGCGGAGGAAGAACGAATGAAGAGGGCGGAGGAGGAGAGGAGGCGTCTGGCTGAGGAGCAGAGGAGGGCCGCGGAGGCTGAACAGAAGAGGAGGGAGAAGGAAGAGGCGCAGAGGAGGAGGGCCGCGGAGGAGGCGGCTGAAGAAGAGAGACTGAGGAAGGAGGAGATGGCGAGGCTGCAGAGGGAGAAGGAGGCCAGGGAGGAGGAGGAGCTGGCGCAGAAGCTCAACGAGTCGATGCTGGTGAGTGGAGAGAGAGATAGAGAGAATAATCACTCATTTTTAGGAGGACCGCGATGAGGAAATGGAAGACGGAGGAGAGGAGCAGGAGCAGAAACACGACGCGAGCCAGGTCTCCTCCTACGACATGACCATGGAGAAGGTCTTCCTGCCCTCCACTGCCGACAACTACAACATCGAGGACTTGGACAGTGGAGATGAGACTGATGATGAGGTGGGAGGGAGAGAGAGAGAGAGAGAGAGAGAGAGAGAGAGAGAGAGAGAGAGAGAGAGAGAGGAAAGAGAGATGATTCAGCCAGCCATTGGCCACACTTTTGCCTTTTCAATGTCTTGCTACCAAGGGTGGCTGATCAGCGGGCCGGCCCCACTTTTTTTTGAAAATCTATTTTTAAATATTTTCAAAGTCATTTTTTTAAAAGTTCTGGTTGGTGGAAAACATAGTTCTAATTGTGCAAAACATACTGTGTGAAGGAGGATTCGAACTACCCTATATAAATTTTGTATGTTTTTCATGGCCGAGTGGCTAAGAGTCGGACTGGTAATCCGAAGTTGTCCCAGGTTGTCTTATACATTAGGTACAATAGAATATACTTGGCCAACCAACCGCAGGGGTTTATTTTGCGACAACCCCCTCAATTAGAAAAACTTTTCAAAATTTGCGGCGATCTCCCCTTCCTTTACAAAAACTGGGTAAAGTCAAATTGCGACACCCTCCAGCGCCGCGGTTCGCGGAGGTTTGCCAAGCATGCAATAGAAACGTAATTCCTGCACATAAATCGTGAAAGACTTTTTTTTTTCAACTTTTGGAATTTTTGACCGCGAGCCGGGTCGTGAATTTTTGGAGAGCGGGCCGGCCCGGCCCGTAGCCACCCTTGCTTGCTACACTGAAATGTTGCGTCAACGACTATATTAACCTCATTCACAGATGCAGATACATACCCGGCCTTAGAAATGAATGAAAAAACATCAGATGGGAAATGACACAAAAATTAATCAGGTGGAAAATTTTCTATTTTTAAATAGTAAAAAAAAATTGTAAAATAAATATTTTACAATTTTACAGTTTTTGCATGATTTATAAAGAAAAAAGTGTTTTGGAAAAGAGAATGGAAAAATGTCGTAAAGGCAGTAGGGTCGTGATTGCGTATTTGAATTTTTTTTACAGTATACGTCCTCTTTATAATCCTTTTGAAGTGAAAACCCCTGATTATCTTTTGAAACTGCAATTTAGGTGCATCATTTTTTTCACTAATTCGACCCGAAATAACCGTCCTGTAAGTAGAGGACACTTTTAAATCAGGGAGCAGCCATATTTGGAAGGGTTTTATGGGAAAAACATGTTTTACTTGGAAATGTTGGCGTTTCTCGGTAATGACACGCAGCACCTGATTTAAAATACATCCATGTTTCCAGGGATACCTTGAAAAAAATTAATAAAAATAAGAAAAAAATTTAGCATGCCCGGAACATAAAATAAATCAGGGTTTAAAATTCATATATTAAGTAAAATTTGAATTTCCCGCCATTTAGGAAAATCGCTGCGAGACCAATTGCGAACAGACCGTCAAAATAGAGAGAACGGACTGATTTAAACGAATTTAACGTTTAAATGAGTCCGTTCGTTTTACATTAAGTTTTCGAATTTTTTGTATATTTTTCTTAATAAAATATCAGTTTATGAAAAGAAATTGTATTTCTAATAAACTGCACAAAAAAAGAGAAAAATAGTCACAAAACATCAAAGTTTAATAGATTTTTCAATCTTTCACTTGATATCGGTTTTTGTATTGTATTGTTACCTCACTACATTGTTTACACCATTTGGGAAGGTTTTTTTTATTTAAAACTACGTTGATTGAGCACACACATCGTCAGAAAATTCTGGAGCCAGCCAACTGGCACTAACGACTTTCCTTTGCAGCAAGATGACAGGACTTTCAAAATTAGGCTAGCTGCAGCTTACAATAAGGGCTTAAAAATAGTTGGTGCAGTTACTATATATATTACCCCCCCCCCAGACCTAAACATAAAAAAATCAGGTGGGAAATTTTTTGTAAACTTGGAGGTCCCATGCACCTATGACCTCATTTTGAATCGTATGGACACTCGGTTGACAAATAAAATGGTAGACCACCCAAGATCATAGCGGGACGTGATATTCTAGGGGTACCTACGTAATTCGGGATTTGGTTTACAAAGCTTGCAAAAAACCAACGCGGGGCTTACGTTGCTAGCGAGGCACCGATTGGGGGGCTTCCACATCCAGCCCCCAAAAGCTGCCCATCCAGTTATGCCCAACATGGGCACAAATTACATCAAAGTGGTGTCCATCTTTTGGCTTCGCAGCGTTTTTGCATCCCCGCCCATCCTTTATAACATTAGAGGGTTTGGCTTCTGGTGTAGAATATTAGATTTTTATGACGTTTTTAAACGCTTAGATTTCCCCCATTTTTCATTACTTCATCGTAGACATTCGTATTTAGTGATGTTGCAAATGTTCTTGAAGTTAAACTTCAAATCGATTGCAATTTACACATTGCAATTTTGTTGAAGTTCGCACGAGGTACAATCTTCGCGCCGCGCGCTACAGTAACCCGCGCTACGCACAAAAAAAGTTCTGAATAATTTTTTACATTAATTTTTTTCAATGTTATAACTAATGAAAGCTCAATGACGTCGAGTATTATAAAAACTGCGTCTTATCTCCGCCCATACTTAGACAACCTACCGCAGGGGGTTGTTTGGCGAGAGCCCCCCCCCCACTAGCAAAATGTTCGAAAAATTTGCGCCGCACCTCCTCCATCAACCGAATTTGTCTAAATTTGAGAATTGCGCCAGCCCTACAGCCACGTTTGGTGGAGCTTGACAACGTAGATTAAAAAATAATATTCGATATTTTTCCAACATTGTTTTCGAAAATCTACACCAGCAAAGTAATTTTTCCAATTGTTCGTCATTCGTTTTCTTTTTCGGAACGACTGAACTGTCCTCCGTTTACAAGACTCAAACAGTTTAAGACCGCTTATGCATTATGAACTCACCGCACTTCAATTTTAAAAAAGTCCCATATGGTCCCACTAACCCCCTTCTTTTTCAGACGGCTCCTCGCAAGCAGGTGCCCGCCTGGGCCGAATGGAGCGCCCTCACGCGCCTCGGACTGGAGCAGGCCAAGATGCCCCGCGACTTCGACATGATGTACGGCACCATGGAGAGCGTGAGTTACTTACCCCCTGTTTTGTTTAATTACCCCAAGTAATTACCCTCCATGTAACTGTTTTCTTTCAGCCCCACACGCAGCCCATCTTCAAGGCCGGCAAGAAGCCCAGGCGTGCCCGCGGCTCGTCTGCCCAGTGGAACTCGCCGGTCTCCAATCCGACCAAGGGAAAGAGCCGCTTCCTCGGCATTTGATCTCAAGAATGTGTACGTAATTCTTTTAATCCAACTGAACATTTCTGTCGAATAAATTATTTGCTTGAACCTTTTGTTGTTTTGTAGATGGAGTACGGTTGAACCACGACTTTAGAAATAACAAAAAGGGGGGCGGTCTTTTCACTGAGCCGTGTGTTCATCCGGCACAGTTTCTGGAAAAGGTCGGGCCGGCCCGCACTGGGGAAATTCGGGCCGGCCATCAAATTTACCAGCAAAGCAGGCCACTATCGATTGTGGATTCCAGGCTACTGTAGATTCAGTGGGTTACTGTAGCCTCAGGGCTTTTTACTGTACTCTAAACTCAACCACTGATTTTTTAAAGCAATGGATTGATAGTTTTATTGTCAAAATGTTTTTAGTAAAAGTAAATTTTGTCGTTAACTTTGGATAAACATCTACAACAACCTAAAGAAAATTTTAAAAAATGTCTTTTTTGACAAAAAGTGGGAAAACTATCAAAAGCCTAGACTGATTAGTTTTGAGTTTTTGAAGTATTTTCCCAACTGTTTTATTTTGAAACCAAAATGTTCTGAAACCTTTAAATTTCCCTTTACTTTAAAGCGACCATCAGGGACCTTTTTTCTACAATTAAAACCAACGACAGAATACAACATTACGATTTTATCATTTATTTTTCTTTTTACCAGCAAAAACCATTTCCACGGGAATGGAACCGAACTCGGGACCGTTTGGTTATCAGCTATCGGCGCTAACCAGTTGGCTATGAGGTTGGCGGAAGTTCAACGCTGCGTGTTCCTAATCCCCAGCGCTTTCACCTTGGAGAGCCGGCAGATGGTGTGAAAAAACGTAAGCTGGAGCCCGTTGGAAAAAAATTAATTTTGAGTTTTGATTTAAAATTACGGCTTTTTAGGGAAAAAGGAGTTAAAAATGATAAGTAGCTAATAGATAAACTAAATTTAATTTATTAATTTAAAAAAACTTGAAAAAGGACTCTGATGGTCCCTTTAAGGGTGGATCTTCATTTTGTCAGCGATGGACACAGCGCGTACATCCGCTCAACAGCGGAAAAATGACAAATTGTTTTCAAGTAAAAGACATTATTCGGTGAAAATGATTTGTGAAAAAACCCGAAAAAAGCCTATTTGTTCTTTTTTTTTAACTGGAATCGACCGCTCGGTGATGAATATTTCAGCCGCAATTTTTATTAGAATCGAGTGTCTTGTGACATGGTTTAATTTTTTATTTCGGATTCAAATGAAACATACAAAATGTCATCAACATGACCAAAAGAAACCGTTTTTGGGGTTGTTGGGTTACTGTAGCCCAGGCTGTGGATGTCATCCCTGCATTACTATGTCTCGTTTCAACGTGACCAACTTGAAAAGCTGTCAATTACAAAAAGTTAGAAAAAGTAATTGTCAATAACAGCGAAATTAACACTAAATCAAAATATCAAGGTTTTCACTACGAAATGTTCGCAAAAGTGAACAAAAAATGATACTTTGTTATCTTTTTGTCTGTGGTTTCATTAAACCGCAATAGTCTTGAAAGCAACCTACTTGAAAAGGTGGCTCTGGTTCGTTTTAGCCGTCCTAAGGAAATAATGCCGTCCGAGGAAAATAAAGCCGTCCGAAAAATAATAATGCCGTCTGGGCTACATTTGTTTAATCCGGTTACAACTGTCCTAATAGTCCCAAAGTTAAGGGTGGTTGCCTATTTAAGGCCTTAAAGTTAAGGATAGATACAGACAAGATGGGCTTATCACATTTTTGCAAAGATAAATACTTCGGGAGAGTATAGTAAGCTTACCCCAAGTTAAGGGGGTAGAAGGGCCCAAAACACAGAAGTTAAAGGGACCGTCAGGGACCTTTAATTTCCATTTTCATCGGGTACGGTCGAAAATTATACTAATTATATATGCTAAATTGTCTGGAACACTCCTTATTTTTCCGTAAATGTCCCCCTATTAGAATGACAACTTCGAAATTAGACTAACTTGTAAACATCGTGCATACAGGCGTTGCGGCCATCCGCAGAATCTGCAGACGGTCGGCCGGTTTTGGGAACTTTGAAGCCCGATTTCTCGAAAACGGAGAATTTTGAACCCTTTGTTGTATAGAGTTTTTTGATCACCTGATTTTTATCTTTTACGTGAGCCAAAGTTGCAAAAGGTCCCTGACGGTCCCTTTAAGGGGGGTTACCGCTTTTGTGGCCCCAAAAGTTAAGGGTGGGTCCGTCGATTGTCAGGGTCTCCCAAAGTATTAGATAACTACAGAGAGTCACATTGAGTGAGTGGATTAAATCTCAAAATAATTTGGCAAAAAATCCCGCATAAATACTCGGACTGTTTTATTTTGCTCGGTCATGTTGCTTTTTCGGACGGTATTATTTTATTCGGCCGGCATTATTTTTTCTGGACGGCATTATTTCCTTCGGACGGCTAAAGCAAACCAGAGCCGAAAAGGCTTACGACACTTTTTTTTCTACATTTTTGCCGTTTTTTTATACCAAGGAATTTCAGGGCATGCTAATCGCCTTGAAGTTCGCGTCATCAGCTTTCGGCGCCGATGGTTCAAAGCGATTTTTCACGATGAGGCATGGCCTAAAAATGTTTTGCGAAAACAGATAAAATGTAGAAAAAAGTGTCGTAAATCATTTATAGTACGCCACTTTTAAGACTTTTGTGGTTTACGGTAACTACAGTTCAAAAGGTCACAAATTTTCATTTTTCGCTCACTTTTTCGAACATTTCGTAGAAAAAACCTTAATATTTTCATTTAGTGTTAATTACAATGTTGTTAACAATTCGTAAGTTCATTTAAATTTAAAACCGTTTGAAAATTGGTTATCTGAAAAAAATACTGGGTGGAAAAAGAAAAGTTATTTTAAAATTAGACGTTTCTTGAGGTAAAATTAAGAAAAAGCTGCAAGTCAGAACAAATCGATAAATTTAAATTTATGAAAATAAAACTAGGAACTTTTTGGGCCCATAAAAGATACATCAGATTCGTACCCCATTCCCCCAACTTTTTTACTTTACCCGTTTTGTTTACAAGCTTTTATTTCTCAAAATGTTTTCTGGCCACAAAACGCATCCTCCTGACGTTGCCTGACGTTACACAACCATATCCGAATCGTCAAAACGACCGTAAGCAAAATACAAAACTACCAATTTATGGGCGAAATTGCTGTTTTTCTTAGGCTTTCCCCGCCTACGAATTTCCTGTTATCAAAGCGACAACACAACGTCTTCGCCCGAAGGACATTGTTTTCCATCGTCGGATATATTTTCAGAACGTCTTCACTATGGAAAGAGGGATTATTGGCTTACGCAATTACTCAGAGGGACAACAAACAATAAATATAGCTTCCGGTTTGAGAGAAGATCTCTCTGTCTCTGTCTCTGTCTCTGTCTCTGTCTCTGTCTCTGTCTCTGTCTCTGTCTTTGTCTCTGTCTCTGTCTTTGTCTCTGTCTCTTGTCTGTCTCTCTCTCTCTCTCTCCATCTCTCCATCTCTCTCTCTCTCTCTCTCTCTCTCTCAAAAGCCTCGTTTCTTGTCATTATTTTTGCAGACTTTTGTATGGTTTGGTTTTGTATAAAAAAAAATATGAGCAAACTTTCGCAATGGTTGCCTTTGTAGAATGTTGAATGAGAATGTCAAACATTGTTGACAAAAACAAAACAGCCCATTATAGCTCTTCTCAAAACAATCCTTAACATCTCTCTCCCTCTCTCTCTCTCTCTCTCTCTCTCTCTCTCTCTCTCTCTTTCTCTTTCTCTCTCTAATCTCCTTCCTTTTTCTGATACCTATAAAAATATCTCGTTTATCGCGCTAAATGAGTAAATGAGAAGAGTAGGCGATCATGTAAATTAGTGACGTCTCGTGAGTGTTTGGAAGTCGTTCACCCACCTGAGACTCAGAGATTAACTTTTTTGGAGAGAGAGAGAGACAGAGAGACATACAGAGATGGAAGGCAGACAGAAACTGAGACAGAGACAGAGAGATGACATGAGGCATCTCTCTCTCTAACTATCTCTCTCTCTAACTCTCTCTCTCTCTCTCTCTCTCTCTCCTCAGACCTCAATCCCCAACCTTTCTAGCCAACCCCTTTTCCTAAAATAGTTTTCCCTTTTCAGAAAACGTGTTCCTAATCCATCACAATGTTCTCTTAATCCAACCCAAAGGGCGGTCATAATCAGATGTTCAAGATTTTATGAATACAGGTGCTTTTTGCAGATTTTTTTCACGTGAAATAGGTGAAGCAACGAAAAGTACAACGAAAATGACGTTAATCTAAGAATTGAAGAGAGCGTATGACATTTTGGGTAAATTTCAGCTGCGACGGGAGTTTGCAAAGAGATTTTGCAGGGTTTTGGTTAAAATAAGCAATTGGTGATTGGTTTTTGGAAGGAAATGCTAATTCTGCACAGTTTTTATGCCTGTAACTGCACAATTTTCCTATTAAAGACAATTTGCGCACGGTTTTAAGATTTAAAGGAAAAACTGGTGCCCGTTTTTCAGAATGGTGGGCAACTGTTGCATTTTTAGGCTTGAATGCAGCTGATGCACGATTTTTTGGCCAGAATGCAACTGGGGCACAGTTTTTGTGGTGAAATGCAGCTGGTGCTCGGTTTTAACACTGAAATGCAACCGGTACGCCGTTTTTAGGCTCAAAAATGCAACTAGTGCACAGTGTTTTTGTTGCTAAAATGCAATGACTTCACAGTTTTCAGACTGAAATGCAACTGATGCACGGTTTTTGATCGAAATGCAATTGGTGCACAGTTTTCAAGGCTGTAATGCAACTGTTGCACAGTTCTATGCCAAACTGTGCGATTATTGCACAGTTTTAGGTTCGAAATGCAACTGATGCATAGTCATCAGGATGAAATGCAATTGGTTCCCAATATTTCCACTAATTTCGTCAATTCACCGATCCCTCTGATCCCCAGGTGATTTCATGCTCTCACCTGCACCTGCACAGCCTCCTTCCGCCCCAGAATGTCATTTAGAAGGCAAATGGCCTTCGACTCAGTCCTAAAACCACCACCGCTTCCTTCACAAGGCGTTTTATGTCCCACGCCTCGGAATTACAAAGCATCCGGTGATTTCATTTCGAAAAACAACTTTCCCGCCGCGATTGTTTTGGTGTTCACTCTGGAGACGGGGCCTGAAAAATCAGAAATCCCGCCAGGTTCAGGGTGTTTTGAAAGACTATTTATAAAGAGCGCCTGTTGCAACAATAGCGACTGAATTACTTTTTGAAAGGTTTCTATTTTTAAAGGTGAGAGAGATTGTCTGAGAGGGTGTTTGGCTCTGCAAAATGCAGAGATCATTGTTGAAAAAGTAGAGAGAGAGAGAGATTGAAAAAGTAGAGAGAGATGAAATTTGTGCACAGATTTAGACCGAGTTGCAACCGGTGCACAGTTTTTAGACTGAAATGAAGTAGCTGCACGGTTTTCATGCCTACTGCAACTGGTGTACGGTTTTTAGGCTGAAATGCCCAATTATGCACAGTTTTTTTGAACAAAATGCAACATGTGCACAGTTTTTAGGCCGAAATGAAACTGCTGCAAAGTTTCTTGGCCGAAAATCAACGGTGCACACTTAGTTTCAGGCCGAAACGCATCTTGTGCACAGTTTTTAGGCTAAAATGCGAATGGTTCACAGTTTTCAGACTGAAAGGCAACAGGTGCACATTTCTATGCCAAAGTGCAATTAGTGCACAGTTTTTGAAGCGAAATGCAACTGGTGCACAGTTTTTATGCCATAATGTAAATCAAGCACAGTTTTTAATAAATTGTAAAATGTATTATACGAGGTCCTTCCAGATTCGTTTTTATGCCGAATTGCAACTGATGCAAATTTTTTGACGACTTGCAAGTGGTGCACGGTTTTTAGGGCGAATGGAAAGGGTGCACAGTTTTCAAGCTGAAATGTGGCTGGTGCACGATTTTTAGACAGAATCGCAAATGGTGCAGAAGTTTTAAAAGCAGAAATGCAACTGGTGCACAGTTTTCATTTCAAAATGCAACTAGTGCACAGTTTTTAAGTATAAGTGCAAACACAGTTTTATGCCGACATTCTATAAATATACAGTATTCATGTAAAAATAAAGCATGTGCTCAGTTTTCATGCCGATATACAACTGGCGCCCAGTTTTGATGCTGAAATGCAACTGGTGCACGGTTTTTAAGCCAAAATGCAATAGGTGCACAGTTTTCAGTAAGGAATTCAACTGGTGCACAGTTTCTAGGCTGAAATGCAAGTGAAGCACAGTTTTTCAAAAGTTTTATAATGTGTTTTACGAGGTCCTTCCAGATTTAAATTTTCAAAAATCGGAGTCTCTCAGAACTTGCACTTTCATCCAAAGACAGTTCAAAAATGAAAGTTCACCTCAGTTAAAGAATTTCTGCAAATTTCATTAATCGCACGATATTCCGGAATTCATTTCCCCGCAAATAGCGCAATTGATAAAATTTTGCGTCAAAATTCCAAACAATCAAATTTGACATTTCCTGAGACACGTGGGCACGAAATGCATTTACTGCTAAAAACAGTGCACCTTGCAGTTTTTTGCGAAAAACCCCTGCAAATTTGGAAATTCCAGCAATCGTGCAATTTTATGTCTATCAAAAAACGTAAAGCCTTAGTACCTAGCAGTAAATTGCTGGGGTTTTTATATTTTTAGCCACGCCCCTTCCGCCTGGGGCGGTATAAATGGTTTGTGAATTGAAAATCCAAGTTTAGTTCGACAATTTCTTTTTTACTGGTTTACGAGACTTTATTGTTCTAAATTCGCACTTTTTAAAAATATTCACAGCTGAAATCGAAATTTTAGGCTATATTTTAAATAGTTGGGGAAAAAAATTTCACCTGCCTCCTTTCTCTTTAATACTGCTTTTCGGTTAATTTCGTATTTGAAAGAAAAAAAACCGAGTTTAGGTCCTAATATTGTGCACCTATTGCAGTTTATCCCAAAAACTGTGCAGCAGTTGCTTTTTGTTCTGAAAACTGTGCAACAGTTGCAGATTCTTCCAAAAACCGTGCAAACGTTTATGCAGTTTCTACAGAAATTATGCATCTATTGCACTTTTATTCACATATAATTCGTAACCGAATCACTGACACGATTAATTTGTCACTAAAAAGGATGAATTTATTCAATTTATTCGCAAATCTTTCGGCTTCTCTTCAAATTTTCAAAACCGATTTCTCAACGAAAAAAACGTTGAAACCGCATATCTGAAACGGCTATTTCCCGAAAGCGTGAAATATTGTATTTTTACCGAAAAATTTTTAAAAGAAATTATAGCACATTTTGGATAAAAATGTGAAAATGTGAAATCGACGGAGCAGTACTTCATTTGCCATCCACAATTTCCAATCGAACCGCGTTTTACAAAACACTGTGCATCAGTTGCAGATCCAACTATATTTCGTGCACCTCTTGCACTTCTACACAATAGCTGCGCCCCCGTAGTCTCGTTCTTGTATTATGCTTGCATGCAAATTCCCCTCTCTCATTTCTATTTCATCGGCTGAAATCCGTCGCTGAGACCAAAATTTGGTCGCATTTCGAATTTTCCACGTAAGAGTGAGTGAGTGAGTGAGTGAGTGAGTGAGTGAGTGAGTGAGTGAGTGAGTGAGTGAGTGAGTGAGTGAGTGAGTGAGTGAGTGAGTGAGTGAGTGAGTGAGTGAGTGAGTGAGTGAGTGAGTGAGTGAGTGAGTGAGTGAGTGAGTGAGTGAGTGAGTGAGTGAGTGAGTGAGTGAGTGAGTGAGTGAGTGAGTGAGTGAGTGAGTGAGTGAGTGAGTGAGTGAGTGAGTGAGTGAGTGAGTGAGTGAGTGAGTGAGTGAGTGAGTGAGTGAGTGAGTGAGTGAGTGAGTGAGTGAGTGAGTGAGTGAGTGAGTGAGTGAGTGAGTGAGTGAGTGAGTGAGTGAGTGAGTGAGTGAGTGAGTGAGTGAGTGAGTGAGTGAGTGAGTGAGTGAGTGAGTGAGTGAGTGAGTGAGTGAGTGAGTGAGTGAGTGAGTGAGTGAGTGAGTGAGTGAGTGAGTGAGTGAGTGAGTGAGTGAGTGAGTGAGTGAGTGAGTGAGTGAGTGAGTGAGTGAGTGAGTGAGTGAGTGAGTGAGTGAGTGAGTGAGTGAGTGAGTGAGTGAGTGAGTGAGTGAGTGAGTGAGTGAGTGAGTGAGTGAGTGAGTGAGTGAGTGAGTGAGTGAGTGAGTGAGTGAGTGAGTGAGTGAGTGAGTGAGTGAGTGAGTGAGTGAGTGAGTGAGTGAGTGAGTGAGTGAGTGAGTGAGTGAGTGAGTGAGTGAGTGAGTGAGTGAGTGAGTGAGTGAGTGAGTGAGTGAGTGAGTGAGTGAGTGAGTGAGTGAGTGAGTGAGTGAGTGAGTGAGTGAGTGAGTGAGTGAGTGAGTGAGTGAGTGAGTGAGTGAGTGAGTGAGTGAGTGAGTGAGTGAGTGAGTGAGTGAGTGAGTGAGTGAGTGAGTGAGTGAGTGAGTGAGTGAGTGAGTGAGTGAGTGAGTGAGTGAGTGAGTGAGTGAGTGAGTGAGTGAGTGAGTGAGTGAGTGAGTGAGTGAGTGAGTGAGTGAGTGAGTGAGTGAGTGAGTGAGTGAGTGAGTGAGTGAGTGAGTGAGTGAGTGAGTGAGTGAGTGAGTGAGTGAGTGAGTGAGTGAGTGAGTGAGTGAGTGAGTGAGTGAGTGAGTGAGTGAGTGAGTGAGTGAGTGAGTGAGTGAGTGAGTGAGTGAGTGAGTGAGTGAGTGAGTGAGTGAGTGAGTGAGTGAGTGAGTGAGTGAGTGAGTGAGTGAGTGAGTGAGTGAGTGAGTGAGTGAGTGAGTGAGTGAGTGAGTGAGTGAGTGAGTGAGTGAGTGAGTGAGTGAGTGAGTGAGTGAGTGAGTGAGTGAGTGAGTGAGTGAGTGAGTGAGTGAGTGAGTGAGTGAGTGAGTGAGTGAGTGAGTGAGTGAGTGAGTGAGTGAGTGAGTGAGTGAGTGAGTGAGTGAGTGAGTGAGTGAGTGAGTGAGTGAGTGAGTGAGTGAGTGAGTGAGTGAGTGAGTGAGTGAGTGAGTGAGTGAGTGAGTGAGTGAGTGAGTGAGTGAGTGAGTGAGTGAGTGAGTGAGTGAGTGAGTGAGTGAGTGAGTGAGTGAGTGCTATCATTTCGCAATTGCCCTCCCACCCTTTTCCTCTCCCAACTCTGGCCGAATGATGACTGTTTTCGTCCGGTTGTTGTTTTCCCCGATGCCCGGACGTCCGTCGATTACTCTTTACCCCCTTTTTGATCGGTCACTTAGACGTGAATTGAGAAAAGTTTACCCTGAAAGTTTAAGCTCCCCCAGGGGATTATTGAGGTGGTGATGTCATGTATTCGAACCGTTTTGGCCTTTGCCTCACTTCCATCGGCGTGCAAATTCTTAGATTTCAGCCCACATTTTCACCTGCCTCATTTGTACCGAGAAAATTGAGAGCTCGGGAGTCAGCTGAATCAGTAGTTCTAGAAGTATGCGTAGTTCTCAGTGGTTAAAGTTCGGAGCTATTCTCGGAGACAATTGGTTTTGCTTAACTCTCACACTCTCACTCACTCACTCACTCACTCACTCACTCACTCACTCACTCACTCACTCACTCACTCACTCACTCACTCACTCACTCACTCACTCACTCACTCACTCACTCACTCACTCACTCACACTCACTCACTCAATTTTGTGATTGTGAATTGCTCGTTGTTGCTTCACATACGAAACCTACACTTTTCGGAATCACATCATCGTAATTTTCAAATACACTTAGGTTCGGAAAAGGGGCGGAGCTCGGTTATTTGCACATTCTCACGGATTACTACAGTAGTGTCGGACTCACGTCATGGAATAATTTCTAATCTCTGTCTCTTTCTGTCTCGCTGTCTCTCTCTTTCTCTGCCTCTCAATTTCTCTCTCGCTCTATTCCATCTCATCATTTCCAGGTCAATCTGATCCAGTCCTCCTTAAAACGTAGCAAATCTCCGGCTTCAGCTATTTCCGACCCGAAACCCCTGCTCCATCCAGGAATATCCGCTTTTAAAGTACGAGTGCCGTATTTCAATCATCCTATACGCCTACGAAGGCGGTATCTATATAACGTGCTTTCAGAGCCTCTTGAACTAGCAGTTTTCCTTCTTTTGTATCCATGTTATAACGCTGTAAACTCTTTGTAAGCTTAATTAGTATTGTGAAATTCATTTCCTGCAAGGGTCTCTGTTCAGCCTACGGAACGTAATTCTTTTGAAATTCCTTGAAAACACCGGAGAGATCCCATGAACTGAAAGGAATTGGAATAATAGAGTGAGAAACAAGTAGTACGTTTGATTCAGGAAATAGAGATTGAATCGTGTTTTTTTCACACAGACACGGGCCCACATTTATTAATACATACATACACATTCACGCGCACGCACACGCACACGCACACGCACACGCACACGCACACGCACACGCACACGCACACGCACACGCACACACACACGCACACGCACACGCACACGCACACGCACACGCACACGCACACGCACACGCACACGCACACGCACACGCACACGCACACGCACACGCACACGCACACGCACACGCACACGCACACGCACACGCACACGCACACGCACACGCACACGCACACGCACACGCACACGCACACGCACACGCACACGCACACGCACACGCACCGGTTTTTGAACTTTGGTCTATGCTCACGGTCAAAGTAACTTTGATTTGATCACTCGCACTGTGAAACCGTGAGATAGTTCATTAATACCATTTGAAACAACAACACTTTTGTCACACGTATGACGTATGTATATTTGTCCGTTTTCTACGTAAAGTTGTCCGTTGTTTACGAGGCTACATACTTTATTTGAACTTTACTAAGTGACACGAGATCCCTGGTTACTGTTGGTTAATTTTAAACCAAAATCTAGCAAACTCTCAAAACACCGTTTAATCTTACTTTCTCAATTTTTTTCCGCAATTAATTTGCTTTTCAATATATTTATCCCCGTAAATATTTTTAAGACAGTTTTCAAAAAGTCCAATATGCACACATTTTACCTAAATGCGAATTTGGTTTTCGGCAAATTAGAAATGTATCTGTGAATTGAATTTCCCATAGGATAATTTTACAATTTTACTTTTCTGAAAACATTGAAAATCCACATTATTCAGGGCTCAATATCAAAAGGTTTGAGAAATTAGGCCAAAAGTGTTAGAAAATATAACGCTTTTTCTGGTCGGAGAAATATGAACAGAAATTGAGTGCATAAAATCGGTTGCCGTAAAATATTTTTTGTTTTGTGATAAACTGAAAAAATGAAGCGAGATATGAGCACAGAAAGTTTTGATAAAAAATATCGTTTGAATTTTGCGCCATACTGGCGTCTCTCGATTTCCCGCGCTCTCTCGCCTTTCTGTGCCGTGTAACCGTGCACCCTTTGCATTGCTCGGCGGTGTAATCGTGCAACGGTTGCAGTCCAAATCATACAAAAGGCATATGTTTCAGAATCGTCGAAACGGCCTGTTTTCAATGAAGTTGTTTATAAAAAGATTTAAAAATTCAGTTTTACGACGCACTTTCCCATTCAGTTTCAGTTTTTCACTTGTGTTTGATTAAAGGATTGTAATGACGAGGTGTGTAATCATTTCAGTCTCATTTTTAGAACGTCAACAATTACGTTACACCTGATTATGAATTTTGACCTCCTTTTCTCTGTCAACCGGTGGTCGGATTATTGTAATCATTTCCGCCTTCTTTGATCACTTCTTGTGAAAAGGAGTGATTTCAAAGGAGACAATTTTCGGTTTATTTCTCTGAAAGCCACGTGCCCAATTTCAGAAGTGTGACTTTTTCACAAAGAGTGACGAAAAATCACACATTGTTTACGGGTGTCTTGATTTTCGACTCTTGAACAGTCGACTGAGGTGTATTGTTCCTCGCGTGAGAATGAATCATGGAGATAATTTCTATGTGGTACCTCAATTGAGGGGTTTGGCTGAGAAAGAGAGGCGGTCAACATTCCTATCGTCTCTCATTCCGCCTCTTCTTGCCTCACCTCACCCCACCTCATCTCATCTCACCTCACCCCACCTCACCTCACCTCACCTCACCGCACCTCACCTCACCTCACCTCACCTCTGCTCTGCTCTCCTCTCCTCACCTCACCTCACCTCACCTCACCTCACCTCACCTCACCTCACCTCACCTCACCTCACCTCACCTCACCTCACCTCACCTCACCTCACCTCACCTCACCTCACCTCACCTCACCTCACCTCACCTCACCTCACCTCACCTCACCTCACCTCACCTCTCCTCTCCTCTCCTCATTTCTCTCTCTCTCTCTCTCTCTCTCTCTCTCTCTCCTCCTACAGTACTCTCTAAATAACCATTGAAAATAACGATAATGTGCATTGTACGCAGTGCTGAACATCAATTTCTCAAGTTCTAGCTCAAAATACGAATTACGTCCACCCGCTCTGCCAATTATCCCCGGAATTATCCACTAGTACTCGCCAGATCCCTTGCCGTCCATTTGAATTAACTCCCGTTGGGCTTGAAGCTTCAGTACTTTTCCCGGCGCTTTTCATGTTTCTGAGGCCCCAATTTTCTTTAGACAAACATCTCTCTTTCTAGGAAGCACCTACTATTAAATGACTAACCAGGAATTCTTATAATAATGACTGGTGATAGAAAATCGGAGGAAGGGGAAGATAATTACCGTGAGGCTAAAGGTTCTGCGTGGGTCATTATGGGAGAAAGGGGTTTTTTTCGGATGTCAGTCAGGATGATGAGACATTTTGGTTTGGAGTGTCTCATCTTTATATTTCCTCCTTCCCTATTTTCCCTGTTTTTTTGTTTACATTATCTCGTTTTAAGACAGACTAAATAGACAGAGAGACAGAGAGACAGAGATACAAAGAGACAGAGAGACAGAGAGACAGAGAGACAGAGAAACAGAGAAACAGAGAGACAGAGAGACAGAGAGACAGAGAGACAGAGAGACAGAGAGACAGAGAGACAGAGAGACAGAGAGACAGAGAGACAGAGAGACAGAGAGACAGAGAGACAGAGAGACATATTCTCTTTCCCGTTCGTCCCCACTTTCTCTTTCCCTCTCCCTCTCTCTTTGTCTCTCTCTCTCTCCTCTTTCTCTCTCTCTCTATTAAATCCCTCTTCCAGGCAGATGAACTACTCAACGGCCCTGTTCTGTCTGCTCCTGTCTCTCCTTGGCCTCATCCGAGCTCAAAATCCCTACGTCTTCAACAAAGCCGACTTGTTGGCTCTTTCGCAACTCGACAACGAGGAGGACCGACCACTCGAAACGTAATTTCCAAAATTCAGTACTGAAAAATTGTGAAATTTCAGTTTCCGGCAGTTCAAGAAATCATTTGTGCGACCTTGCATGTACAGTATGGGCAACTGCATCACCACGACGCAACAGGAACGGCTTCTGAAGCACATGAGGAGTCTGGTGGCGCTTAGGGAACAGGAACAGATGTGATTAGATGCCCAGTTTATTGTTGCGATCGTGCAAAAGAGATACTCATGAACTTTGTTTGTTTGCCAAAGTAGTTTTAAATACAGAAAAAAGAATGTCTTGGAGGGGGATTGATCCAGCGACTTTTTGTCTGTCAAAACTGTTACGCCATGTCTGACGAGGGAAGTACATTATGCCAGCCTGGGCTTTTCAAAATCTGTCGATTAGGCGATGTAAGGGACCCCTAGGGCAACCTAAAACCGTTTTTGAAAAGTGCCACGGAGACTTGGTTTTCGAGATAATTAGCATTTTATTTTTTTCATGCGACTAATCACTGAAGGCGCGGCAACCGAAAACACGGCCACCGTGGCCGATTGGTCCAAGGCGCATTTCCAATCTAACCTTTTTGTGGGTTGGTGGTTCGATTCTTTTTCAACCAATATTTTTCGTAAAATCGGACTTTGATAGTTAAACACCGAAAACAAAACAGCTCTTCACAATAGGAGAATTTAACGAAGGTGAAGCGGTGCATGACCACATGATTTGTCACTAATTTAAACAGAATTCGGCAGAGTGAAGAAGAGAAGTGTTGTGCAAAACTTTGCCATAGTGTTACAAATAAAATAAACTAGAAAAATCCGATCTCACAAAAAATATTGGTTGAAAAAGAATCGAACCACCAACCCACAAAAAGGTTAGATTGGAAATGCGCCTTGGACCAATCGGCCACGGTGGCCGTGTTTTCGGTTGCAGCGCCTTCAGTGATAATTCGCATGCAAAAAATATAATTCTAATTATCTCGAAAACCAAGTGTCCGTGGCACTTTTCAAAAACGGTTTTAGGTTGCCCTAGGGTCGCCTAATCGACAGATTTTGAAAAGCCCAGGCTGGCATCATGTACTTCCCTCGTGAGAGAGACTCTACATACGTTTGGTCATAAAACTCAAACTGGTCCAATCGGGCTCATAATTTGTGTTGGAGCTATTTGAGACCCATTTATACCCAAAACGGTAAATAAAATCGATTATTGACTTTTTTGGGTCCGAGTACTGTAGTTAACCTCCCGAGGTACTACCCTCAAGTTGAGAAAACAACACTTTTCATGTATGAAATCGATCAATATTTTTGAAAAAGTTTTTTGTTTGTGATTTTTGTAATTATTTTCTGTCTTCCGAAAATCAAGTTTGAGTTTAGAAATTTCAGCGTAAAATCAGCTATCGATTTCAAATCTAAAAATTTATGTTTTCCTAATTTGCAGAGTAGTTACCGTACCTCGGGGGTCAGTTACAGTTCTCCGACCCCAAAAATCGAAAATCGATTTTTATTATCGATTTGGAAATCATAGGTGTCGCCGAAAAGGTATTCAGGCAAAAAACGGCCTAAATGAAGCAGCCGCGAGATACGCAGGCGAAAATAGTCGGGGATAAGCATGTCTCAAACCATATCTAGGGACCGCAGAGGAATATTTATAAAATATTTTTCGCATTTTTAATAGCTATTGAAAGCTAGATAATGTCATAACTTAAACTTTTCTTTTTTACAGTTTGAAATTTCATCCACAACGAAGCGAGATATTCCGCTTTGAATGAGCAAAAATGAACCCGATTTTCACATTGCAGCCGTGGTTGGGCGGGCCATGTCCGGCAAGGTCCGCAAACGTGCACAGGCCCTGCTAAACAACGGACAGAGTTTTGCTTGAATGCGAAATCGCTCTTTTTGAGAAAATACATGTGTATATATGTTTTTAAATGGTTTTTCATAATTTTCTCGTATTTTTTATACCAAATTTATTTCAAAAATAATAAAAATACATGTTTAAATTGCCTTTTTCAAAAAGGCTTTGGTTACGGTAGTTAGCATTGGAGCGCGGAAAGTCCCCAACTTTTATTAAAATGTATTTTAAAAATAACATTGTGAACAAGGGCGCGAATGAAAATGAGATTTTTTAGTCTTAAATGAAAGATTAACATTGTTTTTGTATATTTGGCCAGAATATTATAGCCGAAAAACTGAAAAAAATTGCTCTTTTCGCGCACTTGTTGTTGAAATTTCGTGATTTAACTTATTCCATCGTTTTTTGCGTGTGATTTTACCTAGGATTCCATTATTAAAGTGAACAATTTCTTAATGATGGGCACGCCGTCCGCACAAACCATATTTTCTTAGCATTTCGGACTGCCCGCGCGGAGGCCGCCTCTGCGGTCTCTAACCATATCCGGGGATAAGGTTTGTGTTATTTAGACAACCCTATCCCCGTATACGGGGATAAGGTTGTCTCAAACCGTTGCGGACATTTTTGAGCTACATCAGAAAATGTCCGCAGTCCTACCCACAGTGTAACGTGACCACAATCCAAAGCCACACCGGTCGCACTCCAATGCCACTTCTCGGGCCACAACAGCCATAAAGCAGTGCCACAGCTGCCACAACCCACAAACACTTCGGTCGCAGTCTAGTGCCACAGCTGCCTGTGTTGCCCAAAGCCACAGCTGCCACAGCGGCTCAAACAACAGAGTAACCGTAACCTGTGACCACGGTTTTGGACACAGCTGCTACAAATTGAAGCCACAGCTCACGGAAAGTGCCACATCTGTCACGATACGGAACCACAACTGACCGACTTCAGCGCTGAAGCTGCCAAAAACCGGGCCACGGCTGCCACGGCGCGGAGTAAAGTCGGTCAGTCCCACACCTGCAAGTAGGTACTTGAAGGCAAGTTGAAGTACTACTTTGCCGCATCAAGGTAAGTCATCGGGGACCCGTTAGAAGCAGGTTAAGGTAAAACTATGGTACCTAAAAGTAGTACAACTTTGCCGCTTCTAGCCAGTTAAAGTAGTAAAGTAGTACTTTAAGGCACTCGTGGTTATGTCCCCTTCTCTCGCCCGAATTTCCGCTCAACTGCCTTCAACACCTTCATCAACTGTCGTTCCGTCTTGGGCAAAAAGCTCCCAGACCAGTTCCGGTAAGTAATCTGTGAAAAAGGCTCGTGTCCTTCTCCCCTGCCTCCATTTGGTGCCAACTTTCGCTGTTCCCTCCCTCGGCGCGGCTTATAATTCCAGTGGCTAATTGCGCGTCGCGAGGAGGATACCGGCTTCACGGCTAAGGTCAAGACGGCGACCGGATCCAGGGATACTCGTCCATCGGTTTAACCTATTACTATGCTTCTTTACTTGAAATAGATTCTGTTATAGAATAAAAATTGTCTCACGCTCTCTCATTCACTCACTCTCTCACTCACTCACTCACTCACTCTATCACTCTCTCACCCACTCTCTAAGTATCTCACTCACCCACTCACTCTGTCTCTGTCTGTCTGTCTGTCTGTCTGTCTGTCTGTCTGTCTGACAGACAGACAGACTGTTTGTCTCTCTCTTTGTCTTACTCTCTCTCTCTCTCTCTCTCTCTCTCTCTCTCTCTCTCTCTTTGTCTTTCTTTTTCTCTATCTCTCTCTCTCTGTCTCTCTCTCTCAAATACTCTCTCTCACGCACTCTTTCTCCCTCACTCTCTCTCACGCTCTCTCCTTCACTCTCTCTCTATTTCACGCCTTCTCTCTTTCACTCACTCACTCTCTCTCTCACACACTCTCTCTCTCCCTCACTCTCTCTCACGCACTCTCTCTTTCACTCACTCTCTCTCACCCCCTCTCTCACTCTCTCTCACTCTCTCACTCTTTCACTCACCTTCTAAGTCTCTCACTCACCCACGCACTCACACTCTCTCTCTCACTCTCTCACTCTCTCACTCACTCTCTAAGTCTCTCACTCACCCACTCACTCTGTCTCTATCTCTCTCTCTCTCTCTCTCTCTCTCTCTCTCTCTCTCTGATCTCCACGGATTTTCCATAGATGCTAGCGGACTGTTTCTGTTTGTTGCCTCCTTGAGAACTAGTCAGAAGAAGCGCCGCAATCATCCAATTATGGCGCAACTCTCCGGCGGAAAGCACTCGACTGCCACAGGCCATCCGGCACACTTTCTCTCTTACAGCCACTACATGCACTTTCACTCATCGACAGCTGATTGCTTAGGGTCCGGATCCTATTCTGTGTATTTGGTTTTGCAGATTTGATTTTCCTTGATTTCTCTTGCCGCACCCTATCTGGGTGTTTAAGCTGCTGTATCTCTCTGTGTATGGATCTCTATCTCAATTTCTATCTCTATTTCTCTCTTTTCTAACTATATCTCAATCTCTCGGTCACTGTTTTCAATGGGGCACGACGTTCTGTTTTTCCCCCAGAACTTGACTGTAAAGAACAAATTAAAAAAGGAAAAAGACATAATTTTAGTTTAAAGAGAGAAATAGAAACAGAGATATGCCTCTCTCATTATATTTTTATTCCGTCTCTCAGTGTACCATTTTCTTTAGCTTTCACGGTTTCAAGGGTTTTTCGTCTTTCTTCAAATTATTGGATTACATAGAGTGATATAGAAAAAAGAGAGATAAACAGACCAGTTTTGTTTCTCTCAATATCGTGCATCTTTTCGCCTCCATTTTTTGAGACATAACACAACATGCCTCTTATTTTGTCTTTTGTCCGTCTCGTACTATATTTTTTTTTGTCTTTTGTCCGTCTCGTACTATATTTTTTTTTCTTTTTCTGTCTCTTGCGCCTTTTATCTGATAACCCATGTCTGTATATTTAGAGTTAGAGCTAAAGAGAGAGAGAGAAAGAGAGAGAGAGAGAGAGAGAGAGAGAGAGAGAGAGGGAGAGAGGGAGGGAGGGAGAGAGTTAGAGGCAAGCATGGCTACAAGCCGGCCCCAAATTTTGCTACGCTTGGTTAGAAAGCAAGAGAAAGATAGTTAGAGATCTAGGAGAGGGAAGAGTTTGATTTAAAAAGAGAGTGAGAGAGAGAGAGAAAGAAACAGAGAGAGAGAGAGAGAGAGAGAGAGAGAGAGAGAGAGAGTTGTGCCATTTTCCCAATATGTCTCTCCGTCTCACTCACGTTTTTTTCTTTTGTTCTCGAATTTTTTTTGATTGTTTATTTCATTCTCCTATTTCCAGAAAGCGATCGCCTCCGCCCTCGTTTTTGTTTGCCTCCATTAGCATATCCAGCTGTTGCCAGCCGCCTCCTCCGATGAGCCGTAGCTGAGGAATCCCCTGTACATGCTGCCAGCTGCAATTCTTCTGCTGTCCCTGGCACATGGTTCGTTTTTCAATTTCACTATATTTCGAAACATTCATAAAAGGGTCATTTAAATGCCTCTTTTTTCAGCCGCCTCAAGTCTCCGAATCTGCAGCAGGTCTCACTTCACCATAGATTCCGATGCTATTTTCCAGGTATTTTTTAAAAAAAAATTTTTGTTTTCTTACTTTCTTTTTATTAGTAATAAAATTCAAGTTAAATTCATAATTTCTTCCAATCAATCTTCAGCGAGTGGAACTGCCATCGGCAGAGAAATGTGTGGAGCGCTGTGTGGAAAACATCAATTACTGCCGAGCGGTCGTTTTCTTAGAAAACAGGAAAAAGGTGAGTCAAAAGAGGGAATGATAAGGTTTTTGTGTGATATTTAGAGAATAGGGCCACAGGGGCCACAGCGCTGTGGTTCCTGTGGCCCTTCGACTATGTTTAAATTGCTTGTTGTGGTGTGCTTCGAATCTAAAAACGCCTCTTTGGGTCTGTGACCTATTTTAGAGTGGCAATTGTGACCTTTTTTGAGACAGCACAGCTGTGGCCTTATTTTCTGAAACAGCGGTAGCTGTGGCCTTCCCAGACCAACGGAACTGTGGCCTTTTCCTAAACAGTAGTAGCCGTGGCGTTTTTCTGAGGCAGTCATAGCTGTGGCCTTCGTTTCCAAAAAAGCGATAGCTGCGGCCTTGGATAATGGGAGCTGTGGCCTTTTCCTGAGACAGTCACATCCTTCTGAATATAGCGACAGATGTGACCTTTCCTAAGACAGTGACAGCTGTGGCGAAATTTGAGGTTTTAGCGTACTGGGCGCCGCGGCCGTATATAGCGGCTGCGACGGCAAACTGCAAGCAGTGGTCCGGTGGCCAAGTGGTGAGGGCGCCGGTCTGTCGCCCTGGAGCTATCTGGATCGAATCCTGGGATGCCTAATTTTCTTTTGCTTGTTAAGTTCTACATGTTTTCGAGTTTTGAGATTTCTTCCAAGTTTTCAAAAAAAAAAAATTTTTTTTCGGATTATTTTTTAAAACGTCGTAGCTATTCTGCCTCAAGGGTATCTGAATGTGGTGTAATAACAAGTCAAGAATCGTAATTATTCAAAATATCTTTTCTGGACACTTAACCTCTTATGAAAAAAGTATTCAGAAATTTTTTTTTGCAAACTTGGAAAAAATCTCAAAACTCGAAAACATGTAGAACTTAACAAGCAAAACAAAATTAGGCATACCAGGATTCGATCTAGCTAGCTCCAGGGCGACAGACCGGCGCCCTCACCATTTGGCCACCGGACCACTGCTTACAGTTCGCCATCGCAGCCGCTATATACGGCCGCGGCGCCCAGTACGCTAAAACCTCAATTTTGAAATGCGATTTTCCCTAATATGGTGAACGCACAACAAAATTGGACTTCTATCCCTTAATACCCATGGGATAGGCTATACAAATTTGTGGGTCTCGTTTGATTTGGCCACCCAGACTCAAACGACTACCAATGTAAGGCAGTGTCACCCATGGCCTTTATTTCAAAAACAACGGAAGCTGTGGCCTTTTCTTGACCAGGGACAGCTGTGGCCTAGTTCTGAGTCAGTCGCAGCTGTGGCCTTCTTTTCTAAAAATCGGGCAGCTGTGGGCTTTTGTTAAGACAGTTGCAGGTGTGGCCTTAGCTGAGATAGTGGCAGCTGCGGTTCTGAGATTGCCAAAACTGTGACCTTCCATATACAGCAAAGCTGCGGTCTTCCCTTAGCTGTGGCTGCTACCGCAGCAGGAATAGCTGTGGCCTTCCCAACACAGGAGCACAGCAGTGGTTGCCTTTTCCTAAAACAGTGGTAGTTGTGGCCTTTTGCTGTGGCCTTGTTGGTTTTCCATTTTCTTGATTGTAGCCCAGCTGTGGCCTTGTTTGGTCATCATTTTCTAAACTGTGGCTCAGCTTTGGCTCAGCTGTGGCCTCGTTAAACCTTCTATTTCTAGCATATGGCCATACTGTGGCCTCGCTGGGCCTTCCGCTTCCAAGCTGTGGCCTTTTTGCGATTTTCAAACCAAAAAATTTCAGAGTCTCGGTTTCTGCATAGTTCACACCGTGAACAGCGAAACCAACCGCGAGTCGGTTCATCCCGACGCCACTTTGGACCCAAAATCTACCATTCACGAACTTCTGGAGCACTGTCCTACTCATGCTGGAAATGAAATTACACGGAAGATTTCATCAGCCCATAGAAAGCTTCTGGAAGAGGGACGGACAGGTAGCCCTCAGGCGGTTTTCAGAGACATTTTTTTTTAAAGGTTTTGATGAATCCAGCCGCTCCGATGCTTTTTTCCCTGAACAAGAGAGATTCGCGGCTGATGAGACGCGCTACGACAAGAAGGATCACTACGCAGTTAGGACGTTTAGAACTAAAGCACCTTAGGATTTAAGGTTATGAAATCCATTGATGGTGGAGGGAGTGAAGACCCGAGGAATCCATTTGACGACACACAAACTCCGTCTAAGAAAACTTCCACAGGGTCGAGGACTCAGGGGTCTCACAGGGAGTCTTCTTATGAGACAGGGACAGGTTAGAGAGAGAGAGAGAGAGAGAGAGAGAGAGAGAGAGAGAGCAGTGAGGTGAGGTGAGGTGAGGTGAGGTGAGGTGAGGTGAGGTGAGGTGAGGTGAGGTGAGGTGAGGTGAGGTGAGGTGAGGTGAGGTGAGGTGAGGTGAGGTGAGGTGAGGTGAGGTGAGGTGAGGTGAGGTGAGGTGAGGTGAGGTGAGGTGAGGTGAGGTGAGGTGAGGTGAGGTGAGGTGAGGTGAGGTGAGGTGAGGTGAGGTGAGGTGAGGTGAGGTGAGGTGAGGTGAGGTGAGGTGAGGTGAGGTGAGGTGAGGTGAGGTGAGGTGAGGTGAGGTGAGGTGAGGTGAGGTGAGGTGAGGTGAGGTGAGGTGAGGTGAGGTGAGGTGAGGTGAGGTGAGGTGAGGTGAGGTGAGGTGAGGTGAGGTGAGGTGAGGTGAGGCGAGGTTAGGTGAGGTGAGGTGAGGTGAGGTGAGGTGAGGTGAGGTGAGGTGAGGTGAGGTGAGGTGAGGTGAGAGTGAGGGAATGAGTAAGATCTCTTTTTTCACAGGTCTCATCCCAATCCGCCCCCAAGTTTTTCACCTGGGACAACCTGTAGCCGCCCAGCTGTCACCAGGACTTTGCAGACGTGAGTTTCTATTTTGCCCTCTTCTACAGAACCCCTCTTTTCAGCTGGTCAACCCTGCCACTCGCTCGACTCCGCCCCCTGCCCGGCGCGTCACGGAGACCCCTGTGCTCCCAAACCACCATGCGTAGGCACCCCAAAAAAAAACAAATTTTCAAGGCCATCTTCAGATGACTTCCGGTTGTTTCCACGTAGATGCTCCTGTTGTCACAGCACCAGCTGAGTGGTCCGAATGGGGGCCATGCAGTGCCACTTGTGGCCCTGCAGCCCGCACCCGCTCTTGTACCTCAGGTTCCTGTATTGGCCCAATCTCCATGATCTGTGCCCTGCCTCCTTGTCAGGAATGGACTCCCTGGACTCCTTGGTCTCTCTGTTCCACCTCTTGCGGCCAGGGAGAGAGACAGAAAAGCAGAGTCTGTCGCGGAGGCAGAGAGTGCGATGGGGCCAGTGTAATGGTGGAGTCGTGTCTCACCGCTCCTTGTCCCACCTGGGCCCCATGGGGCCAGTGGGAGGGTTGTACAATCCAATGCGGCCATGGAAGAGAAAGAAGAAACAGGATTTGTATAGTAAGAAAGAGTCATTTGTGAAGTGACATGTTCAAAATTTAAGAATGGGTTGTTCTGTCACGGTCCGGCTATGGAGGAGAGAGGGTGCGACAGAGGACCATGTCCACATTGGTCGGATTGGACTGCTTGGAGCCAGTGTACGAGTTCTTGTGGAGGAGGGGAGATGGTATGTCTCTGTCTCTCTTTCTCTGTCTCTCTGTCTCTCTGTCTCTCTGTCTCTCTGTCTCTCTGTCTCTCTGTCTCTCTCTGTCTCTCTGTCTCTCTGTCTCTCTGTCTCTCTGTCTCTCTGTCTCTCTGTCTCTCTGTCTCTCTGTCTCTCTGTCTCTCTGTCTCTCTGTCTCTCTGTCTCTCTGTCTCTCTGTCTCTCTGTCTCTCTGTCTCTCTGTCTCTCTGTCTCTCTGTCTCTCTGTCTCTCTGTCTCTCTGTCTCTCTGTCTCTCTGTCTCTCTGTCTCTCTGTCTCTCTGTCTCTCTGTCTCTCTGTCTCAATTCCTCTATCTCAGACCCGTCGTCGCGACTGTCTCGAAGGCTCCACCTGCACAGGCGCCTCCGAAGAGAGAGTCAACTGCAACCAACAACCCTGTCCCACCTGGACCCCTTGGACCTCTTGGACCGTGTGTGATGATAAATGCGGAGAGGAGAGTTTCCGTCTCCGCAACAGAGTCTGTCTCTACCGAGGAACGGCCTTCGCTGGGTGTGAAGGCCCAGCCCAAGACCAACTACCATGCCCAGTGAGGGAGTGTGCGTCCTGGAGCGAGTGGGGCGAATGGGGAGAGTGTAGTGCAACTTGTGGTCAGGGAAACCAGCATAGGTACGATTTACCATTTGCTTTTTATTTAAAAGCCCTTTAGAACTCGAAAATGTGAGGGAGGCTACGACTGCGCCGGACCTCCCAGTGAACTTCGCTTCTGTCAATTGGCCGCCTGTCCCTATTGGGGTGAATGGGGAGCCTGGGGAGGGTGTTCAGTAAGGTAAGCTCTTTCAGGAAACTAAAAGCAAAAATATCGGCGTCTCGGGGAATTGAACCCCTGACCTGTTGGCTACAAAATGGGAGCCTTACCGCCTGCGCCAAGCTGTCATCAGTTGACTCGCCCGCTGTCGGCTTTTGTTTCCCCCGCGGGGCCCAATCTAATTCAATTTTTTTCCAGCTGCGGTCTCGGAGTCTGTGAACGTCGTCGCAAGTGCGTAACTGATGAAATCCTCAACATTCCGACGGATCTCAGTGAATTTGACGAATCGACGGCTGATTTCGAGTCGGATAAGGCCAAAGAGGCACTGATAGCCCGGTCCAAACACATTAAAATGATGAGGAATGAGACGGACGTAAGGAATTTAGAATTTTCTGTTCGAATAGAGAATTTCAGGTCCGAAGGGCACCATCTAGGACGACGATCACCGACGCGGGTAGCTGTGATGGGAGCGATGCCGATAGAAAGGCTTGCGACGCTGGTAGGTATGGGGGGCTGTAGGAATCGAACCCCACACGACAACTCTGTTATGCAAAAATAGGAAAATCACCTGCTTTTCTTTTTAAACGGCAGCAATAACTGTAGATTTACAAAAAACATCATGGATATACCATGCTACATGTATTTGATAGAGAATTTGATAGAGAATACAACGAAAAGATTTAAAATTGGTAAATCCCCTCAGTTTTCGAGATATAACCGTTTTCGTATTCCTGTGACGCGCTGCGTTGGAAAAAGAAAAAGTAGAGGATCGAGACCTTCTGCTTACTGGACCAAGCTACTAGCTGCTGCGCCATGCTTTTAAGCTAATTCGTCGTGCGCGCCGCTTTGTTCCTGCAAGGTGCCGGCGGATAAAAACGCTCATATCTCGAAAACCAGGTTGATTTGACCGCTTTGAGTTATATCATTTGATTCTCCATTAAATTCTCTATCGAATAGTCTATGCCGCGTTTCAAATCTCCACTGTCATGTCAGGCAACTCGCGCATCCGAATTAGGCGAAAAAAGGTATGTAAAGGAGCATTTTTTCAATCGGTTCGAGTTTGCTGCTGCGCTGTTCTTGTACGTTGACTCTTCGCTCGGTGCCGCTTCGTTCCAGCACAACGTGTTGGAAGCGGGCGTAATGAAAACACTTTTATCTCTAAAAAAAACTATTTGGCAATCTTAAATCCAATCATCGGAATCTGCATTAAAATCTCTATCGAATGGTGTATATCTTAGATCAATTTCACGGACTTCACATAAAAGAATTTAAGGCCCCTGCTGCATGTGGGACGGCTGGTCCGACTGGTCCCCTTGCACCGGTTGCGGTCTGACCGCCACGATTCGCCGTAGTCGTCAATGTATGGCCGATGGGGCTCAAGGCGGAGGAGCTCCTCCCTACCTAGGCTTCCAGGAAGAGTCCACAGCGCTTCAGACCTACGTGGCTCCGTCAAGAATAGGTAACGACTTTGTCAAACACTTACTTTTTTCATTAGATAACCCCTTTGGTTTGGCTCCAATCGTCCCTACCGTGATTCACAGAGGAAAGAGACATATCAGCGGATTCCAAGCGGATCCGGGAATGCAGTGTCACTGCCCTGGCCCCGCAATGGAGTCGAAACCATGCCCTCAGGCGCCTTCCTGCGACGCTCCGAGGCCTTGTGAATGGTCAAGTTGGGGAGAGTGGTGTGGATGTTCTCCCTGCAGGGTAAATTGCCAATTAAGGAAAAGACACTGAGGTTTTTAGGCTGGGAGAGAGAATCGGAGGCGTTTCTGTGACAGAGGAGGAAGGCCTGATGCAAATTGTCTCTGTGCGGGCAGCGATGTGGAGGAGAGGACTTGTCCGTTGGCTGAGGTAGAGAGACGAGAGAGAGAGAGAAGAAGAAGAAGAGAGAAGGAGAGAGAGAGAGAGAGAGAGATGTTAGGTGAGGTGAGGTGAGGTGAGGTGAGGTGAGGTGAGGTGAGGTGAGGTGAGGTGAGGTGAGGTGAGGTGAGGTGAGGTGAGGTGAGGTGAGGTGAGGTGAGGTGAGGTGAGGTATAGGAACGTACGTTAAAGTAACAGCTTCAACCTTAAAAATGGTTTAGTCATGCTTCAACTCCCGCCAACCTCCATCCGTCGCTGCAAGCGGTGATCCAGATCAGTACGTACCCATCGCTTCGAAAATCAACACGGTACGGGTTAGTAACTAACTTAGAGCTTAAGAACTAATCAACCACCCTTAATAGTGGAATTTAACGACATTTTAGCTCACCCGCCCCGGTCACCACCACCCCAGCAAGAAAGACTCAGCCTTCAGTACGACCCCCTTCCCCTACCCAGTCTGCCGCTGGTCCAAGTGGTCGGAATGGAGCGAATGCCACGAAACACTTTTGAAACAAAGAAATAGGTTTTGTATTGGAAGTGATGGTAGGAATTCCATAATCTGAACATTTGCCCTTAGGTCTTGTTAATAACTGCCAGTGCATGGGACAGTCGACAGAAGAGATCGATTGTGACCCTGAGGAGCCGGAAAGAGTGAGGCCTGATAATGCTGTACCGGGAGAGGGAGGGGAGACGAAGAGTGAGGTGGAATTCAGTGCCGAAGGAGAAGATGTGAGTGACTCTCTCACTTTCTGACTCATTCACACTTTCACTCTGCCTCACTAACTCTCAAAAACTATTTTCAGCTTGACCAAGGAATTGACACCGCCCTTCGGTCAACCGATGAATTTTCCACAGACGAGACTGCAACTCAAAAAAGAGAAGAGGAGACCGAAGAGGAGAAACAACCACCATCTGAGTCGCCTGACCCCGAAAAATCTGCACAATGTGAATGGACTCGTTGGTCCATGTGGTCCGATTGCACCACCAGTTGTGGAGAGGGAGAGAGGCTCCGGATGAGGCGTTGCCCCTGCGGTGCTGGAAAATGTGGCGGAGGGATTGAAACAGAGACGGAAGCTTGCCAGAAAACGACTTGTCTGGAGAGGCGGAGTCATCCCGTTTTCACGATTCCGAAGAGGCCTTAGAGGAGACACGGGTAGCACTTTTGTGCCTTTCTTTAGAACATTACACTTACCAGATGACTTTCAGCTTTGACCTTTCTTAAATGACGAATAAAGTTTTATTGCTTTAAATTTGCGCTCTCTGTATTTGTCTCTCTGTCTCTCTGTCTCTCTGTCCCTCTGTCTCTCTGTCTCTTTGTCTCTCTGTCTCTCTGTCTCTCTGTCTCTCTGTCTCTCTGTCTCTCTGTCTCTCTGTCTCTCTGTCTCTCTGTCTCTCTGTCTCTCTGTCTCTCTGTCTTGCTGTCTCTCTGTCTCTCTGTCTCTCTGTCTCTCTGTCTCTCTGTCTCTCTGTCTCTCTGTCTCTCTGTCTCTCTGTCTCTCTGTCTCTCTGTCTCTCTGTATCTCTGCATCTCTGTCTCTTTGTCTCTCTGTCTCTCTGTCTCTTTGTCTCTCTGTCTCTCTGTCTCTCTGTCTCTCTGTCTCTCTGTCTCTCTGTCTCTCTGTCTCTCTGTCTCTCTGTCTCTCTGTCTCTCTGTCTCTCTGTCTCTCTGTCTCTCTGTCTCTCTGTCTCTCTGTTTCTCTGTCTCTCTGTCTCTCTGTCTCTCTGTCTCTCTGTCTCTCTGTCTCTCTGTCTCTCTGTCTCTCTGTCTCTCTGTCTCTCTGTCTCTCTGTCTCTCTGTCTTTCTGTCTCTCTGTTTTTCTGTATTTGTCTCTCTGTCTCTCTGTCTTTCTGTCTCTCTGTTTTTCTGTATTTGTCTCTCTGTCTCTCTGTCTCTCTGTCTCTCTGTCTCTCTGTCTCTCTCTCTCTCTCTCTCTCTCTCTCTCTCTCTCTCTCTAAAACCTTGTTTATTGCACAGCAGGCAGTAAAAGTGAATGATCATTAGGCAATGAGATCAAAAGGCGTCTTCCATTCCCCCTCAGTTCACTTTTTTCGCCGTCCTCGTCTCCGATCGGCTCCTCCTCGGCTCCACCTTAATCATTAATTACTACAGCTAATTGCCCACAATTACCTCATACTGTTTTTTCGCCCTAAAATAGTTGGAGAAAAGGAAGGACATGTAAAATCCACTGATCATGAATGAAGTGATGTGATTGGGTGAGTATACAGCCAAAATCCAGTGCCCAAAGATGTTCAACATGAAGACTACAGTCTGAGTCTGTAATTAGGATAATTATAGAGTTTATTAGGGGCAATTACCATCAGACGGCTAGCCAGGTAGGGAACCTGAATGTTCGGAGGGAAATATCGGGCTTGGGCTGAAGCCAAGGCGGACAGGAGGGAGAGGGCTCCGAAGAGCCGGCACCACATGATGTGGTGGGAGTCGATGTTGTGCTCGGATTTGATCTGAAACTAAAAACTTTGAAAATAGTTGTGCCTTGCTGCGGCTAGCTGTGGCCTGTTATGGCTAGTTGTGGCATGCTGTGGCCTGCAGCGGCCTGGCGTCAAACTGGAATCTGATGCAATTTGGCTCTTATGAAATATGTAGAGCTAAACATTCTAGTTTGGCTGAGATTGTCCGCAGCTGTGGCCGTTGTGGCCTGAAATTCTTACGCTATGCTCAACGCGGTAAGTATGGGTACAGAGGCCGCTCCTATTTACTACAGCTATGACAATTGCGGCTCAAAATTATCGCAGCTGTGGCCCCTTTGGCTCAAAATTGGTAGCTGGAGTTCCAATTTTTCCCTTTTTGAATGGCGTGGCAACTGCGGCTAAAAATGTACCCGATGCGGATGATAATAAGTTGAGATGCGACTACTTTGGCATATAATTGGTTTAGCTGTGGCCACTGTGGCTCATTATATGCATCTTCGTGATCAATGTGGCCCATATTTGGTACGGCAAAGTCCGCTGTGGCTCCTGTTCGGTACAGCTATGGCAACTGAAGCTCATGTTTGGTATACTGTGGCCACTGTGGCTCATATTTGGTACAGCTGTGGCCACTGTGGCTCGTATGTGGTACAGCTGTGGCCACTGTGGCTCATATTTGGTACAGCTGTGGCCACTGTGGCTCATATTTGGTACAGCTGTGGCCACTGTGGCTCATATTTGGTACAGCTGTGGCCACTGTGGCTCATATTTGGTACAGCTGTGGCCACTGTGGCTCATATTTGGTACAGCTGTGGCCACTGTGGCTCATATTTGGTACAGCTGTGACCACTGTGGCTCATATTTGTTACAGCTGTGGCCACTGTGGCTCATATTTGGTACAGCTGTGGCCACTGTGGCTCATATTTGACACAACTCTGGCCATGGCGGCTCATTTTTGGTACAGCTGTGGCTTTTTTGTATCATAGTTGGTACAACTGTGGCTCATTGGCTCAAAGTGGTACATCGGTGGCCACTACGGGTCATCTTTGGTACAGCAGGGGCCACTACGGCACATACTTGGTACAACTGTGGCCACCGTGGCTCATATGTGATTAAGCTGTGGCCACTGCGACTCGCAATTGGTGCAGATGTGGCCGCCATGGCTCATTATGACCACCGCTACGGCTGTAAGCTACTAAGAATGGGTATAACTGTGTGATATCGCTGTGGTCACTCTGGCTTATGTTTGGTTTAACTGTGGCCACTGTGGGACAAAAAGACTATCTGAAACGGCTGTGAACTGAATTTGCTACCGCTGAGTTTTATGTGGGTGAAGATAGGTGGCGTTGTGGTCGTAGCGCCGTTTACTGGGAACCACTGTGTCCTTTACGGCTTCTATTCTATACTGTTGTAGCAATGTGGGTTACGAATTTGTACAGCTGGGGCCCCTGTGACCCAAAACTGGAATCTCTGTGCGCGTTGTCGCTTTTAAGAACTGAGGTCACTTTGGTAAAGAAAGGTTGTGACCACTGTGGCTTATACGGGTACCTCTTTGCTCCCCGTAGCTCATCGTTGTGGCCATCATAATAATGGTAATAATAAGTATCACCGTGTCCTTTTTCAGAATGGGTTGCAGCTTCAGTTGCAGCTGTGGCTAGTGAATCTCGCACCCCTCGCAGATCTGATCGAGTAATATCACAGCTGTGGCCGAAAACTGACAGGTGGTGATTTCAGGTCTGCGCTGTGGCCCAGAGCCGTCCCAGCTGTGGCCCCCATTCCTCACTCACCACCAATTTCAAAATCTGTTGAGGGAAGGCAAAGTGAAGCAGGCACACGATCATAGAAAGAGCAGAGTCCGCGTAAAGAGCATTCACGAGGTACTGTGACCCTTTACCCTGAAAAATTTAAAATTAAATTTGACAAATGGTTTTTAAACCAACCTCCAACCAGAGAGTCGTCAATTTGCACATGTGATCCACTTCTTCGCTCATTGAAGTCCTATTGAGGTATAGACGAATGAGCTCAGTGAGGAGCCAAACTCCCTCCGACAAAATTGCACAGGGAATAAACTAAAAATGTAAACTTTAAAACTTTAAATTTGAAATTTAAAGTCGAAACACTTCAGAAATGTGTAGATTTCATTCTCTTAATTCAGAAAAGTATGCAATTTTTCATTTTTGGAGCAAAATGAACCGAAATAGGTGCTTCTGAAGTTTTGGCGAAAAATTGAATTGCGCGCCACTCTAGTGTCTCTAGATTCCCTTGCTCTCTCGCCTTTCTCTGCGCTGTAACCGTGCACCCTTTGCATTGCTCAGTCGTGTAACCGTGCACTAGTTGCAGTTCAAATTATACAAAGGGGGTATGTTTCAGAATCGTGGAAACGTCATCTATACAATGAATTTGTTTTAAAAAATATAAAGAAGCTTTAAAATTTACAAACTTACAAATTCTGATATCAAAAGTCCACGGGAGGACTTTTCAGAAAGGTGCCAGGCGGCAAAAAGGCGAGTGAAAAGACAAAAGAAGGCCGCCATTGCTCGAGAGAAGATTATAGACTGTTGAGGGCGGGAGTCTTCTGTGTACCAGAGGAAAAGAGCCATACCGATCTGAAAAAAGAGAGACTGAGGCAAAAGGAGGAGAAAAACTTACGTGGAAGGGAGCAACATAGGCTTGGAGGAAGGAGTGAAGAGAGTTGAAGGAACCAGTGACCTGGAAATGTCTCTGTCTCAATGTCTCTCTGTCCCTCTGTCTCTCTGCCTCTCTGTCTCTCTGTCCCTCTGTCTCTCTGTCTCTCTGTCTCTCTGTCTCTCTGTCTCTCTGTCCTTCTGTCTCTCTGTCTCTCTGTCTCTCTGTCTCTCTGTCTCTCTGTCTCTCTGTCTCTCTGTCTCTCTGTCTCTCTGTCTCTCTGTCTCTCTGTCTCTCTGTCCCTCTGCCTCTATGTCTCTTTGTCTCTCTGTCTCTCTGTCTCTCTGTCTCTCTGTCCCTCTGTCTCTCTGTCTCTCTGTCTCTCTGTCTCTCTGTTTTTCTGTCTCTCTGTCTCTCCCTCACTCCTTTTCCCGCATTTCCACCCCAATTACCCCCAAATCGCCATTCACCCGGGTGTTCCGGTCTCAAAATTGGCGTGTATCCCCGCTCTGCCAACCGCAACAACAACATCCTCGACTGATGTTTGTTTGCCGAGCGCCGACTCTCAGAGGAGAACATCTCAGCTGATTATTGAACTCACAGTTACTCCCAAGAGGAAATTAGGCGCTAGAAGGTAGAAGAAGCCGAGGAAGACATGGGCGGCTAGTTGACATCGGCTACGGTAGCTAACCGGTATCAATGGAATCATCGATAGGAGGAAGAATAGTGCCACGAGAAAGTGTGGCACGAGGGCTAACATTTTGGGCCTGAAAGAAGAAGATTAAGAAAGAGGAGAGAGACAGAGACAGAGACAGAGACAGAGACAGAGACAGAGACAGAGACAGAGACAGAGACAGAGACAGAGACAGAGACAGAGACAGAGACAGAGACAGAGACAGAGACAGAGACAGAGACAGAGACAGAGACAGAGACAGAGACAGAGACAGAGACAGAGACAGAGACAGAGACAGAGACAGAGACAGAGACAGAGACAGAGACAGAGACAGAGACAGAGACAGAGACAGAGACAGAGACAGAGACAGAGACAGAGACAGAGACAGAGACAGAGACAGAGACAGAGACAGAGACAGAGACAGAGACAGAGACAGAGACAGAGACAGAGACAGAGACAGAGACAGAGACAGAGACAGAGACAGAGACAGAGACAGAGACAGAGACAGAGACAGAGACAGAGACAGAGACAGAGACAGAGACAGAGACAGAGACAGAGACAGAGACAGAGACAGAGACAGAGACAGAGACAGAGACAGAGACAGAGACAGAGACAGAGACAGAGACAGAGACAGAGACAGAGACAGAGACAGAGACAGAGACAGAGACAGAGACAGAGACAGAGACAGAGACAGAGACAGAGACAGAGACAGAGACAGAGACAGAGACAGAGAGACAGAGACAGAGACAGAGACAGAGACAGAGACAGAGACAGAGACAGAGACAGAGACAGAGACAGAGACAGAGACAGAGACAGAGACAGAGACAGAGACAGAGACAGAGACAGAGACAGAGACAGAGACAGAGACAGAGACAGAGACAGAGACAGAGACAGAGACAGAGACAGAGACAGAGACAGAGACAGAGACAGAGACAGAGACAGAGACAGAG
>OZ059906.1:27061596-27159096 GCA_964057215.1 Oscheius myriophilus | reverse complement strand
AAACGGTTCGAGCCGCCCAAAAAAAATCTCTCGGCCCGACCCGTTATTTGAGAACTCCGGCCGGACCGACCAACATTTTTCTTATGGCCCCGCCCGTGAAAACCCCGCAATGTATACAAAAAGGTTTTGTCGTTTGATAAAGGTAAACGCCCCTTTAATTGTTTAAAATGCACAAAACGCACCCTAAAACTACCGTAACCACTCACCCTAGGCCTCCTCCTAGCCTCCGTCGCCTTCGTCTCAATCTCCGCCATCTCGTCGTCCTCAGCCATCTCTCCGTATGGATCGTCTTCATCAAATGCGGCATTAGCCACCTAAAAATCTCTCATTCAGCCATTTTCCACTCCAAAATCTCACCCGAGGAGGCTCCGCCGGTGGCTTCTTCTCCCTCTGAGGTCCTTCTCCATCTTCAAGTGACTTGGCGAGTTCCTTGGCCGTGTCCGAGTCGAGAGTCTCGTTTTCTCCGAGGAGGACGTAGACAGGCTCCCCATCGGCTCCGTAGAGGGTCTGCACCTTCTCAAAGTCCACGTTGTATTCGTTCTTGAAACGCGCCAGCATCTCCGGATCGTCGATGACCTCTCCCATGCGCACGTCTGGAAACATGAAGAGTTGGACTGCCGGACTCTCCGCTGGTTTCACTTTTAAAGACCGACCCTTCCACACCTATACCACAGGGGCATATTTGCGACAACTCCTCTATTAGAAAGTGTTTTCAAAATTTGCAGCGAGCTCCTTCCCTATACAAAAATTAGGTAAAAATCAAAATGTGACACCCCCACCACCGCGGCAAGCTGGCCAAGTATGCTCAGATTTGGTCAATAAACTTCCTGCGACCCGTATAAGCCAAAACACAAAAAAATTTAATCGTCTAGGACGCATTTTGGCGTCACAGGTATTCAAAAAAACTTCCAACAATTTTGACCAATTTTGAAAAATAACGGTACCACTACCATAACCCAAGTCAAAAAAATCGATATTGACCTAACACTCTCCAAGTGATGAATGGCATACCTGGACACGGTACGGAGGGGGTCTCAAAAAAACAAGGTCCCGCAATGGGAGGGGCGCCCACACATTGAGAACCCCTCATTTAATAAGGCTCTCACAACAAACAAATCCCAAAAACCAAGGTCTCGCAAGCACAACGGGTCCAGGTATGATGAATGGGCCCTAGGAAGGCTACTGGAAAAATTGCGGCCAAATCTGAGACCAGTGGTGGGCCATAGTCTTCAATTACAAACTTTTTATGTCAAGACGTGGGTACCAGCAGTCCCAAACACCAATCGATACCCCCCGATATTGATAGACTATTATGAAATCAATGGATGTTATAAAAATCAATCAATATCGTATTTGTCAAAATTATACCAAAAGGAGTTGCAGTAGAATCGAACTACAACCTTATAACGCAGCTGTCTAAGACTACGCCCCATTTTCTAAGACAGTGGAAAAAAAGAAAACTCGAGATTTCCAGAGACGCTCTCTTTAACAAACAATCCCTATTCAAATTCTCGTACCTAGCTATCCGCGTATCGTTCTCTATCCATACCTCGGGAGACCCTGACAGTTGACGGACCCACCCTTAACTTTTGAGGCCACAAATGGGGTAACCCCTCTTAACTTTTGGCTTTTCGAGCTGAATTTACGAAAATAGTGCCTAATCCCTCTTAATTTCTGCGTTTTTGGGGCCTCTACCCCCCATAACCTGGGTAAGGTGACTATACTCTCCCGAGGTATGTCTCTATCTTTAACTCTCTCTCTCTCTCTCTCCCTCTCACCTTCTCCCTGCTTTCTTCCCTCTCTGTTCTGTTTCTTCGTTCCTCCCGAGAATTCGGGCATCATCTCGGGATGTTTGATCTTCAAGTGCCGGATGCCTCGACACATGTTGTAGGGCTTATGCAGTGCGTAGGTCAGATTGCAAATGAGGCATTCGACGAGTTGCGGATGCACGAATTCCATGCAACCGTCCGAAACACGCTCAAGGCGAGCCTGAAAATGAACCAATTTTTAATTGAAACGAAAGGAAAACCGACCTTGCACAACTCGTACTGCATGCTTTCCATCTCTCCCGGGTGGTACTGCTTGTAGTGTTTGATAGCTCCTAGAAACAAAAATATTAATTTTAAAAAATAGTTGGGTTAGCTGGGTGTTTATATAACCAAAAACTGGGCCAAAAAAACATTTAAAAAATTTAAAAGAGAAAACCAACCGGCCGAAATGACAGCTCCGAAGATGTTTCCTCCGCAGAGTTTGCACTTCCACTGGCACTCCGTGACAGCCTCCACGTACTTGGAATTCGCAGGCACCGCTTGTCTGAAAAAACTAAAGTTTTAAAACAAAAGAGTGGATCTGATACCGCAGACTCGGCTGGACAAAGCTGCGCTTCGGCTTGTGACGGCGACCGAAGTTCATGCGACTGTTGGTGACATTCTGAAATAGAGGGGTTATTAGAGAGAGAAGAGAGAGAGAGAGAGAGAGAGAGAGAGAGGGGTAAAACTCACGGTGTCGCGTTCTTCCGCCTCATCATCTTCCTCTTCATTTCCTTCATTTGCGTTTTCGGTAGCAGAAGAAGCTTGCATCTTCTGGACCCTCTTGGCGATGGCCTGAAAAGTATATTGTACGATTCCTCTCTCTCTCTCTCTCTCTCTCTCTCTCTCTCTCTCTCTCTCTCTCTCTCTCTCTCTCCTTACCCTATCCAACGCCGCTTCCGAACTGTACGTCTGCTCGAATTTGTGGCACTTCACGTGGAATTCGTCGGGCAGCACAACTTCAAAGTCCTCTCCATACTTCTCCAGAAGACGGGCGTTGATGACAAGCTCCTGGAGACAAAGGAGACACTTGGGGACCTCGATTTCGTCCGGGTGGACTTCGGTGAAGTGCATGGCCAACGCGTTGCGGTCCATGAACATTCCGCACCAGATGCACTGCAGGTTGTCCGAAGACTCCATGTTCACGTCGATAACAGCAAAGTCCTGAAATTGAGGGGGTAATTAAGGGTAATTACAGATAGCACCAATATTCCCTTGAATAGTAAGAATGTAATTTCCGTTTAGCACCCACGTCGCATGTTAGATGTGGGGCGGGGTTCTCAAATGGCGGGCCAGGCCGAGGGATTTTTTTTGGGACAGCCCATGAATGAAAAACAAATTTTTTTGTATAAATAGGTACAATATTTTTGTAACAGCTTTAAATAACTAAAAAAAGTTTGCAGTGTACAAAAAAGATTTTCACCGGCCGGGATCGAACCCTGGTCGTGTGGGTGGCAATCTGACTGGGTGGTCCACAGTAAACGGGCCGAACGGGCGACCAAAATTTTCCAAATGGCCCGGGCCGTGAGAACCCCGATGTGGGGAGACGAAAAACGAACCCCACCAGTAATTTGTTAATCCATGAAAGTAGCGCTCGCTTCGGTCGATTTAAATAATAAAAACGGCCGGTTTTATGAAAACAATCTGGCCTAACTAGCCAGCCATTTTTTCTTTTCAAAGGTAAGAACCACGTAGGAAAAAATGTCCTACATTTACGACAAATACGTTTTTTCCATTTTTGCAGCGAAATGAACCGAAATAAGAGCACATGAAGTTTTTACGAAAAAATAGTTCGAATCTCGCGCAACTCTGGCGTTTCTCGAGTTCCCGCGCTCTCTCGCCTTTCTCTGTCGTGTAACCGTGCACCCTTTACATTGCTAGGCCGTGTAACCGTGCACCGGATGCAGTCCAAATAATATAAATAAGGTATATTTCCGAATCTTGGAAACTGCATCTACTCAAGGAATTCAATTTTACTTTTCTATCCCCCTTTCTTCTCTCTCTCTCTCTCTCTCTCTCTCTCTCTCTCGCTCTCTCTCTCTCTCTCTCTCACCTGAATCGACAGCGGCTTTCCACTGGACGGCTGAACAGGTCTGTTCTGCCACGTGCCGGCACAGCGATGGGCCGACGGGTGCCAGGCGTTAAAGTGCCTGACCAGATGGACGATTTCAAACTTTTTGTTCAGCGACACAACCGCGTTACAGATGCCACACCGGGCGTGCTGCTTGTCCACCAGGGCCACGGGAACCTGAAAATTGAATAAAATAATCATTAAATTAAAGAAAAAAAAGTACCTTTCTGCCCATCTTTTCGATCATTTTCTTCTTCAAGGCGATTTCCAGCTGAGGCAGAGTCATTTCCACCGGGTTCACGCGGATCTGGCTGACTTTGCGAAGGGGACGAGCTCCGCGCATGCGCAAATTCATCATCTCCTCGCTGGTCATCGCTCCATCGTATCTGAAAAAGAAAGAAATTGTGAATATTCTAACTGTCTGCGTCTCTCTCACTCACTAGCTGGACGTCAGGGGCTTGCGGTACCTACACATTTTGCTGTTTGGTTGAAAATGGTAGCGAAATTACTCGGGGGGCTTATTCTCTGTCCGAGACGCCCATTTAGGGGGACTTACAGGCTGAACCCCCTAAATATTGCATATCCAGATATGACAGTCAGTATTTTTTGCTGTCTTTGCGTCTCTAAAAATGTCATTCTATCTCTGCGTCTCTAACCACCTCTTACTAACTTTGCGTCTCTAACAATCCCATACTACCCTGGCGTCTCTAACCGCAGATGATTGTATCTGTGTCTAGCCACATGTTACTGTATCTGCATCTCTAACCACTTCTCACCAAGCATGGCTCCGGGCCGGGTCGGACCGCAATTTTTTTCTCGGCCCGGGTCGACCCGGGCCAAGACAAATTTTTTCCAAAATGTACAAAAAAAGATTTCTGTTTTGTAATGTACTAGAATTTAGTTTGTAGCATAAATAAATAGCAAAACTACTAAGGCAAAAAAGTTTTGACGACGGGGGATCGAACTGGGGTCACTTTGGTTTGCCAGTCCAGCCTCTTAGCCGCTCGGCCAGGGATTACATTAAGAAATTATATAGGGCAGTTCGAATCCTCCTCGAAACTTTATATTTTGCACATTGAGAACGATGTTTTCCAACAAAAAAAAAATGGAAAAATATTAATCTTGAATAGAGTTACATAAATAATAACATTATCGAAAAATCACGGGCCGGCCCGCTCTAAAAATTTCTCGGCCCGGATCGGCCCTTGATTTTACCATGCTTGCTTCTCACTGTCTGCGTGTCTAAACATTGTAACAGTCTCTGCGTCTCTAACCTTATATACTGACTCTGTGTGCATAATAATTCCTTACTATATCTGCGTCTCTAACCTTTTTACTGTACCTGCATGCCTAAATGTCTTTGCCTGCCTAACAACTCCATTTTTAGTTTAAATGTGTGTGTCCTCCCCACTCTGCGTCAGTAACCCTCTAACCCTCTAGCGCTCTCTCTCTCTCTCTCTTACCTGAACCCTCCCTCCATATTCTTCTTCTCCATGAACAACTTCTCCCTGAGCCAGTTTTCGTAAGGCACCTCCTCCAGATTCATGCCTCCGTCTCCCAACACATCCGGGTGGTGGTTGGGCAGGTGGTGGCTCATCAACGTTTCGTAGGGAACGATCTCTCCACACAGGCCACAGCAGATGTTCTTGCTGTCCAGAAAGTTGAACTCGACTGTGCGAAGATCCTCCGGGTTGTCCTCCACCATGTGCACCTCTTCGCCGTTTTCGTCAACGTAGATTTCGGTTCCTAAAAAGGGGACCGTTAAATTTCTCTCACTCTTTTGCCTCATTCTCTCTCTCTCTGTCTCTCTCTCTCTAACTCACCGTCTTCTCCTCTAGCCAGCTGCACAAACTGCGAAGTTCCTCCCGGCGACTGCACTCGGATCAGTCCGCTCTCTCCCTCGATATAAACCTAAAAACATTTTTTATAAAATAACTTTTTAATTCAGAAATTTTATCGGGCCGGCCCGGAAGAAATAACCCACATCTTGTCTGCGCCCCTGGTCGGTACTGGTGGGTCCAAGCTCGGGAATCAGCTGCGGAGGAGCGTCGTCATCGTCCTGAATATATTTTCATATAGTGGTTTTAAAAGAGAGAAATAGAGATGGATAAAGAGAGAGAGAGATAACTTACGTCTCCCTGAGGCTGTTCCTGCTTGATTCCAATGTCCATGTCCGGGGCGTCTTCAATGTCAATCTCCACGGCCGGGTCGTCTTCGTCGTCCATATCTTGCTCGGTAGGATCGATCATGACTGAAAGAGAAGATTAGTTTCTTTCAATCTCTCTTTCTCTCCGGCCACTCATCGTCTAACCTTCTCGACATCTTACAAGTTAACAATCTCACTCTATTACTTTCATTCTGTAAACATGCTTACTCTGAATATTGTTAACCTTTGCATGGGGCTGCTGTAATAAAGGAAACCGTGGTTACAGTATCACGCTTCAAATAAGTGCACTTGTGACGTAGTTTATGGGTGTGTTATATCTTGATCGTGACAAGCGGTCACAAAGCACGGAGGGGGCTCGAAAAGTAAAGCCCCGCAAAGAGACGAAAAATCATACTAAATAACCCCCCGAAAACGAAGGTCCCCGCTCCAGGTATGGCACAAAGTTTGCGCTATTATAGCGTCGCTATATCCGAGGATGTGAGGTGCTTGCGGTACCTACGTAATTCAGCGTCTAATTGAAAATGTTAACAAAAATTAAAGACTTAGGCATCCAACCCCCCCGAAGCGCTCCTCCTGGTAGCCTAAGTCCGTATTGGATGACTTTTCGGGCCGGCCCGGGCCCGCAGAGGTTTTTTTTTCGACCGGACCGAGAAAATTTGAGAGTCGGTCCGGTTCATTGCCATGGCTTGACACAAAGAACAGCCAATTGGGTTAAGGGTGGTTAGGGGTTACCTTATTTAATCCGGTTAAAACTTTCCTAATAGTCCAAAATTTAATGGTCGTTAAGCAAATTTTAAGACGAGAATCCCCACTTTGCAAGAAACTACATACTTCGTGGGTGGTAACCAAGCATGGCAACGGGCCGGCCCGGGCCGGCCCGCTCCAAAATTTTTCACGGCCCGGCCCGGGCCGGCCCGACTCAACCGAAAATTTATGCCATTTTTCAATGTAAAAATCAAAGTGAACGAAAAAAAAAATTTTCGGACCGGCCCGTTTGAAAATCTTTCTCGGCCCGGCCCCAAATTTTGCCATGCTTGGTGGTAACCGTATTTCGCGTTAGCCGGATGTCAATAGGACCCAAACTGACGTCATTATGACCGTTGACGCACCAACCCTGTGCAATAAAACGCTGAAAAGGCGGGGTATGACCCATGAATACATATCCCATTTTTGAAGTGTGAGTGTCCCAGAACCGCTAGTGACATGACCCTGCATTTTTATGATTTTGTTACCTTCAGCATCCGGAGGCAGTTCCGCGTATTCTATCCCATCGTGCACAACCTCCTCGTAAACCATCTGCTGTCCACTCTCGTCTATGACTTCGTAGGTCTCTCCACTCTCATCCACATGAATTTCTTGTTCATGTTGGTCCTCCATATCACGAGGAGGCTTCTGTTCTTCGGAGATAGGAGGGTAGAAATCCACCTAAAGATCCAATTTAAATATAAAAATGACCACTGCCAACAAAAGCGGCCTGAGGCTGTCAGAAAATACAAACAAAAATACCTTGTCTTGAACGGCTTGAGCTTCCCCAGCAGCGGGTGTCAGAACTACGGGACGAGCGGTACCCTTGGGACGATGTTCTTCAGGCAGGTCCCAGCCGGAGCGGACGTGTTGAGCGAGGTGAAGAGGCTAAAAATACAAGTGTAATGCGTGTTTGGTAAAGGCTGCCGCATTCTCAAGCGGATAGTAAAAGTAAAACGCCGTTGGTAGCAAAGGTATTTTCGTACAGTGCGATACAAAGCGGCCTGAGGCTGCCAGTAAACCTTAAAGCGGTCTGGACCTGCCAAGATACCTTAAAGCGGCCTGAGACCACCAGGACGTCTTAAAGTGGCACGAGGCTACCAGACACCCCAAAATGGGCTATCAGAATTCATTTAAGCAACCTGATGCTGCCAAAGCGGTATGCGACTGAGGCGACGGAACTTCAGCTTATTGGGATTACTCCAGAGCGCGCTACAGCATATCTCAAAGCAGCCTCAATGTCCCAAAATGTGTCTAAATGTGCACAGCGGCCTAAGGGTACCAGATATGCGTCTTTAAGGTTAAAAAAACAAGACCCCAAAGCGGCCTAAGGATGCAAAATTTGTTTAACTGTCCGAGGCGGCCTAGAGAATCCAGATATGCGGCTACAAATCCAGATCCCAAAGCGGCCTGAGGCGGCCATTTCAATTTTTTTTTCCCGAAAACCAACCTTAACTGGCTGACTCTGAGCCGTGTCCGTCTTTGTCTCCGTCTTCTCTGAAGCCTTGCTCGCAGCTTGACGAATCAAAGGCATCGTGACGACCCTGGCTCCTTCTGAAAAACCCATTCAATTCAATTGTAATGTAACTTTTAACGGGCCGGCCCGTTAAAAAAAACGCCAAATTTAACCAACCTTTAACCGGAAGAATGGGTTTTGACCCGCCTTGTGCAGAAGAGGTGGATTCCGTCCTCTTTCTCTCGCCGTCTTTGGGAACGGCGGCCGGGGTGGAAACCGTCTTGAACACGACCGTCCTCGGCGGAGGGGCCACAGGAGCGCCTTCTTCAGCCAAAGGCTTCGGACGCCTGCCTCGCTTGGGAGTCGGTTTCGGAGGCATCGCAGCTTCTTCCTCCACTTCAATCTGAGGCTCTTGGTGTTCCAATTGAGCAGGTTCTTCGATGGCTTCAGAAGGCTGTTGCTCTTCTCCGACTTGCTCCACTTCGATCTGTTCTTCCACTTCCTCTTGCTTCACAACGGCGGAGGGAGCACGGGCGCCACGGCGAGGAGTGCCCAAAGCCTCCTGGAGCATAGCCTCGTCCTGGAAATAAAGATAAAATAAGTTATAAAATATTAATGTTCACACGAGGCAGTCTTAGGCTGCCAAGAGCCATCCAAGGCGGCCTTAGGCTACCAGGAGTCTCTACAACGCACTCTCGTGATACTCTAACTTAGCAAAAGCGGCCTGAGGATGCATAAACTGGTCCAAAGCGGCCTGTAGCAGCCTGAGGTCATTTAAAGCGGCCCGAGACTGCCTTATATTTCCCGAAGCGGTCTCATGCCGCCTGAAATCTCACAAAGCGGCCTGAGGCTGCCTCAAGTAATCCAAAGCAGCCCGAGGTTGTTGTCGACGAAGTCGACACCGGCTTGAAATATACTCAAAAAGCGGCCTGAGGCAGCCTTAAGTCGCCCAAAACGGCTTGAGGTTGGGTTATGTCATCCAAAAGCGGCCTGATGCTGCCTGAAGTCATCCATAGCGGCCAAAAAGCACCCGAAACGGTCAAAAACCGCCTAAAGGCATCCGAAGCGGCCTTAGGTTGCCTAACTTCATTCAAGAAAGCACGTAGCCGCATGCCGTCATAACAAGTAAATCAAGTTGCCTCAGGATGTTCTGATGTCATTTAAAATGGCCTGGGGCTACATGAAATAACCGAATTGCTCAAAGCGGTCTTAGACCGACTGAAGTCTTCCAAAGCGGCCTATCGCTGCCATCATTTTCGCTTCGAATGTAGGCGGCCTGAGGCTGCCCAAGTGAATCACAGCGGTCTAGAGTTACTAAAAGTACTCCAAAGCGGCCTAAGGTTACGAGACGTAAAAAACGCAGCCTACGGCGACGTGTGATCGTTCAAAGCGGCCTGAAGTTGTCTAACTTAAAAAAGTACATAGCGGTCTGATGTTACATGTCATCAAAAGAAGCCTGAAGCTACACGGAAGCCAGAGCGGCCTGAGACTGCCTGAAGTCATACTTTGAGGTTTTAAGCAAACTACGACGGATCAAATGCGGCTTGGCAAAACAATTTAGGCGTCCTGAGGCTACCCGAGGTATCACAACGCCGAAAAATAACTAAAAGCTACACAAAGCGGCCTCAGGCTGCCAAACGCGCCGCCTTACATCATAAAGTGGCCTTCGGCTGCCATTAAATTCTTCAACTCTTCACCCAAGGCGACCTAAGGCTACCTTAAGTCAAAAAGCGGCCTGCGGCTACCATCAAAGTCTCCAGAGCTCACTCAGGGCGGCCCTGGGCTACTTTAATGCACAGAGCGGCCATAGGTTACTAAAAGCGTTCAAGGCTCCAACCAGGGCGGCCTTAGACTACCTTAAGTCTAAATGCGGCCTGAAGCTGTCATAAGAGTTTTCAAAGCTCCGCCCAGAACAACGTAAAGCTACCTTAGGTTAACAAAAGCGGCCTGAGGCTGCCGCCAGTCTCAAAAAGCTCACCATCTTGCTCTCCATCATCCTTCGACTGGGCTGTCTGTTCCTAACACTCCTTCCAGTTGACGGACTGCCCGGGGGCTCCATCTCCACCACTGCGCTCACTTTTCTGCTCCTCCTGGTTTCAAAAACAAAAATAAATACATAAAACAAAATTACCCCTTGGCCGGTTTCTCCACCTCTCCGCTGTCACTGCCGATTCTCTCACTACCAGCCTCGGACGTGGTTGCCTCAGGCGCAGGGGCACTGAAACGGGCGAAATATCAATTTTTCATGGGAAAACTCACATTTCTTCTGGCTGCTGCTCTACCGTGGATCTAGTACGGCGACGCGGAGTCTGAACATCTTCGACTTTGGTCTAAAATTTAGTTTTTAAAAAAAATCACACAATTTGGAGAAATTACCTCAGAGTCGAGTTTTCTGCGCTTTCCTCGAGGGCTCTGCATCGGTTCTTCCACTTCCTCATGGTGCTCTGGTGACTTAAGATGGCTGGAGGCGCCTCGGCGACCTGAACACCATTTTTTGAAATATAAATATAATAAATAAATAAAATGAACAGCTGCCCATGTTACGGGAGACTGAATTTAATTCAAGCAAACGCCGGAACATTTCTGTGACCAATTGTGGGTCCCAAAACGAAAATCGCAACAGCTCGGCCATTTGTTTCAATTAAAGGGCACGAAACCTCTTCTTAACGTCGAACAGGCTGTCATAAAAGGAGTCCCGGTTAAAGGACTGTTTTTAAATTGGAAAACTGACAAATCCCCTATCAGAAACAACGAATATAGATATGACAGACAAATTTAGGCACGAATTGTCTGCAATGGGTCCCTAAGCGCGCTTAGATTCTCATGAAAGGTCTACAGTAATCCCGCCCTTCAATCTGAGTCCACTTTTTGGCTTCGAAGCATATTTGTATCCCCGTTTTACCTTCGCTCCAAGTTTTAAAAATTTCAAAAATAAAATAAAAATCCACAAACCTCGTTTCTGCGGTGAAGCGGGGGCCTTGGCTTCCTCCGCTTCGTGTTCAACATCGACTTCTTCTGTGGATTTCTCTGGTTCTCGCTGCGAAGCGCTTCGCGTACGCTTTGGGGTACCTGAAGTACAAAAAATATTTCTTATCCGGCACAAATGTTCCATTATTCAGCTGTTGATACACCCACTTATGCAAAACTGTGATTTTAAACGATCAAATAATGAATATTCGCGACAAGGCCGATAACTCCATAAACTTTTACGCATTTTTCAAGCTTGCAAGCCGTATTTTTAACTTTTTATGCGATATTTTTAATTTTCCGATGCGAAGGAACATTCTCAAAGAAAAACACACCCAAAAAGGCATAAAATTGAACGTATAGTGCACAAAATATGAATTTTTCACCAAAATCGGTAATTTTAATGCTTAAATTCCAATTTAAAGTGTTAAAAATACTTAAAAGATGCAAACTTGACCGAAAAGGCCCAAAAACCCGGTTTTAAACCGATTTCCAGCAGAATTTTTAATAATTCAATATAATTAAAATTAGAGTTTCTTCTATCAAAGCTTTCAATCTGAGAATAACAACAAAAATAATAAAAACCGAACCAAAAAACCGATTTGTTTGTTTTTCGCCATTACCTGTGCCTATTTCGAAATCCCGATTTTTTGAGCAAAGCGCCACTATTATTGTGTACTTTTACATTAAAAATAAACAAAATATTGCAAAATTATCATAATTAACTTTAATTTACAAAAGAATTACCTCTGGTTGTCGGCATCTCCTTGAAAAATCAAGTCTGCCGCCGGAATCGTAGGTCTCGCGTGGAAGGATTCGTCCTGGGAGCCGCGGTCGATATGGCCCAGTGCCAAAACGCCGACCGCGTCGCACAAAGCGGCGGGAACGGAGGCACATTCAAATCGGTCTCAAAGCGAAGGAGCGCAGATTCTGCAGACTTTTATAGGGAAAAAAGGAATGAAATAAATAATTGTTTATTTAAATGCACATTATAATAAATTTTGATAATATAGAAACTATAATTATCAACATTTATATTCATAATACAATCAATTAATCATTTTGAAAGAATAAAATAAGATTTTCGGGTTTCCGGCCCAAAAATCCTTGTTTATTCTCCTATTCGGCACTCGCCAGTGTTCCTGAAGCGAAAGAGAAGGGGAATTTAACGCCTAGAATCATAAATTTCCTTGAAAATTGGGAGAAATTTGGAACATAGGGTATCAATCGAATCGTCTCGGCGTGCAGAATTCAAAAATAGCATTGAAATATTTGAATTTCGTCGTTTAGCAAACCAAAATTTGAAAAATATGACTTTTTTGTTTTGAAAAGACGGAAAACATTGAATTTAGTATGTATTTCGGTGCGGATTGGCAAGACAACGCGTAGCGCTACGTTATTCATTCATGGCGCAGTGGGGGAACACCGGTTTCCTGAAATAAACGTGTCGGGTTCGATCCCCTCCGTGAAATTTGTGGGTTTCTTGTTCAAACTTTGGTGATTAAGAGCAAGTCTAGTAGTATAAACTCCAGAATGGTTCGGTGCATTCCCATAATCTTCTTTTCTATTGACTTTTTGAGTGTTTTCCGCTGCTAGAGGTTGCCTTCTAAAACAGATAGATGGCATAGAGAGAAAAAATAAGAACTAACCGATCAGTCACAGTCGAAGGGGGCAAATGATCATTTTCACGTTGCGAAAACATACGCCATTTTATGAAATAGTTGGAAATTGCGGTTGTAAGGGAGAAAATGAAACAGAGACAGAGAGACAGAGTGACAGAGAGACAGAGAGACAGAGAGACAGAGAGACAGAGAGACAGAGAGACAGAGACAGAAAGATTGAGAGAGTGTGTGAATGAGAGAGACGGAGACAGAGACAGAGAGATATACGACCTTTTCGTTATCTTGTTGTTTTCATGCACAGTTTTTCTATTCCAATACAGATAACGCAACGATGCGCGCAGTGACCCATTTGCAATTAAGTTACTTTTTGCAACGCTTATACATTCAAACTTAATTTTATTTAGAAATGTTATTTCTGCTTCTATTATTTGCTCCAATTTGCGCCTCTTTAACAATCACATGCAAGTTGGGATCCCTCAAGGGAACTGAATTCACAGCTAAAGATGGTTCTCTAGTCCACGCCTTCAAGGTAATACTGTTTATTCTTTTTAATTACCCTAATTATACGTATAATTTAAGCATGTTCCCTTTGCTCAAGCACCTGTGGGAAAACTACGTTACGCTCTTCCGGAACCAGCGCTGCCCTGGGATGGGGTTCGCGACGCCACAAGTGAGTCATCTCTCTCTCTCTCTCTTTCTCTCTCTCTCTCTCTCTCTCTCTCTCTCTCTCTTTCTCTTTCTCTCTCTCTCTCTTTCTTACCTTGGCATAAAAATTGTATCTCACAGCAGTATTTGCCGAAAAAGAAAGAAAAATGCCATAAACATAGCTGTCTGTCAATCTGATAACATTCAACTGCCACAACAAGCACTTTTGGCTTGGTGCCAACGGAAAATTCATATTTTAAGGTAGCTGGTGATGTGTCTTGCAGCGATTACCGGTGTGGACAACCCGGGAGTGCGTTACAGAGATCATGCAGAAAGTTGAAAAGAGAGAAAAGCGCGAAAACCACCTCACTGTGTACCATAAAATGAAAAATTTATGTTTTGGAAAGTAACGATAAGAAACAAAGGACAACTTAAAAACAACTTTATGTGTTAGTGATAAATGTGTAGATCTCATTTTTCTGATTCAAAAAAGTGTGCACTTTCGTGTTTTGGAACAAAATTGACCAAGATATGAGCGTCTGAAGTTTTAGCTCATATATCGATTGAATTGCAAGCCACTCTGGCGTCTCTCGATTCCCCGCGCTCTCTCACATTTCTCTGCCGTGTAACCGTGCACTATTTGCATTGTTCGACCGTGTAACCGTGCACCTGTTGCAGTCTAAACCTTGAAAAAGGCTATGTTTCAGAATCGCGGACACAGCATTTTTTCAAAGAAGTTGTTCGGGAAAAGATCTGAAACCTCAATTTCACATGGTCATTTCCTTATATTTTCAGAATATGGCCCAGCCTGTATGTCAAACTCCACCAACACAAGAAGTCCCCAGAAATGGGTAGATGAAGACTGCCTCCATGTGAACATTTTCACCTCAGACCGTTGCTTGGTACTTTCGTTGGGAAAAAATTTCATTACCAATTTTTAGAAATCGAAAAACTGCGCAATAATGTTTTACGTGCATGGCGGGGGATTCAACTTGGACTCGGCTGTAATGTTTCCCGATGACATTCTTGTTGAAAATTTTGGATCCAGTGGTGAATTTTTTAAAAGGGTTTAGAAAAGTGTGATTTCAGATGTTGTGCTAGTTATTACAGCTTTTCGTCTGGGATTTTCTGGATTACTTTCCTTTGGAAATGATAATGTGATTCCGAGGAATCTTCCAGTTTACGGTAGGATCTCTCTCTTTTTCTCTGTCTCTTTGAACTAAATTGTTTGCCAAGATTTGGTATTTCCTAACAACTTCCAATGATTTCGATTAATTTTACAAAATTACAGTAAGCTACGGCTGTGCCAGATCAAAAATTTAAATTGTCCTAAAACTTACGAAAAAGCTGTTTTTTGCGAAAGCAGCGTCCTGTCGTCCGATCTTTTTAAAGACACGTAAAAGATAAATATACTCTTCGCCAAATCTACTTCGGTCGATTTGGCTGCGTACACGCCCTGAGTATCCTATATGACTCGCTTTAATCTAGGAACAACATCAAAACATTGACACGTTGTTCCGAAGTAGTTTTGGCACGAACTATATATAAATGCTTTAGATGTGCAGTTATAAAAGACAGTTAAATTATATGTTTTTTAATATTCACGCAGAATTTTACAATATAGCTGTCGCCAAATAAGCATCGGCTATTCGCTTTTTCTCTGCGTCTTCGCTTCTCGCACACTATTTCGCCTGAGTATAGGCTGCTGCATTAAGGCCGTTTTTGGCAGGATTCCCGTTTGGCGACAGCTATATTACAGGGGGGAAAATTTTTATCTATCAAAAGAAAATTTTGTTGATCAAATCAGTCGATTTACATATTTATCTTCAAAAAAGGTCATAATGGGCTCTAAATAATTCTTTTCCATGTAAAAAAGGCGAATTCAATGGTTTGTAGCACACTCTGCCCGTCGTATACATCTAAGCTCGAAAATGCGAAAAACTGTATTTGCAACCGCAAGATTTCAATTTTTGACGTTTTTCGGATCCTCTACAGAAGATGCAAAAGATATGATATTAGAAAATCCGGAGTCCCAATGAATTTGACCAATTTTTTTTTGTTGAAAATTGCGGTACCCTACCGTAACCCAGGTCAACAAATTGAAATTGACCTAAATTTTTCAAAATGGCTTATATATGCTCTAGCAAAGTTATAGTCTTCGCCAATTTTACTTCTTGGCCTATTCGATTCGCAAATGTAACCCTGACGCAGTATTGCGTACGTATCCTAATACACAGGATTTTCGTACGCAAATTCGCGTCTGGTGTCATTTGCACCGAGCTAAGAGCGAAATTGGGCGAAGTAGCATTGGCGACGACTATATATACCAGAGTTTTCTGAGACTAGGACCAAATGCTCAGAACAATGGTACGAGGCGAGCCGACTTTCAAATTTTCTCGGCCCGGTCCGAAAAAATGCTCGAGAGACCCTCTCTTAAAACGCTATAGTCTGTTTCCAAGGGAAGGTTTTCGATTTTCTGTCAATCTTAAAAAATGACTCGAATTTAACCAAAAAAAGGTGTTGAAACATTGAAGTGACCAGAAATTAAATAAGCGAAATAGCACTGTAAAAGAGGAGTGCCCAGACAGTTAACTAAGATCGTTGCAGGACCAAAGGTACCTAGTCCTTTAACATTTGTGAAAATCCCTGCCCATTCGTTGAACATGGAGTATAATTTGTATAAATTATCCGATTATTCTCACGTTTTCGAAAACTCTGCGCTCCCCTAATTACGCTTACTGTATCGCGACCTGTAGTTGGCGCCATTTATGACCTACGCCTTTCGTGGCGGGACCTTTCAAGAGAAATCCTTTTAATTATTAACGGACTATTTATTTCAGACATCATCTTGTCTCTCAACTGGGTCCAAGACAACATAGAATATTTCGGAGGAGACAAAACACAAGTCACTCTATTTGGCCACTCAGGAGGCGGAACAGCCGTTACCAGCCTTGCCTTCTCCAGAAACATCGATCCTCAACGAAGGTGGGCTTCAAATTTTAAGTTTTTAGCAATTATGGGCTTCAGGTTATTCCACCGAGTCATTTCCATGTCTCCCGCCATTATGCTCCCTAGCAATGAAATAAAACATCGGTCTATGTCAATGGAGTTTGTAAAAAGAGCTGGGGTTAGATTTTTTTGTTTTTGAGGGAAAAATACATTTAGTGCTCCCCGTATATTAATGTTGGCGAACCTAGCGATAATTACATTAGGGAGATTGTAAAATGTATGCGGGGAAAAGATGCTCTTCAGCTGTTGGCGTAAGAGAGAGATAGAGTGTGAGTGTGAGTGTGAGTGTGAGTGTGAGTGTGAGTGTGAGTGTGAGTGTGAGTGTGAGTGTGAGTGTGAGTGTGAGTGTGAGTGTGAGTGTGAGTGTGAGTGTGAGTGTGAGTGTGATTGTGAGTGTGAGTGTGAGTGTGAGTGTGAGTGTGAGTGTGAGTGTGAGTGTGAGTGTGAGTGTGAGTGTGAGTGTGAGTGTGAGTGTGAGTGTGAGTGTGAGTGTGAGTGTGAGTGTGAGTGTGAGTGTGAGTGTGAGTGTGAGTGTGAGTGTGAGTGTGAGTGTGAGTGTGAGTGTGAGTGTGAGTGTGATTGTGAGTGTGAGTGTGAGTGTGAGTGTGAGTGTGAGTGTGAGTGTGAGTGTGAGTGTGAGTGTGAGTGTGAGTGTGAGTGTGAGTGTGAGTGTGAGTGTGAGTGTGAGTGTGAGTGTGAGTGTGAGTGTGAGTGTGAGTGTGAGTGTGAGTGTGAGTGTGAGTGTGAGTGTGAGTGTGAGTGTGAGTGTGAGTGTGAGTGTGAGTGTGAGTGTGAGTGTGAGTGTGAGTGTGAGTGTGAGTGTGAGTGTGAGTGTGAGTGTGAGTGTGAGTGTGAGTGAAACGATTTTTCAGAATTCAACGCAGAATAGAAGAAGAAGACAAAGACGCCTTAATGCAAGGCTACCTACTCACAGAACCCCTCTTTTCTAGTTCGAATTCCCCAGATCTTATTGCAAACGCACCAGTAAGTTATTAAGAGCTAAAGTGCCTTAAGAACTAAACGCGTTAAGAAAATCCCTTTACTTACTGGAGCTACGTGGTTCGAATTGGATTATATGAATCGAGATTACGCAGTGACAAATGCTGAATTTCTAGGGTTCAGAAACCCTACAGCTGTGGCGAAAAAGTACAAAAAAGACTTGAAAAATGGAAAACTGCGTGAGTGACACAAATACGCAGACACAGACACACTCACACTCACACTCACACCCACACTCACACTCACACTCACACTCACACTCACACTCACACCCACACTCACACTCACACTCACACTCACACTCACACTCACACTCACACTCACACTCACACACACTCACACACACACACGCACACACACACACACACACACACACACACACATTTTTAGATTTCAACTCGGTAACTGAAACCCAATCCCTCTTTCTGTACGCAAGACAAACTGCTACTGCTATGACAAAAGCGGGAGCTCAGGTATACAACTTTGATTTTGGTTTTTAAAGAGTTTTCTAGTGTTACTTGTACTCTTACCGTAACTGGCACCACCCCAACCACACTGACGATCTTTCTTACCTAATGGGAGTTCATAGCTTCGACCACGATGAGAATGAAGCTGTTTTGGCTAAACTGTACCCTCAGTACTTTTTGAACTTTGTCAAGACTGGAATACCCGATCCTGGTAAGAAATTTCAATCAATAAATTGATTTTGGTGTTCAGATTGGGAGCCTTTTCGACCGGAGGATGATAACTACTACGCGGTGGATGTGAATGTGAAGACGGGGCTAAAGCCGAAAAATGCGCTTCATTTTGAAAAGTAATTGGAACCTTAGCGACCTTAGCGACTTTAGCGACCTTGGTGATCTTTGCGACCTTAGAGACCTTAGCGATCTTACCGACCTGTCCTGAGCGACCTTAGAAAACTTAGCAACCTTAGAGACCTTAGCGACCTAAGTAACCTTTGCTATTTTAGCGACCTTGGGGATCTTAGCGACCTTAGCGACCTCTCTTGAGTGACCTTAGAAAACTTAGCAACCTTAGAGACCTTAGCGACCTAAGTAACCTTAGCGATTTTAGCGACCTTGGGGATCTTAGCGACCTTAGAGACCTTAGCGACCTTAGCGACCTGTCCTGAGCGACCTTAGAAAACTTAGCAACCTTAGATACCTTAGCGACCTAAGTAAACTTAGCGATTTTAGCCACCTTGGTGAACTTAGCGGCTTTAGCAACCTTAGCTGCCTTTATTTTCATTTCTAGGGCTGTAATCGATTATTGGACAAAGGAATTGGCGGCCTACGATGAAAATCTACAAACTAAAAATGCTCCGGCAGTTTTCAATTTTCCCAAATTTCTGAATGCTGAAATACAGAGTGAAGTTGAAAAAGTAACAGCTTGTGGCACTTCTAATTAAATTATTACTTTAGGGCAAAACTTCTGAATCCTTTATCTTCTCCTGGTTCTACAACACCATCGTTTTTGGAATGGTTCTACTTGCTGGAGTGATTCTGGGTCGGCTCTCCTCCCCGAAACAGATTGTACTGCAGCTTGGGGTTGATGAAAGAACACCTCTGTTTTTGAAATAAATTTGTTTTCTAATTCTTGTTTAATATGAAAGTGGAGAATGAGAGAAACGAAGAGAATGCGTTAATTTCGCCCTTCGTCCGTGTTCATAAGCGTTCCTTCAGGTTGCGGCATTGCGCATCGGTGGTTCAGTGGTAGAATGCTCGCCTGCCACGCGGGCGGCCCGGGTTCGATTCCCGGCCGATGCAATTCTTTTACTTTCGTCCTTGCAGAAAAAGCTCATAACAACCGAAAAAGCTATCATTGCCCCCAAAATAAAATTATTTCTAAACAGATCATATTACGCAGGTCGGTCCAATTACTCCGTTATCTTTTGTTTTTTCGCAGTTCTTCTGTCCCAGTAGAGATAACACAGTGCGCACCGTGACCCATTGATAATTAGTCACACAGTGGTTGCTTTTTTTGGTACAATTTGTAGATCAACTAAGGATAAATACATTTTTAGACATGTTATTAAGAATTTTATCATTAGCTCCCGTTGTTTTTTCTGTATTAATTGACAGCAAGTTGGGCTCCTTAAAAGGAGCTGAATTCACAGCTACAGATGGTTCTCTAATTCATGCATTTAAGGTAATTATCCTAATTACTAAGCAATTATTTTAATTTACCCATAATTTTAGCATGTTCCATTTCCATTTGCGCAACCTCCTGTGGGACAACTTTGCTACGCTTTACCGGAGCCAGCACTGCCCTGGAAAGGTGCTCGCGACGCCACAAGTGAGTGTGTGTGTGTGTGTATGTGCGTGTCTGCGTGCGTGCGTGCTTGCGTGTGTGTGTGAGTGTGTATACGTGTGTGTATGAGTGTGAGTGTGAGTGTGTGTGTGTGTGTGTGTGTGTGTGTGTGAGTGTGTGTGTGTGTGTGTTTCAATTTAAAAATACGATACTTCCAAATAGATTCAGAATGTTTTCGTTGCACTTTATTGTAGCTTTGATGTAGCGTTGTTGATAAGCTATAAAGCTCTCTGACAGCTTACTGTCAATCAGATAAGCTTTGCTTGTGGACAGAAAAATCAAAGAATGCTAGCTACCGGAGTGCCGATAGTGGAAAAAAGCTTGAAAAATACTTTTATAAACATTTTCAAATTTTTAAAAATGTTTCATTTTCCTTGAAACGAAAGACAACAAGCTGTATTCTATTCTCTTGATTCAGAAAAGTTTTCCATATCCATTTTTGAAGCTAAATGAACCGAGATATGAAACTCCGAAGTTCTTTCAAAATTATCGATTAAATTGGGCGCCACTCTGCCGTCTCTCGATTTCCCTTGCTCTCTCGCATTCCTCTGCCGTGTAACCGTGCGCCCTTTGCTTTGCTCGGCCGTGTAACCGTGCACAGGTTGCAGCCCAACTTATATAAATGGGGTATGTTTCAAAATCACTAAAATGGCAGCTATTCAATAAATTTGTCATCAACAAAAGATAATCACGTTTTAAGATTACGGCCCTGCTTGTATGTCCAACACTACAACCCCCAAGAATGGTCAAACCTGGGTCGATGAAGACTGCCTCCATGTAAACATCTTCACTTCAGACCGTTGTTTGGTGCGGGTTTTCAATTTTAAACATACTATTTGTCTATTTTCAGAAGTCTCAAAACTGCCCTGTCGTTTTCTATGTCCATGGAGGTGATTTCAACTTTGACTCGGCTGTAATGTTCCCCGATGACATTCTAGTCGAGAATTTTGGGTCCGGAGGTGAGTTTCTCTCTAAATCTGAAATTGGCTCAATTTTTAGATGTTCTCCTGGTAATTTCGGCTTTCCGACTCGGATTTACTGGATTACTCTCTTTTGGAAATGACAATGTTGTTCCAAGGAATTTACCCATTTATGGTGAGACTTGATAGCTGTTTTCTCTCTCTATCTCTATCTCTATTTCTATCTCTATCTCTATCTCTATCTCTATCTCTATCTCTATCTCTATCTCTATCTCTATCTCTATCTCTATCTCTATCTCTCTCTATCTCTATCTCTATCTCTATCTATCTCTATCTCTATCTCTATCTCTATCTCTCTCTTTCTCTATCTCTATCTCTATCTCTATCTCTATCTCTATCTCTATCTCTCTCTCTCTGGCTCTCTGTCTCTGTCTCTCTCTCCCTCTCTCTCTCTCTCTCTCTCTCTCTCTCTCTCTCTTAACCTTTCATTTTCGTTCCAGACATTCTCCTCTCTTTGAACTGGGTCCAGGACAACATTCACTCTTTCGGAGGAGACAAAAAGAGGGTCACCCTCTTTGGTCACTCCGGTGGCGGCACTGCCGTCGCAGCTATTGCGTTTTCTAAAAACATTGACCCAAAAAGGAAGTTAGTTTCACATATTTCAAGTGTATGAGAAAAAAATCAGACTTTTTCATCAAATCGTTGTCATGTCGGGTGCAATGACCCTGCCTTCTGATGAACTTCAGCATCGAAAATTGGGATTAGAGTTTGTCAAACGAGCTGGGGTAAAAATGATATTTCGACAAACAAATGATGAAGTTATTTCAGTGTAACCCTTATGTTAATGTCGGGGAACCTAGTGATAACTTCGTTAGGGAAATGGTGGATTGCATGAGGAAGAAGGATGCTCATGAGCTCTTAGGGTGGGTTTTGAGCAAATTATGCACAAGCACACGCACACGCACACGCACACGCACACGCACACGCACACGCACACGCACACGCACACGCACACGCACACGCACACGCACACGCACACGCACACGCACACGCACACGCACACGCACACGCACACGCACACGCACACGCACACGCACACGCACACGCACACGCACACGCACACGCACACGCACACGCACACGCACACGCACACGCACACGCACACGCACACGCACACGCACACGCACACGCACACGCACACGCACACGCACACGCACACGCACACGCACACGCACACGCACACGCACACGCACACGCACACGCACACGCACACGCACACGCACACGCACACGCACACGCACACGCACACGCACACGCACACGCACACGCACACGCACACGCACACGCACACGCACACGCACACGCACACGCACACGCACACGCACACGCACACGCACACGCACTTGAAAATGCCATTTTCACGATTCCGTACACACTTTTTAGAATTCAACGCGAAATGGAAGACGAGCGAAAGATGATATCAGGATTCCTTTTAACCAAGCCTCTGTTTTCCAGTAAAACTCTTCTGGAACTGCGGGAAAATGCACCGGTACTCACCCTTTTTTGATTTTGATAGAACTGGTTTCAGAAAATTTCTTTAATAACTGGAAATACTTGGTATGAGATGAACCATTTACATAGAGATTACGTTGTAACGATCGCTGACTCTTTGGGTTTCCGAAATCCAACCGCTGTTGCTAAGAAGTTCAAACAAGACAGCAAAGAGGGAAATTTGTGTAAGTCGCTCTCTCTCTCTCCCTCTCTCTCTCTCTCTCTCTCTAACAAAAATCTCTTTTCTAGCTTTCAATTGCACCGGCTCTGAAACTCAATCTCTCTTTGTCATTTCGCAGCAAACTGCGGCTGCCTTAACCAAAACAGGATCAAAGGTACCTTATTCACCTCTTAAATAAATCTTTCAATTCTTTCCAATAACAAATTCATTGAGAAGATGGCATTTCGATGATTTGGAAAGCATTTTATATGATTTGGGCGGCAACCGGTGCACGGTTAAACGGCCGAGCAATGCAAAGGGTGCACGGTTACACGACAGAGAAAGGCAAGAGAGCGCGGAAAATGGAGAGACCCAGAGTGGCGCGCAATTCAATCGATATTTGCGCCAAACCTTCCTGTGCTCATATCTCGGTTCATTTTGCTCCAAAAATGATGAAAGGGGTATATTTCTAAATCAGGAGAATGAGATCTACACATTTTTTACAATTACATACAGAAAAACTAAAAACTGTTTTCTTTTTTTCAGTGTTACCTGTACTCCTACCGTTACTGGCGCCACCCCAGACATACCGACGATTTGTCCTACCTGATGGGAGTTCATCGCTTCGAACCGGATGAAAATGAAGCAGTCTTGGCGAAACTTTACCCTCAGTACTTTCTGAACTTTGTCAAGACAGGAATTCCTGATCCTGGTAAGAAATTTCAATCAATAAATCAATAACTTGAATTTCGTTCAGATTGGGAGCCTTATCGACCGGAAGACGATAATTACTATTCAGTGGATGTAAATTTGAAGACGGGACTGATGCCGAAGAATGCGCTTCATTTTGAAAAGTAAGTTCAGTTTGGCACAAAAGATGGTGAGTATCCTATTTCGTACGGGTGCGGAAATTCTCGGCAAAACATTCTTTCTGTCAAATTGTAGGTGAACAACCTAAAATTGCATTTTATACAGTGTTTTATCGTAAAATTTTCAGTCAGCGGGAATTTCCACAATTTTTCTTTTTTTCTTTTTTTTTCATTCAATTTTTGCTCCAAATTCCATTTTTTCTGGTTTTGCTTTATAAACATAAAGTTGTCAGTAGCGAAAAACGGGACTTATTAGGTTTTCAAAAAAGTTATTTTTATGGGTTTTCACTTTTTGGACAATTTCAAATTCGTCAGCGGTATCCGTGCTCCACTGCTAACGCGGGAATGAAACCTTTTTAAAGCACTGTTCCGTAAAATAGGGTTCTCAAGGTGTGTTGGAATTTAATTACATGTTTAGATTTATTTGAAACATACACGCAGGCCTGCACGCTGTTTAACGCCTAGCGAAAACCCTGCGGCAACTTGCAACAAGCTCCGCCCCCTCAAAATCAAAAAAATATAAATTGAAAACTCTGTGGCAACAAAGACGACGCGACTATTTTTGTTTTCAAAACAAACAAAAAATCCGAAATTAACCAATTTTATTGCTAAAAAATGACGTGAATCCGAAAATGCTTTCCGCGGTTCTCGAATTTCTACAAAATCAAACTTCCAGGGCAGTTATCGATTATTGGACCAAGGACATGAAATCCTACGACAAAAATCTTACATTATTTTCTCATTTTGTTGGCTCTGTAACTCGATCTGTCGGAGTTATAAAGGTAACAGTCCTTTTTCCAGAAAATCGATAATTGATGAAATTTTAGGATAGATTTTCTCAATACATGATTATCAAATGGTTCAATAATACTATTTCATTTGGAATGATCCTACTGGCAGGAGTCATTTTGGGCCGTATTTGGTCACCTAAGCAAATTGTAGTTCAGGTTGGAGCTGACGAAAAAACACCTCTCTTCTTGAAATAGGGTCATCGTGTGAAAAACAGATTTTAAGATTTAATAAAGATATGACAGAACGTAGTATGTTTAGTCAAAAGTTGAGAAAAAAATCAAGAAAAATCACGTGAAAAGACTACCCACTGAAAATTCAGAAACATTTTCTTGTGAAATAAGTAATTTCAAAAAATTTATTTGTAAAACAAGTAAATTTCAAGTAATTTCAAAAAAATTACATGGTATCATAGCATGGATATCGCCGCCGGATTTGTAAAATACATGTTTAAAGGGACCATCAGGGACCTTTTTTCTACAATTAAAACCAACGTCAGAATACAACAGTACGATTTTATCAGTTAATTTTCTTTTTGCCAGCAAAAATCATTTGCGCGAAGTTCAGGAAAGGGAAGTTCAGCGCTGCGCGTTCCTAATCCCCAGCGGCTTTCACCTTGGACAGCGGGCAGATGGTGTGAAAAAACGTAAGCTGGAGCCCGTTGGAAAAAATTAATTTTGAGTTTTGATTTGAATTTACGGTTTTTCAGGAAAAAGGAATTAAAAATGATAAGCAGATAATTGATGAACTAAATTAAATTTATTAATTAAAATAAACTTTTGAAAGGACCCTGATGGTCCCTTTAAGACGCGATAAAATTAGTTGAAATATAGCTCCATCGATGGCAAATCAAATTGACAATCCAATGGCAATCATGGAATAATCGAAAATCCTCAAGTTTTTCTTGTTTCATTTGATTTTCGTGATTTTCCTTACTTTTCGTACCCTTATCGTCGGAAAATTTTAGCTACAACGTTACAAACTGTTTTTAATGTTAAAATAAAAGTATGCTGCCATTTCAGCCAAACTGCATTCAATTAGGCTCGAATACAAATTATTGCCAGCCCTCAAAAGTCGAAAAATCGGGCCGCGGCACCCATGTTGGCGCGTTTGAAAAAATTGGTTCTCAAAAAGTAGTTCTCCGATTTATCATTTTAAAAATTAGTTGGCGTAAAAATGGAAAAGGAATCGATTGAACTAGGTCTCATTTCCCACAACGGAAGTACGAAGTAACGGCAATGCATTTTGTGATTTTTTTTTGTCATTTTTCTGAATAAACGGACATGTAACTTTTTTGAATGGCAGGAAACCATGGTAGGTCACAATTCAAGAAATGTTTTTCAGATCATAAAAGTACATATGTCAATGGTTTTAGTGCGTTTAAGCGAAATTCAAGTTTATGGTAACCCGATGTAGCCTGGGGCAACAAAAAATCGATAATTGCTAAAGTGGGTCTTAATAGTCTATTTACGTCCTTAATACTCTGTTTTAGCGTTTTCAGCCAAATCGGGGACAAAAAATCGGGAATGTTCTTTTGTCAGAAATCCCTTCTTAAGACTCTGTAAGATCGAGAAGGCATCGGAAAAAATCAGATTTTCTGAAAATTTGTGTAAAGCCTAAAGATATGGTGAAAAAATAAGTTTGCTGAAATGGTATTTTTTCTGACTGGAAATTCAATTTCCAGAAAGCATCCGGTTAGAAAACGTACGATTTGTTTGAAAATGAAAACGTTAAGAAGAAAACACGCAAAATTTAGGAGTTTTTTCCCTTCAAATTCTTTGAAAACTTTTCATTTGCTTACTTGAATATGCTAAACCGAAAAAAATCATACTTTTTCAAACGCATTTTTGACAACTTTTGTATCAACTGATTTTTGAGGTCAAAAAAGTAAAGTTGTGCTCAACAATATAACCTGTTATAGTTAGCCTCTTACACCAATTGAAAATATTTCGGAAAGCTTTAAAACCCCCCAAAATTTTGCGTTTTTTCTCCTTAACTTTGTCATTTTTACAGAAATTTATGTTTTCCACTAGGATGCTTTCTGGAAATTGAATTTTCTTTCAGAAAACATATAATACCGTTTCGTTTCAGCAAACTTAGATTTTTCACCATATCCAACTTCAAACTACCGTAACCCGGGAACGAAAAATGACCAAAGCCCAAAAGTTTCAGGTAGGGACCGCAGAGGAATATTTATAAAATATTTTTCGCATTTTTAATAGCTATTGAAAGCTAGATAATGTCATAACTTAAACTTTTCTTTTTTACAGTTTGAAATTTCATCCTCAACGAAGCGAGATATTCCGCTTTGAATGAGCAAAAATGAATGCGAAATCGCTCTTTTTGAGAAAATACATGTGTATATATGTTTTTAAATGGTTTTTCATAATTTTCTCGTATTTTTTATACCAAATTTATTTCAAAAATAATAAAAATACAGGTTTGAATTGCCTTTTTCAAAAAGGCTTTGGTTACGGTAGTTAGCATTGGAGCGCGGAAAGTCCCCAACTTTGTATTAAAATGTATTTTTAAAATAAAATTGTGAACGAAAGCGCGAATGAAAATGAGATTTTTTAGTCTTAAATGAAAGATTAACGTTGTTTTTGTATAATTATTTAATTCACCCGAGTGTTACAGCTTTCATTTCCCTATGTTTTGAAGGAAACTGAAAACATGCCCAAAGTGATGGTTAGAAAATCGTTTGGTTTTGGGTGTTTTTTTAGTTTCCCGGCTGTTTTACTTATTTGTTACGTAAGAAAACAATTTTTAAAGGTCCTTTACAGACATTTGGAGTACTGGAATGCCATACCAACCGAAATCAAGGCTGCCAAAGTAGAAAAATTGCCTTAACTTTTTTCGGCGCGAATGGATTTTTTATTTTTATGTTTTATTCAAAGTAGCTTTTACTAGCGGTTCCGGAAATACAAAAGACAAACGTGTTATCGATTTGGCTCAAGTATTATAGCCAACAAACTGAAAAAATTGCCCTTTCCGCACACTTGTTGTTGAAATTTTGTGATTTAACTTATTCGATCGTTTTTCACGTGTGATTTTACCTAGGATTTCATTATTAAAGTGAACAATTTCTTAAGAATGGGCACGCGGTCCGCCAAAACCATATTTTCTTAGCATTTCGGACTGCCCGCGCGGAGGCCGCCTCTGCGGTCTCTAAGTTTCAGGATTTCATCTAGGGATCCTAGGAAGGCTTTCTTTACACAAGTTTTCAGAAAATCCGATTTTTTTTCAATGTCCTTACAAAGGCTGCTGGAGTTTTACAGACACGGCGTTTTAAGTTAGAACAGCGAAAAACCGCTAAGAATTTCTAATTGACATGGATCTAAAAACAAAAATAAAATATACATCCCACGTTAGCTCAATTTTGAATCAACGATTCAAGGAACAAAAAACCGACAAAACCGCAAAACCGCTTTTCATACTACATTTTATCAATACTGAATGTGGTTTGCTCTCATTATCTTGTTTTTCCCCGTTCTCTCGGCCCAATAGAGATAAGGCCGTCCCGCCATGCCTGTTGCGCCATCAATCATCTTTTGCTTTCTAAAAATCGATAATCTTTACAACCATAACATTTTTTATCGTTTTAGTATGTTACCTTTATTGCTACTATCAGTAGTCACTTTGGTTTCGGCCAAAACTATTGATTGCAAGTTGGGAAGCCTAAAAGGCGTTGAGTTCAATGCCAAGGACGGTTCTTTAGTTCACGCGTTCAAGGTAATTATCTTAATTACCCTAATTATACTCCTGATTTTAGCATGTTCCGTTCGCTCAGCCTCCCGTGGGACAACTTCGCTACGCTCTGCCTCAGCCAGCCCTTTCCTGGGATGGGGTTCGCGACGCCACAAGTGAGTATTTTTCTTCAGTTGTGGCCGATGTGCTCTGTTGTCCTAAAAGCTGTGGCTGCTGTGGCCTTGTATCTTATCAGCTGTGGCAACTGAAACCTGAATTGGAATGAGCTGTGGCTTTTGTGGCCTTGTATCTCATTTACTGCGGCTGATGTGGCCTCGTCTTACAATAGCTGTGGAGGATGTGGACTGTTTCCACATCAGCTGTGGCCTCGTATCTCATTAGCCCTGGACATTGAGACCTGATTTGACATGAGATGTGGCTTGTTTTCACATCAGCTGTGGCCGTTGTGGCCTCGTATCTCTTGAGCTGTGGTCACTGAGGACATTTGGCCATCTGTATGAAGTAGGTTTTGAGCTGCGGCGGCTGTGGCCTGATAATTGATGGGGTGTGGGCGCTGTGGCCTCTGGCCTTTTTAATACGTGCCGTGGTCGCTGTGGCTTGTTATCACATTAGCTCTCACCGCTGTGGCCAGGTATCTCATTAGGTGTGGACAATGGGACCTAGTTCTAACATGAATGAACTGTGGCTACTCATGCCATATTTGGCATGCGCTGTGGCCGCTGTGGCTTGTCAGTACATTAGCCGTGGCAGTTGGAACCTGTCTTACATTGGCTGTGGCCTAGTTTGACATGAGCTGTTGCTGGTTATCTCATTCGCTGTGGCGGCTGTAGCCTCGTATCTCAACCGTTGTGGCCTTTGTGGCCAGCTATCACATTAGACTTGGCAATATGGCCTGTCATCCCACCTGTGAAGCCTTGTCTGACATGTGTTGTGGCTGATGTGGCCTGGTTTCCAATTAGCTGTGGCGACTGTGGCCGCTATGGCGTATTCAAATATATCACTTTAGCCTATGGTCCTGCCTGTATGACAAACTCCACCACCTCCAAAAGTCCTCAGAAATGGGTGGATGAAGATTGCCTCCATGTCAACATCTTCACCTCAGACCGTTGCTTGGTACTCTTCGTTCTTTAAAAACGACTACTGTATTCATTTTCAGAAATCTAAAAATTGCGCTGTTGTGTTTTACGTCCATGGCGGAGGTTTCAACTACGACTCTGCCGTCATGTTTCCTGATGACGCTTTGGTGGAGAATTTTGGATCAAAAGGCATGTTTCTATACTCCTTGCCCAATCTACTTCGGCCAATTTGGCTGCGTACACGGTCTGAGTATCCTATATTGCACTCTTTACTCAGTCTCAACATCAAAACATTGGCACGTTTTTCCGAAGTAGTTCTGGCGTGCACTACAGTATTGCGATGGGCGTTACCGAGGCTGCGACTACCCCTGGTCGAGTTTTTGAAATAATTCGGCTGCGAGTAGCAAACCTCTCGCTTAGAGACGCAGACAGAACGAGAAACGCTGATATGACCCATTTTCTACAGCGAACTCTCCTGTAAGCAATATTTCCATTAATTTTCATTTATTTTACGGCAAATATTCAGCGACTAATTATTTTTAATAGTGAAAACTTTCAAAATACACTTTTTAAGGCTAAAATTAAAGCCTTTTTTGACTTTCCGCAAAGAACATTTTGGCGATATGCCAGCTTGCCGATTTGTGCACACTTTTCTGTAAACACCGCGACGTCGACTTTGCTAATGGCTCGTTGGCTGAAAACCGTTGGGAAAAAATATTTCACTTGTAAATCACAAAAATACTTTTTTGTCGGATAGAATCAAAAAACAATCAAAAATGGCTAATATGATTAACAAAGAAAATCAACTTGTCGAAATCTGATTTAATTGTCAACGTTTTACAACAAATCCATTACTTTCAGACGTTGTTCTTGTTGTTTCGGCTTTCCGTTTGGGTTTTTCTGGATTACTGACTTTTGGAAATGATAATATTGTTCCGAGGAATCTACCTCTTCATGGTAAGTCTTTAGATCAACAATTTGGACCGATGAGGTCTTTAAAACACCTTTTTTTCAGACATCATCCTCTCCCTCAACTGGGTCCAAGACAACATAAAGTACTTCGGAGGAGACAGAAAAAAGGTCACCCTCCTTGGCCACTCCGGAGGCGGAACAGCCGTTCTCAGCCTAGCTTTCTCCAGAAACATCGATCCAAAGAGAAAGTGAGCCTACCTGTTTTTTTTAACGACATATCTGTTTTCAAATTGTTCCGAGGAGTGATAGGAATGTCGGCACCAATGGCTTTGCAGGCCAGTGAACTAAATCATCGATCTATGGCTCTGGATTACATAAAACGGGCTGGGGTGAGGAGGTTGTTTGCAAATTTACTTGAAAATTCTTTAGTGTTTGCCGTTTTCTGACGTCGGAGAGCCTAGCGACAACTTTATTAGAGAAATGGTTGATTGTATGAGAACAAAGGATGGGCATCAACTTCTGGCGTAAGTGAGAGAAAGAAAGAAAGAGAGAGAGAAAGAGAGAGAGAAAAAGAGAAAAAGAGAAAAAGAGAAAAAGAGAAAAAGAGAAAAAGAGAAAAAGAGAGAGAGACAGAGAGAACGAGTGAGAGGTGAAGGAGAACGTGAAAAAAGAGTGAGAGATAGAGAATGAAGAGAATGTGAGAGATAGAGGGAAAGAGAGAGGCAGAGAGTGAAAGAAGGAGATACATGACTCCCCTTCAGAATCCAACGACAAATGGAGGAGGAAGGTCTCGAAATAGAAGGATTTCTCTTAACTGAACCACTTTTTTCTAGTTCTACTGTAGCAGAACTGCTTGCAAATGCTCCGGTAGCGATTGTTACTTAATTTTGTAAAATATGAAATGTTTAGAAAGTTTCTCTTTTAACAGGAGCCACGTGGTTTGAACTAAATACGACTCCAACGGACTACTCCGCAACAATTGCTGACACTATCGGCTATAAAAACCCAATGGCTCTGGCTGAAAAGTATGAAAAAGATGGGAAAGAGGGAAAACTGAGTAGGTCTCCCTTCGCCTACCGCATGATCTCTCTCTCTCTCTCTCTCTCCCTTTTTCTCGCTCTCTCTCATTCTCTCTCTCTCTCTTTCACCCTGTCTCACTTTCAGCAGGCTTCAACTCCACTTCCGAAACTCAATCCATTTTCGTCTCCGCTCGAAACGTCGCAGCCGCTATGTCAAAAGCTGGAGCCAAAAGTTACCTGTACTCTTACCGTAACTGGCGCCACCCCAAACACACAGACGATCTGTCCTACCTAATGGGAGTTCATCGCTTCGAACCGGATGAGAACGAAGCAGTCATTGCTAAACTCTACCCTCAGTACTTTTTGAACTTTGTTAAGACAGGAGTTCCCGATTCTGGTAGGGAAATATACCGTAACTTACTGAATTTTTTTTATTCAGATTGGGAATCTTTCCGACCAGAAGATGATAATTACTATGCGGTGGATGTGAACATGAAAACGGGGCTGATGCCGAAGAATGAGCTTCATTTTGAACAGTGAGTCATCTAAAAACCGCAAAAACATAAAATTGGGCCAAACATGGAGTGGCAGACCCAAAGTACCGTGCATTTTCGAGCAGGCCACAATAAGAAAGCTGTTTTGCTATGTGGGCCACAGTGGACCACCTGAATTCTCTTGTAACCACTGTCTTAGGAGAAAAGTTGACATTCTCAAAATTGACCCAAAATTGGTCAATAACTATCATAGAGCCCATATCGACTTTTAGGTAAAATCGATTGACCAGGGTTACGGTAGGGTACTGTACTTTTTCAAAATTGGTGAAATATGTTAAAAATTGCGTTGTTTTGGAAGATTTTGGGCTACAAATAGATCAAATTTAAACCTTAAATGGTGAAACCTCTATACAATTCCGTGCGGGACCCAGAAAACCATGAAAAAGTGCGTTTAGAATTAACAATTTTCGCATTTTTCGACCTTTGAAATTTTTTGTTTATGAATTTATTTTGAAAGAATACCTGAACTAACATTTTTGCAAACGGGAAAATTTCTTCATTCATTTTGAGAGCATTGGATTTTTTGACCTACCACAATTGAATTTTTCTGGTAAATGAAAAATTTCAGCTTCAAAGACGATTTTAAACCCGTAAAATTAAATGATTATAGTCCCATTTTGCAAAACTTCTATGTCAAACGAAAAATGCCAAAAAGCCATCAAAATGTTTCAGACTTTCAGACTTCAAACAATTTTGATTAAATTTGAAAAATTACAGTACCCTACCGTAACCCAGGTCAAAAATCGACCACATCTGGCCCTAAATCCGTGCCAACGTTAAAAACGTCTTAAAAAGTTTTTTCAGACCCGTCATCGACTACTGGACAAAAGAAATGGCCGTCTACGATGCAAAAGTGACTACTCTCAGAAATCCAGTTAAGCCCAAGAGACGGGCGGTGGCTGTGCCTGCCACAACTGACGAACCTTCGACAGAAGAATCTGAGGAGTCTGTTGAATACGCAATTCTATCCTGGTTTTACGACACCATCGTTTTTGGAATGGTTCTCTTAGCTGGAGTCCTACTGGGTCGCCTTTCTGCCCCAAGGCAGATTATAGTCCAAATGGGGGCTGACGAGAGGACACCTCTATTTTTGAAATAAACGGGTTTGTATCATTGAAAAAAAAGATTTTTTTTGAAAATTGTTCAAATCTTATTCATAACAACTTCATTAAAAAGAGACAGTTACACGATTCTGAAACATATCTTCTTTATAGTGTGTTTCCGAAAAACGGCACCGATTTTGGCCAAAAACCTTAAAGGATGATACATTAGGTCCCACCGCGATCTTTTTTGTCTGCGCACTCCTCTTTTACAGTGCTATTTCGCTAAATTTTTTTCTATTCAAATCGTCAGTGGTTAAAAGGAGCAAAACATTAGGGGCTCAAAAGTCGGCGACCTTTCTTTGGAAACAGACTATATATTATTCGAACTGCAACCGGTGCACGGTTACACGGCCCAGCAATGCAAATAGTGCATGGTTCCACGGCAGAGAAAGGCGAGAGAGTGCGGGAACTCGAGAGAGGGCAGCGTGGCGCGCAATTCAAACGATGATTTTGCCAAAACGGCAGCCTCTCCTATTTTGTGGCTCAAAATGGAGAAAAACGTCTTTTCCTTTAAGGGAGATTTTGTGGTTTCAGACTCTAGAGAAACCAAGCCGAAGGCTGACGAGTTTTCCAGCTGTTCGGAGGCCAGCAGGCGGCCAAGGGCGCCAAGCACAGCAAGTTTCCACGCTGTCCGTCATAAAACGAGAGCCTCACCCGGCACACGCCAAAGCGGCGTTCACTTTCCATCTGAGATCTTTGGATGTGGCCCTTATTCCTTTTCATTTCTCTCCTCTCTCTGTCTCTCTCTGTCTCTCTCTCTCTCTCTCTCTCTCTCTCTCTCTCTCTTTCTCTCTCTACCAGCAAAACATCCTCCAAAAGAGAAATGAGGCCAATTTACCTCCGAAGGAAGTCACAAATGAAAATTCCATTACGTTTGCAACGGATTGCAACTGTCGGCGAGACAGTGTCCTTGACTTTTGAACGAATGAACGCAGAGAGAGAGAGAGAGAGAGAGAGAGAGAGAGTGAGAGAGAGAGAGAGAGAGAAGTAAACATCCGCTACGGTTGTTGTTTTCACCTTCCCTTAAACGGTTTTCCAGAACCAGCCAGAGTCGTAAATCGCACCAAGATCGTCATTCGTTCTGCCCAGACTTTCTAACAGAACTGGCTGGACCGCTACGATCCAATCGCTGTTTGGCACGCGCATGTTAAGACTTTTTTTCAGTTTTGGAGAACAAATTATCACGCACGTGCACATACACACGCACACGCACACGCACACGCACACGCACACGCACACGCACACGCACACGCACACGCACACGCACACGCACACGCACACGCACACGCACACGCACACGCACACGCACACGCACACGCACACGCACACGCACACGCACACGCACACGCACACGCACACGCACACGCACACGCACACGCACACGCACACGCACACGCACACGCACACGCACACGCACACGCACACGCACACGCACACGCACACGCACACGCACACGCACACGCACACGCACACGCACACGCACACATTTCCTTTTCCCATCTTCTTCCAAAAGCGACCCCGATGGCATTAGCCGCCAGCCGGCCCTTGTAGCGAAGAACGTGTTCCGAATCCACTCGTCTAATGTCAATCCCGCCTCTTCCTGTTGCCAGCCGACTGTCCAATCTGACCTCTTTCCTATGCTTTTTGTTGGCCGAATCACATTTCATGGAACATCACACACTGAATGGCAAAAAAGAGGAAGTGTGCTCGTTCGGGATTGAACGGCGAGATGTTCCAAATCTTGTTTTCTGAAATTCTTGCGAAGCACAGAATTCTAATTTGGAAACTTTTAGGTCACCTTCAATTTTTGAAAGAGGTTACGGTAGGGTTCTGTAATTTTGTGTTTTTTTTCTGCGCAGGACTCAGAAACCCTCAAAAAAGAGAAACTTTGTGGTTGAAATTGCAGTTTTTCGCATTTTCCACCTTTGACTTAAAAGACGCGCAAAATGTGACCTTAGCCAGGAAATTCTACGTTTCTATGTGAATCGAATACATATGTCGAATTGAAATTATCTGGACCCCATCAGGACGAAAATTCCATTTGAAAGTGAACGTTTCCATCGATTCTATCAGGAGAAAATTCACTTTTGGCAGGTCAAATTTTTTTTTTTAACGTTGAACTTTATTCACCTAAATATGTTTTTCTTTAACGCTCATGATTATTTTCACCGGTTGCGGACGAAAAAAATTGGACCAAAAGTGAATTTTCTCGTGATCGAATCCATGGAAAAGCACTTTTAAAGACAATTTTCGTCATGGTGGTCAGTTTTTGCACTTGGGCATGGGAAATTTGCGCAACAAATTGGCACTTCTTTTTGTTAGTTGCGTCTTGCTGTCCTATTATTGAAAAGGTCGGAAAAACTGCATTTTCAAACGCAATTTTCCACTTTTTTGAGGTTTTCTGGACCCTGTGCGAAATTACACAAACATTTCATTATTTAATGCTTAGATTTGGTGTACCCACGACAAAAGCTATTGGAAAACCACCACTTCAAACGAATCGGGCCATATTTGAAAAATTACGGTACTCTACCGTAACCCAGGTCAGAAAATCGATATTCACCTAAAAGTTTCAAAATAGTCTACAGTGCCCGCAAAAAGTATAGGGGCACCCCGAAATTTCGAGATTTTGGAAAATCGGTCAGCCTGGAGTTTATGGGGTTGAAGCCAATAGATTCCTCGTGGTCGAAAACCCCGGGAGCCATTTTGTCGCCTAATTTAATTTGCATATGCTAATGAGAGCCCAGATATTCGAAAATACGCAATCGCAAAAAGTATAGGGGCACCCCAGAAAGTGGCTGAAAATGCATCTGAAGCCAATGATATGGTTTTCAGTGATTGTAAAAATGACAATTAGGTCCGATCCGAACCGAGTTCGAGGTCAAATGCCAGTTTCATGTCTGCTGGACCTTCTTTTTCGTATTTTCGGGCATCCTGGCTGACATTTGAGCTGAGAGGGTTCAAGAGTAATCAAAACTCCAGAAAAAAATTTTCTTAGGTCCGCCAAAACAGACAGAGATTTTGGATTTTCAGTGAAAACCCGTTGAAGAGGCTGATGGCCAATTTTTTCAAATTTTGAAAGGGTGTCTGAGAGGGGATATGATGGAACAGGTCCAGACATGCCTAATTGTCATTTTTGCAATCACAGAAAACCATATCATTGCCTTCAGACGCATTTTTCAGCCACTTTCTGGGGTGCCCCTATACTTTTTGCGATTGCTTTTTTTTCGAATATCTGGGCTCTCATTAGCATATGCAAATTAAATTAGGCGACAAAATGGCTCCAGGGGTTTTCGACCACGAGGAATCTATTGGTTTCAACCCCATAAACTCCAGGCTGACCGATTTTCCAAAATCTCGAAATTTCGGGGTGCCCCTATACTTTTTGCGGGCACTGTATAGTTTGTTCCCAAGGGAAGGTTATCGACTGAAGGGTAACCTTTAAAAAATCACTTGTATTGAACCAAAAAAGGTTCAACTAAGTTGCAGGACCAAAGGTACCCAGTCTTTTAAGATTTGTAAAAATCCATGCCATCCGTTGGAAACGGAGTATATACGGACCATTATAAGGTTATTGACCTTTTTTTGGCCAGTCTAGTCCTATCAACTATCAGTCAATTCTAGTTCAACTTTTTCCTAAGACAGTGGCGGGCTCGAGTTTATCAGAAACTGTTACATAGCGAAATTTAGCTACCTCTGAGACTATTTCCAATTTTCCGATAAAATCTTTTAGTATTTTGATCTCTGACTCTTTGAAGTGTATGTTTTTGCCCTGGTCACATGTCCAAAGACTGCCATCGCCTCGTCGTGCCGTATCCATCTCCCCTGCGGCAGTGTTCGCCAATTTCTTGTTTATCCGGTCTGTGGTCAATACAAATACGCAGTCTGGTCAGCCGGTTCCCTCGATGCCCGCCATTCGCGCTTCTTCCTTTAATTTCATCCTCAGAGCTTGTCTTTCAACCTCTTTTGGCCTCTGGGAATGGGGGTTTTTACGGGTCGGAGGCTGCCTTCGAGGCGCCTCTGCCTCCGAGGTCAAGCGCCTCGGGCGCCTCACGGATACTATGCGCTGACCTAGAGATCTCCTTCACCACTATTCATCCCGATCAGACGGAGAACAGAGGGTTGACTTTATGCCTCGGATACTTCACTTGTTATGTTTTTAGACGATCTCTCTCTCTCTCTCTCTCTCTCTCTCTCTCTCTCTCCCTCTCTCTCTCTCTAGCCATCTTATCGCTCTCTCTCTTTATACATTTATCTCATCGTGTCTGAGTCACTCTTTAATTTCGGTATCTGTCAGTTTCTCTCACCCACACTCTCTATCTCTAACTGTCTCTGTTACTCTCTCCCCCCTCTTCCTCTCCTATTCCTCTCTCTCTCTCTCTCTCTCTCTCTCTCTCTCTCTCTCTCTCTCTAAGTCTCGCCATTTCACTATCCATATCGCTGTTTCCCTTACATGCATGCTCCATTTCTATATATCTCCATCTCTCTCTCTCTCTCTCTCTCTCTCTCTCTCTCTCTCTCTCTTTCTCTCTCTCTCTCTCTCCGTCTGTATGTCTCTCTGCCTATATCACTCTCAAACTTTGTCTCCCTTTATACCTCCATCTCTATCTCTCTCTCTGCTTCTCTCGCCATTTCTCTCTCACTCTCTCTGTCTCTGCCCTTCTGTGAATCTCTATCTCTCTCTATATTTTTCTCCATTTTTCAAGCAATCAGTATTTATTCCACTTTTGGACCCATGTAATTTTTACGGATTACGGTAAGTGGTCCCTGGGTACGGTGGATTTTCGAAATTTCAAAAGCACCGACATTTATTTGATTTGTAGCAAATTTGTTTTCGGAAACATTCGTAATTGGACAAAACCCAATTTCCCATGTTTAGAAAAGTTATGGGTTGAAAACTGTTTAAAAAATACGTTATTTTTTCGAGAAAATTATCAAATTTTCAAGAAAAGACTTCAAAAGCGAAGTTAAAATGGTATTTTTCTCTGTGTCTCTCTGTCTCTCTTTATCTCTCTCTCTCTCCCTCTCCATATCTCTCAAATCCTCATTTGTTTGCTAATCCCGTGTTCAGGTCCATGTTTCTCCTCCTGCTAGCGCCTGCGCTGGTCGGGCTGGCGGCAGCCCAAGGCGCGCCGGGGGTCGGCGGACCCCAGATCATTAACCCTCCCGCAGCTCTTTTCCAGGTTAGTCCTTTAAAGGGCCTCAGGGCCTTTTTTACGCTACAGTAACCCACATTGATAAAAACCAACATTACTATGTCTGTGATGGGCTCCTGACGGAGTTTTTGAAGTGGTCTAGCGGTGGTGCGCGAATCTCCCGCTGAGAGACGCAGAGATAGCAAAAATTGCCTTTTTGAATCTCTGAAACTTCAAAATCTCAATTTTCAGGCCCGAGCCACCTCCTCCGACGAGCTGGACCCTTGCCAGTATATGATCGCCAACCTCACAAGTATGTAACCGCGCTCTAATCGTAATCTGCCGTATTCAGGTCTGGAAAGTCTCCAGGCCCACGAATTCGCCTCTTTGGAGCAGTGTTTGTACTACTTTTTGGCTGGAGAGAGCGCCAAAAGAATGAAGAGGCTGGGAATCCCTCACCCCATCGCCTCCGTTCCTCCAAATTATGTCTCCCGCCAGCCAGTGAAAATCAAATTCAATCAGCTGACTCTTCAACACTTTGAATTGGTTGGAAATTTTCAAAATTGCAGAGAAAATCGAATTTCCAGAACGAATTTTTGAAAGATATCGCTATTCATGGCTATTTGGAGGTCAGCTGGGCCGATGACCGCCTAGTTTGGAATACGGACACGTGGAAAATGGAGAAATTGCATATTCAGAGTTTGAACCACGTTTGGTTCCCGATTTTCATCTCGCAGAAGTGGGTTTGATGGCTAAAATGGTGATTTAGTAGTTGAAAAATTGGACTTACCTGCTATACAATATTTAAAAAGAAATTATTTGTTATTTCTAGTGAAATTATAAAGAGCAAAAGAAACTGCCCCAGGGAGGATTCGAACTACCGACCTTCAGATTTGTAAGCAAGAACTTATCCTCGCGACCACAGAGGCGAGCGGCGCCGCTAAAACAGAGTAGCTTATGACACCGCGCCCGGAATTCAGGCAATTAGGGGTAATGACCTTTTAAAACTCATTGGATGCTTAAATCAAACCGGTTTTGCATAAATTGAACGACGGAGTCGTTGAAAAACTGTTTTCAAGCACTTCTGTACTCATGCTAACTGTGAAAATCTTCTTTGATCTTAACTTTCTTATTATTTTTCCAAGCTTGCTTTCACTTTCCTTTTTCAGCCAAGACACCCATTTGAAAAATGGAGACGCTTTTGAAATGCGACGTGTAGATGCCTTCCACAATGGAAATGTGTCGGCCGTTATTGCTTTCTCCCTCAGGTAACTTATTGTCTTTTTATTCTCAAAATCTTCTTTATTAGAACTTTCTGCGACGATTCCGACTTTGAAAACTACCCTGACGACATTTACAAGTGTTGTTTCACCCTGGAGCCGCGAACCAACCCGGTGAGTTTCAAAACAAAAAAGAAAAAGTCAAAACGATTGGCTCAGTAACACTTACTGGAATCATTGTGACCCGGAAATGGCCACTAACATAAGAGGTGTCAGAAGCAAATGTGCATTCATCTTCGCCGCGAGGGGGATTGAACCCGGGCCGCGCGCTTGGCGCCGCAGCGCCTTAGACCACTCGGCCAACGGCGCACTTGGCGTTATTGCGGCGATAGCGCGCTAAATACAACGGCGCCGCCCGACAACTGCAAATACGACTGCTTGGCATTGAAATCACGCGTTTTCACAGAAAAACATTGCAATTTTCAGGATATTATTGAATTCGAGTCATCTGGTCTCCCAATTTTCACGGATCCTAAATATTTCCGTGATTATGGGTGGAAATTGTCGGGAACCGTTCCTCAAAGCCTCGACGACCCAGCCCAGGTGGCACAGGTATGTGAATTTGGCACTTTTATGCTGAAATTCTGAATTTTCACTACAAAAACTGAATGTTTTGTTAATTTTTGTAGTATGTTTGCCGATAAATGTATTTCAATGGAATAAACCAAGAAAAGTAGCTAGTGAGTGAAATTAGCCAGTTTTATGCACCAAAAAGCTATATTTTGACCAATAATTTTGCTGTAGAAATAATAAAATCATCGATTTTCCACATATGTTCCTACTGAAAGCATATCCTTTACCATTTTACCCAAAAATAGGCAAAAGTGTAATTTTTAGAGGTTAAATTTCGATTTTACCGGGTTTTCCTGAAAATTTGAAACTTTCCTTGTTTAATAAGAACAAACAAGGCGCGCCTACTGGTGGGCGTAGTACAACAACCGCGACGCGTGCCGCAGCGCGCGGACCAACGCAACGCGGCGCGCCACATATATAGACTTTTGGAATGGAAACATGGATACATGGGTGTTTTTCGAATCGTTTCTATGCGACGAATTCAGCTATGGCAACCATTTCTTCTAATTTCAGCTCGGTTTCTGCATCAATCTCCAAAGAGCATCCTCGGCTGTCCGTATCGAACTTACTGTCCCTCTGATGGTCTGCGCTCTCCTCTTCCTCGTCTCGCCTTTCTTGGCCCAGATCAAACTTCAGGTTCTTCTTGTGAAAATGGTTTATAACGACATAACATTTTCAGATTTTCGCTAAATTGTTTGTCCTCTTCCTTCAATTTGTCACATTCCTTCTCTACAGTAACAGGATCTCTCCTCATTTGGGCAGTGCCGCCGCCACTCCGAAACTTCGTCAGTTCTCTCTCTCTCTCTCTCTCTCTCTCTCTCTCTCTCTCTCTCTCTCTGTATTTATCTCTTTAAAGGGCTCGTAAGGAGCCTTTTCCAAATCGTATGCTAATGAAGACTTGGCAAGCATTTTGCGCACGGCCGTTGGCTGGAGCGGTGTTGGGGAAAATGATTTCAATTGGAATGACTCGATTAGCATACCATTCATTTCCAATCCGAAAAGGCCCCTGACGGTGCCTTTAACTATGTCTCTGTAAATATCTCTATATCTATGCCTCACTCTCGCGCTATGTATATCTCTATGTCTCTGTTCTCTATCACTCATTTTCTCCCAAACTCGCTCTCTCTCTCTCTCTCTCTCTCTCTCCCTCTCTCTCTGTATTTATCTCTTTAACTATGTCTCTGTATATATCTCTGTATCTCCGTCTCACTCCCACACTCTGTGTCTCCCTGTGTCTATGTTCTCTATCACTCTCTCTCTCTCTCTCTCTCTCTCTCTCTCGCTCTCTCTCTCTCTCTCGCTCTCTCTCTGTATGGAGTGATAGAGAACATAGTTACAGGGAGATACAGAGCGTGTCTCTGTATATATCTCTGTATCTCTGTCTCACTCTCTCTCTCCCTCTCTCTCTTTCTCTCTCTCTCTCTCTCTGTATTTATCTCTTTAAATATGTCTCTGTATATATCTCCGTCTCACTCCCACGCTCTGTATCTCCCTGTAACTATGTTCTCTATCACTCATTCTCTCTCTCTTTCTCTTTCTATCTACACCTCTCTGTGTCTCTGTATCACTGTGTATCTGAGTCTCTGTCCTCTCTTTCTCTCTGTATATTCTCTATCTCTCTATCTCTCTATGTGTTTCTGTATCTTTCCTCTCTAACTTTCTCTGAACCTTTCTTAATATATCTCTGCTTCCTCTCTGTGTCTCTGTGTCTCTGAGCCTCATAGTCTCTGTTCTTTCTCTCTCTCTCTCTCTCTCTCTCTCTCTCTGTGTGTGTGTGTGTGTGTCCAACTCTCCTTTCAGTGCGTTTCTTGGAATTCTCCACCACCGTCAACGGCTTATCCATCTGCATCTCTATCATCCTTTGGTCCCTCTGTCGCATAAAGAGAGATCTGCCTCCCTGGGGTCAACTTGTCCAGTAATTTCCTCTTTAAACCTCTAATTTCGATATCCTAATTCCAGGATGTCCTCCTTCGTAAATCGCGTTTTGTGCGTTTTCCAGACACATTCCAGCGAAGACGAGGAGATTGAAAAAGGCGCAGGAAATACATATCAAGAGGTAAAAATCAATGCAACCAATCGATAATTGATCGAATATTAACTGGAACAAGCAAACAATCGATAACACTTTCAGGACTGGAGGGCCGCCTTTGTTGCTGTGCACGCGGTGTCGATGACTGCACTCACTGTGATTTTTGTACTCGGATACATTGTCATACTGTAATTTAAACGGGCGGGACCCATGTATGTGTGTACATATCGATTAAATATTGACTTCTCGATGTTTTGTAGAGAGAGAGAGAGAGAGAGAGAGAGAGAGAGAGAGAGAGAGAGAGAGAGAGAGAGAGAGGGAGGGAGGGAGGGAGGGAGAGAGAGAGAGAGAGAGAGAGAGGGAGGGAGGGAGGGAGAGAGAGAGAGAGAGAGAGAGAGAGAGAGAGAGAGAGAGAGAGAGAGAGACGGCCGTTTGGTCCGCTTCCGTCTAATTACCGTTCAGGCCGTTTCTGGAAAACTGAGGTCTCCCCGACTACTTCTGGTAATCTTTGGCCGCCTAGACCGCTCCTGGTAATCTAAGGCCGCCCATGCAGCATCTGGTAATGCAAGACCGCCCAGACCGCTTCTAGTAATCTTCGGCCGCCCAAACAGCTTCTGGTAATCTAAGGCCGCCAAGACCGCTTCTGGTAATCTAAGGCCGCCAATACCGCTTCTTGAAAACTGAGGCCGCCCATACCGCATTTGGTAATCTAACACCGCCTCTGGCATCCTCAGGTCGCTTGAGATCCTTGCGACTCTTCTTTGGGGTGCCCCACATACCCGTGTTGTTCACTTTTACACAAAGTTCTCGGGTCAAACCCCACTTCCCCATCAAAATCTCTTCCGTTTTGATAAAATCTTTGTGTGTGAGTGTTGTGTAACTTGCTGACCGCCGGCTGACCGCAGCGTCAGGCGCCCTCTCTGTTTTAATAGTATTCGCAGCGCCATGCTGCCAGCCGCTCCTCCATTATTCATTCACTGATTGCAAATATCGATTGATTTTCATTATCGATCAATTTGACTCCTTTGTTTTCTTCCGCCTTGACAAGTGTCAATGGGTGGAGAAATTTACGACATTCCACTGCAATCGCAACAAAAACCAAGCAGTCCCTGATTTTGAGAAAATTCCGGTTATTTCTATGCGAATTGGCTGTGAATGAGTCAATCGGACATATGTTTCCGGTTAGTCGATAATGGAATCAAAAAGAAAAATGAAATCATGGCGAGATTGTTATTTAATGAGGGAGAATGGTGATTCATGTTAGACAAGAGAGAGAGAGAGAGAGAGAGAGAGAGAGAGAGAACAAGAGAGAAATATGGAGAACACACAAAGAGAGGCAGAAGAAGAGAGTGAGTAAAAGAGATAGACGATGAGAGGTAAAGACAAAAATGAGGAGATATTCAAGAGGCGGAGTGATGGAAAAGAGAGATATTTTGTAAACGATTTCTTTGCCTGTCTCTGTATCTCTCTCTCCCTCTCTCTCTTTATCTCCTTGAATGTCTGTTTCTGAGAGAAAAGCAAAGCAAAAAAATATATAAATTGAGAAGAGGGAAAAGAGAGACAGAGAGAGAGAGAGACAGATAGACAGTGAGGCACAGATATATATATATATATATATATAAATAAACAGAGAGAGAGAGAGTGAGAGAGAGATAGGGAGATACAAGAGAGACGAGATAAACCAGTGAGAGGCAAACAAAGATGAAAAGTTATCAAAGAGGCAGATTAATGCAAAAGAGAGATCTGTTCATAATTAGTTCTATCTGTCTCTTTCTCTCCCTGTTTCCATCTGTAGAGAACGAGAAAAAGAGAAAAGAGAGATATATGGAGAGGAATAGGGAGAGAGAGAGGAAAAGAAAAGAAGAGAGACATAAAAGGAGAAAAAGAGGGAGATAGAAGGAGAGAGAGAGAGTAAGAGAGAGAGGCAAACAGAGACAGAAATATTATTTTGCATACTAAAATCTCGATTTGTATCCTTTCCGTCGGTTTTTTTCGCTCTTGTTTTCTTGAAATCTACACCGGTGCTATTGATTTTCACACATTTCAACTATCTTCTCATTTTTCTTTTTCTTCCTCCTAGTTATCAATTTTTTCATACAACCTCCAATTATAAATACCCCTCTCCACTTTATTACCCATAAATTCGCTTTATTGCTCTTTGTTTTCGCTATCTTACCCAGAACATGTCAAATATTCAGTATCGATTGTTTTCTGGGTGGTCTTCAATTGTGATTATTGGATTACGGTATTCCAGTTGGGACCCAAAATCAATAATCGATGGGTCAATTAATAAGCGCGATTGTTTGGCAGCGCCATGCGGACTCTGTGCTGTAAAATGTCGATCGCAACCTCGTCGGTCGGCTCTTTTTGTCTCCGTTATTAATTGACACTCGCCACCTCGTTGGTGGACATCCAGTTGAGTGGTACCAGAATTTCTGTTGTAAATTTGTGGCTTTCTTTTGAATATCTGCAAATTTCGATTATCACAGGCGCAAGTTGATCCTTACAGAGTTTTCGAACGCTTTCTGGTGCAATTTTGTTCTACAGTAGACCTTAAAGGGACCGTCAGAGACCTTTTCATTTCCATTTTCATCGGGTACGGTCGCAAATTACACTAATTATATAAGCAAAACTTCATTTTTCGAGTAATCTCGTCCTATTAGAATGACAACTTCGAAATTAGACTGGCTTGTAAACATCGTGCATGCAGGCGTTGTGGCCATCCGCAGAATCTGCAGACGGTCGGCCGGTTTTGGGCACTTTGAAGCCAGATTTCTCCACAACGGAGAATTTTGAGCCCTATGTTGTATAGAGTTTTTTGATCAGCTGATTTGTATCTTTTACATGAACCAAAGTTGCAAAAGGTCCCTGACGGTCCCTTTAAATCAATAATTTTCACCTCCATTCCTATATATACTCCATGCTCACGTAGGTGATGCACCATGTCGCCACTTTTGCAAGGTTTCATCCTTGTTTGGTCATGTGTTTTTTTAAAACATATTTTATTCCATAACTGGCTAGGGCGGGCCGACTTTTACAAGGCCCTTCTTGGTCCAGCCCGGCCCGCATCGGCGGGTTTTTCTCCGACCAGCTAGTCAAAATATCACCAACGCGACAAAAGTCCGATTCCGGATCCCGCCAAGTCGGCCCTTTTCTCAGCCCGGCCCGCCTCGGTCCGTTTTGGGCCGGCCCTCTTCGGCCCGCTGGCCGATTTTCTCGCCAAAACAGCGCTTTATGTCTGCATCTCCACAATTTACATTCGTTTTTTAAGGAGAATTTCATTTTGAGTTAAGAAAATTTCATTGGTGATCCTGTTTTTACGTCGACCCCCGTGAATTCTATGGCTCCAACCCATCTCCGGAGATTCTAAATGAGGTATACCTTATTAAATGAGTTATGGAATGAAGAGTTACCAAAAAAAATTTTAGTGAAATTATCGATTTTCTGCGCTCGGCGCCGACCTTTTAACCCCAAGGTCAGGGGTTCGGCCCTCCTCGCTGCCAAACTCTTTTGTTTTGTTTTTCTAGATCCCCTCATGCAAATACGATTTTTAAACTTTCAAAAATAACATTCTCTAGTAAGGTTTTCTTCAATTTCTCATTAATTTTGCTGATTGTGAGCTCCAGTCGGTCACAGCTGGGCAGTGATAGCCTACTGCAGCAGTTGTTCCCTGTTCTCACCTTCAAACTGGGATTGGCTGTGGAAGTTTTGTGTGCATAGCTTGGTTCGGTTTTTATATGGTGTATAGCTGTCGCCAAATTGTAATCGTGCTAATCTGAGCGGCCTGAGATTGCTAGAAGCGGCCAGTGCGGGCCATAATCACTAAAAATACGATTGGCTGAAGCATTCTGGCCAACCGCATTCACAAGAGGAAGTCGTAAATCTTTATATATATATATATATATATATATATATATATATATATATATATATATATATATATATATATATATATATATATATATATATATATATATATATATGTATATATATATATATATATATATATATATATATATATTGAAATACTCGCTTCAAGTAGCCAAAAAAAAACGAGAATTATCCTAAACGATATGGGCGGCCAATGAGTGCCTTGAACCTGCGTTTGAAAAAAAGATCTCCAAGCCCAAGCTGTTGAAATCAGGATTCAAAGAAGTGCCTTTGGCTCCCTAACTAGGGAATGTTCCGAAGGGTCCCCCAGCCAATCCGGATGAGTGCCATACATATCGATAGAGAATTCAACGCTGATTAAGCCTGTGAAGTTCGTTTTTGCTTAATAGCGTTAGTTTTCGTGTAATGATTGATTTTGTCTGTGGCGTCGCCGACCAGAAGCCATATGCGGCCTTAAAAGCCCGCAATTGGTAATAAGGTTAGCTTTACAAAAAAAGCAACAAAAAATTAGCATAGGGGTGTCAAACCCGTGACCTTTATCTTATGAAGCGAGGAATCTACCAATACGCCGCCAAGTCATGTTTGCATTCACCAATTGCGGGCTTTAAAGGCCGCATAAGGCTTTTGGTCGGCGATGCCACAGACAAAATCGATCATCACACGAAAACTAACGCTATTAAGCAAAAACGAACTTCACAGGCTTAATCAGCGTTGAATTCTCTATCGATATGTATGACCCTCATCCGGATTGGCTGGGGGACCCTTGGAAACATTCCCTAGTAAAATTAACAGAGGCGGCCCATGCGACCTCAAAATAACTCGAACACTTTTAGCGTCACAAGATAGCAGAGCGCCTAAGAAGACCCGGGGCGCTGCGAGGTCTCTGTCTCCCTCCCTCACTCCTTTCTCTCTCCACTCTCACTATTTTGCTCTCAAAACTATACAAAAGCCATTGTATCACTTGTATGCTACACTTGCACTACTGTTTTCTATTTACCAAAGTACTCATCGCCTTGTTGACCTACTTGAGCAACCTGAAAGTTACCCCCGGAATGCATTATAATATAACGCTACGGTTTCTCTCTCTCTCTCTCTCTCTCTCTCTCTCTCTCTCTCTCTGTGTGTGTGTGTGTGTGTGTGTGTGTGTGGGTGTGTGTGTATGGTCTATCAGCGTAAAACCACGCGTTCAATTCCCCCAGAGGGAGAAGGGGAAATCGATCTGTCAATGATTTCTTTTCCTCTTCCGTTACATGAGTGCTACGTGAACAAAGCACTGCCATTCTCTTTTACTCTTCCTATCCTTCTCTCTCCGTCCGGTCAGTTTAAATTCCGCTACTTCCTGTCTCTGTCTCTATGTCTGCACTGTCTTTCTGCTAATTTTCTATCACTACTTATTTTCAACAATGTCGAAAAGAAAACATTACAAAAAAACAAAAGAGGAATCTTTTCTAGCCACGTGGGACGTTAGCAGAGCTCTTCGCAGCGAACGGGTCAACTGCTATTAGATGCCAGGGTAGCGGAACCACAAACCGAATACTATTAACTAACCCGCATGGGTAAACCCTCCGGCCATCCGGAGTGTTCACTGATTCCATGAGAGCCTGTGACCACCTGATTAAAGGGACAGAAAAAGCAACGTCGTGGCTCGGATTATAGCGACTTGCGACTTATGACAAGCTGAGCGCTGACCTTTTCAATCAAGTGTTAACGAGGCTGTGATATTCAGTCGCTTAAGTAACCCCTATCCCAGCGGGTACCTATTTGGTACGGGTTTCAATGGAGTTCTCGCGGCGTCCCTTCCGTATCAGATCGGCGGCTGCCGTGTGACACCCCTTTGTTCCTATGCAATATTTCGGTTCAATTACCCAAGTTTGAGGTACTAATTGAAAATCGCACTCTGCTAACGCGGAGTTAGGCAAAATTTTGTTTGCTATTGCGCATTATGTCGCAAATCCGTCTACTTCCTTTTGTTTTGTTGTCCTCATCTACGTCATAATCGGGCACCACCTGCGTGTTACGTCAATGTCGAAGGATGGCGTGTACCCTGAGGGTTCCTCTCCAGGAGAACGCCTTCAGAAGAGGGCGGCGGTCACATTAATCAGCCGACTGGAGATGACGGCCGAGCACGACACGTGTTGTTATCCGTTACACACAACATTATTGCGCCATTTGCAGGGCGCCGGACGCAGCGATGCGGCCGCACTTTGGAGCGTTCATGGGGTGGAATGGGTTCATATCTTTATAATTACTTTGTTCTTTCGATTCCAGTTTCTCTTGTGTGCGTGTGCGCGTGTGTGCGTGTGCGCGTGTGTGCGTGTGCGCGTGTGTGCAAACGTGTGAGATGTAAAAGAATGTGTGTCCGTGTGTTTCTCTCTTTTTCAAGTTCTTTGAAATCTCCGCAGCCCACTCAAAGTAGTCTCAAAGTAATTCAATTCGCGGGATGTATTCTAAATCTGACTTCGAAGAACATTCGGCATTGAAACGTTTTTGTGTTGCTTGAAGCGTAACATCGAATCTTCTTCATTCTCGTTACATGAAAACATTTTATTCAAGGTAATCGTAGCTAGGAAACCCTAAAGCAAAGGAAATACGAAAAGCAGGCAATGGTTTCCATAACCCCACGTTTTCTTACGAAACTGTCGAATTCCTTGCTGCGACTGTATTCCAATTGTGGAAGATATCGAAAATAGATCTTTATGACAGAAAAATAGTTCTGAAAAAAAATTTTGTTCAGGAAACCAGGGACCCTCCTGGTCTGCGGCCTGCGGCCACACCGACACGCGGCCTTCGGCCGCACCGATAGGCGTCTTTCGGCCGCTCAATTAGGCGGCCTGCGGCAGTAGATTCATTACTCGTCCTTCGGCCGTGAATCTGCCGTGGAGCACGGGAAACTCGGCCTACGGCCGAACTCACCTCGCTCGAGAAATGAACGCGTGGACCTACGCTGATACACTACACTTTTCTACACACACACACACACATACACATACACACACACACACACACACACACACACACACACACACACACACACACACACACACACATACACACATACACCGACACAAACACGGTAGGATTTTATTAAAAGAGATATCTGCCTTTATTTACAGTTTTTCTCTTCAACTCCACTGAACACGAACAGGTTCATTTGCACGGACCTTTGCATTTGAAACTCTGTTTGACTAAAACGCAATTTTAACCAAATTTCTTTTCCTCGCCAATCGCTTCGGTCAAAATACGGCCACTCCCTTTTTGTAGCCAACTTTTTTGATGTTATAATGGGAAATTTGAATATCAACATCAGAATAATTTCCCTCATTTTAAAAACCGGCAAAGTAGGGTTGGCGGGCACTATTTGTGAAAAAGATTGAATCGGAATATCAAAATATTCAAATTATCGCGTGTTTCACTTGTATGACTGGGTGGGCTCGCTATTTCCACTTCAGTTGCGGCACCTAAAGGTCGTCTTTCCTTTTCTCTCTTCGGTTCGATTACCTTTCTTCACAATTTTACTTTACCTCAGGCTACATCTTCAACAAAGCATCGGAATCGTATATTCTTTACAACTTTGCTCAGAACTAACCAAATGATGTTGTCATCAAAGTGAGTCTTTACCGATTGGACTGTAATTTTTGAAAAAAAAATTGTTTAACTTCATCACATTTCGAATCCATTATAACATTAGAGGGTTGTCATTCTGTCCGTTAGCAGTGCAACGTTTTATGCGGAGAGGTACACCCCTTCATTTCCCCCAACACGACCATGGGGAACATTTCATTGAAATGGGTAGAACAAAGCGGCCGCAGGCCGCCTATATGAGCAGCCGAAGTCTGCGTACCTAAGCGGCCGCAGGCCGCGATCACAGATTGAAGCGGCCGAAGGCCGCCGAACCCAGAAGGCGAAGACCCGCGCAGCGGGGCTTTGGCTTTTGGTATTTTTTTTATTCTGCGTCCAAAATTTTATATTCGTCGGCTTTACAGCGATTTAAAATCAAGGAAGCTAGATTTAAACGCTGCTTTTGGCCCCCTGTGACCTCTCTATAATGCGTACTCTCTCGCGACCTGCAATCTGTTTCTTTTATGACCTACCGATGTTGTTGCGGGACCATCTATGTCAAATCCTTTAAAAACAACGTAGAAAAATAGTTTTGCCTTTGTGAAAATAGCGTACATCCCTTTCTCCTGATTCAGAAAAGTACCCAATTTTCCACCTTTGGTGCAATTGAACGGAAATATGAGTGGCGGAAGTTTTGCCGAAAATATCGATTGAATTGCGCGCCACTCTGCGTCTCTCGTGTTCCTGCGCTCTCTCGCCTTTCTCTGCCGTGTAACCGTGCACCGGTTGCGGACAAAATCAGATAAAGGGGTATGCTTCAGAATCGTGGAAACGGAATCTATTCAATGATATTGTTGTTAAAAAAATTTTACCCGACCATTAACTTTAAGCTGATATAGTCTGTTTCCAAAGGACGGTTTTCGACTTTTGGGCAATCTTGAAACATTACACGTGTTTAACCAAAATGGATTTGAAACATTGAAGTTAACAAAGATATAATAAGCGAAAGAGCAATGGAAAAGAGGAGTGAGCAGACAGTTGCGTAAGATCGTTGCAGGACCAAAGGTACCTAGTCCTTTAAAATATGTGAAATTCCTTGCCTATTCATTGGAAATGGAGTATAAAAAATGCTTGCCCGTTGATTTATACTGCTTGCAAACTTTCTTTTTCATCATGAATCCGATCGAAAGTTGCCACATTTCGTGGCACTTTTGTCATAGACAACTGCCATTTTAAATTTAAATATTTTACCCCTCCCCTGTGGAAAATTTTGCCTTCCAACACCTGAGGCGTTTCGGCGCCTCTCCCAGTTTATTTCTGTCAGTCGACGTCAGGAACTGACGCAGCGATTGATCGAACAATTGGCACTCACTCCGGCGGGGTTGATCCGGCACCCGCCGCGCCGGTCCTTGGCAGGGCCTTAGGCCTTTCCTGGGAGGCTCTGTTAAGGCCCTAAGGGAAAAGAGGGCCTAATGGCCACCCCCACTTAGGGGGAGGCGGGGGAGAGTCAGTCCGAGAGGGTGTGGCAGACACTTGTTGATCGGCCGCAATGAATGGCCCATCGGCCGACTCCAGCCACCCGGCTGTCGCTGACCGTCGCCGGGGCAAACGCGTTCCCCCGGAAATACTCGCTAGCCTTTCCTAGAAATCGATAATCTGACCAAAAAATCAATCAATAACTTAATTGCAATTTTGATTGATTGCAATTTTACCTTTGAAATTTGCTTGTTATCATTTTTGCAAGCGCCAAAATCTATAGAATGGCGAGATTTTGGATTCCAAAGTAATCGATTTACAATATATACAATTCAATATATACCCCGAAAAAACCCCACACCCTCCCCTCATTTTAAATTTCACTTGAGGCGCAGAATAGGCATTTTAGATAAATACAATATCTAATTCAATTATGCCTTCCTTTTTCCTGAGTATTTAATGATTTATGTTTTTTTATACGAGGCTTAATTTGCATTTTTAGGTTTTTGAATTTTGCTATAAAAATTTTGCTATATTAACAGTTTTTTTAAAAGTTTGAGTTATTTTAATTTTCAAACATGCAATGAGGATTTGGGGATAAAATTTGTGGAAATGGACGATAAGCAGTTTTTTGAAATAGAGGACCAAACCGAGCGTGGGGGCATTCTAAAGGGGGGGGGGGTTCGCTTAACAAAAATTTTCCCGCACCAAATTTGTAAAAAAAAAATTTCTTGTTTTTTTTAAATTACTAAATTTTCCAATAATGATTTCTGGACAAAATATTAGTTCTCGTTACGTTTTGTTCTATAAATGTTTAATGGCATTTCAATCAATTATATATAATTAATTATTACCGTGATTTTTTATTCCATTTCTACCAAACTCTCTCCAAACTGTTTTCCAAAAAAAAAAAGTTGCTTATCTGCCCTACTTTATTTCTTTCTCAATCTCGACTTTCTTTTGTTGCCATAAAGATCTCTATAGTGCGTTTCCAAAAAAGAGTCAAGGAAAAAGGGGTTTTCCTAAAGGACAGGTACATTTGGTCTCGCCGCGATTGTTTTGATGTCTGCGCCCTCCTCTTTAACTATACTATTTCGCTTGTTAAATTTCTTTTCACTTCAGTGTTTCAAATCAACAGTGGTTACATAAGGGTAAACATCAATGTCGTTGAAAAGTCGTCGATTCTTTGTTGGAAATGGATTATACCCAATATTCTCTCTTTTCGACACTTTTGCTCATTAAAGGGGAAAAATGGTTTTCAAGTTTTTTTTTTAAATCTCCACTTCTTTAAATAGAAACCTGTTCTCCATTCTGAAACATACCCCTTTTATATGATTTCGACTGCAAGCGGTGCACGGTTACACCGCCGTGCAATGCAAAGGGTGCACGGTTACACGGCAGAGAAAGGCGAGAGAACGCGGGAAAGCGAGAGACCCAGAGTGGCACACACTTCAAACGAAATAATGCTCCAAAACTTCAAGCGCTCTTATTTCTGTTCATTTCGCTCCAACAATGAAAAACAAGATACTTTTGTATCAGGAGAATGAAATCTACTATTTATCACAAAAATTGAAAACTATTTTTACGCGGTCATCTTATAAAAAAAGGTAGTCTAAGGTGGTGTCTTGAATTTAATTTTTCCCAACTGTTACACTTAAAACTTCATGTTTCTTCACCAAATTTCATTTTTTTTTCTGCCTGATAATTCATCAAAGCGCACTACTTTGCATCAAATTTGAACTACTATAAAACGAGAATGGTATCCCATTAATCGGAATAACCCTTCTTTTATTGCCAATTTCGAACCAGATAAATTATCTAATGTCTCGTGTCTACTCTATGTCTGAAAGTCTGTTTTCTGTACTTTATGCACTGCACAGGTGTCAAATATTTCACTTTCTGCGGCAATCAATCACATATCCAGCAATTCTGCCATTATGCAGCCTTTTTTTGGTATTTTAACGAAGCCGGAAGCTGACTTTCGAAATTTATTATCTTTTTTTCAAATTTTTTTTTTAATTTATGAGGGTAGTTAGCAGAGATTTTGTGTCATTTTAGCCTAAATTCCGGGTGTGTAAACGCCGAAATCGGCCAAAAAGGGGAAATCCAGAAAAAGTGAACCTTGTTCAAAAATCAATTTATCTTTTGTTCTTTTCGATTTTGGTGTTTTTACGTGTTTAATAAGTGTAAAACAAAAAAAACTTTTAATTTTGCTCAAATTGGGTGGAATTCCTTGCTAACTGAGTCAATACCATGGCTTTATTTCAAACAATGTTGAATAAAAAAAAAATCCGCCAACATGGATTTCTTATTTTTGTTTTTCATTTTAAGCGTTGATTTGATTTACATCGGAAAAATAAAAGGAAACCCGCGGTCTAAAAATTTAAACCTGTTCTATATCAAGAAGTCGTTTTTAAATGCATTTTTTAGAGGTTAGACCTTTGAATTTGCAAAAACCACTCGTACCAGCGTGTTGCGCGTCCTGTTTTCGCCATAATCAATAGTTACATATCCAGTTTTCATAAAATTGTGCGCGCGCGCCTAAAAAACCAAAATTTCTTAAGGATTCGGGCTACCCGCGCCAACCCCGCCTACATTTTAGGGCTCAATCTCTCTCTCTCTCTCTCTCTCTCTCTCTCTCTCTCTCTCTCTCTCTCTCTCTAAATCAACTTCTGCTGTACAAACCTCCCAGAACTCTCCGCTCGCCGCTCCCCTCATCTGATATGCTAATTATTGCCTCCCTCGAAGGCGCGTATCCCGCAACAATCGTTCTGCGTCTCTCCTCCTCTTCGCCACTTGTGCCGCTAATTTTCCCTTTATGGCTTGTTTCGATCGTCGCTTCATTTGCAACGCGGCGGACTTCACGCCACATTTACCCCATCTTTCAATGCTCATTCTGTAATTCACCATGCAGCGCTCCTTATGATCTCCTCCAATGCCCTACACGTTTGTGACCCTGTGGCGCAGACGGTAGCGCGCTAGTTTTGCAATCGCAAGGTCCTTGGATCGATTCCCCGCGATGACTAATCATTTTTGCACGATGCACTATGAAAAGTGGCAATATTTTTAGATCTCTGACACTCTGCGCATTTTTTGGGATTTACGTCTTCGGGGGCGCTTGCGGCTGTCGTCAGAGAGGCGCAGTTGTGCCCATAAACTCTTTTTGCTCCCACTTTCCAACATCCAGGAAGCCTTTCACTTTTCCCACCTTCTTACGAGCCCCATTGACAAGGGTAGTTAAGAGGGGTTAACAAATTTTCACAGAATTTGAAAGGAAATGGCAATTTTCGGGTTAAATCACACTTCTTTCCCAAATCATGGTATTTTTTATAGTTTTTGATGACGTAAAAAAGGTATTTTGGAAAAAAAATGACATAACTAACATAAAATCATTCTGAATCATCAATTTATAGGTAGCAAAACAGCAACCGCCGCAGGGGGTTCCGAACCTTTGACCTCTAGATTCGTAAGCGAAAGCACAACCACTGAGCCATAAAGTGCAATGGCCAGCTGCGCGTTTGATTCGCCTTTCTGGGATTTTATTAGTTTTAATGGTTTGAAATCCAGAAAAAATTCAATTGTGATAAATGCCATCATTTAGCGACCAATTTCCAAGCCTGGAGCCGATTCCCGAAGGACGCTGCCCTTATGATTGGCCGGATGATTCAATTGCGCGCCCAAACACCATAAATTGAAGGAGGCGGATTTTTTTTCAATTGAAACTTTGTTAGAAATTTGTCTATTCAACTTTTTAGAGGACGTTATTATTCTTTCTCGTAAAAAAAAATCGAAGAAAATATTGAGATAGAACGACTTGTGGGCGTTTTCGAACAGTTTTTTTCTTATCGTTTTTGAACGGACACTGTATTTTTGAACCTCATAGGGAAGTGCAACGTGGCGCGCGCGCAATTTTCAGGACCTCATATGAAATTTTTCAAACACTCGGGCTTTGTATGGTGACTAATCGCCTTTTCTGTTAAAACCCGTGCATTAATTAATTTTTCTGCTGATCTTCGTTCACTTATTGCATTTTCTACTTAAGACTGGGCAATTTTTTCTGCTAAAAAACAGCAATCACTGCATTTGTCACAGAAAACCGTGCATTTTCCCCAAAGCAAAGTATCCTGTCCCCCTCTCATCTCCGTCTTCAAAAATTACATTTTGTTTGCTTGCTTCCTCTCTTCTAATGCAATTTAGCGCGTACGATGTGTGTGCTTGTTTTCAGAGTGCACTCCGGCCATAATTCCCAGCCTAGCGATTCTTTTTGATCCCCGAAGGCATAAACACAAGGTTCAATAAGAGTCACACTCCGCTACTCCGCTATGCCTCATTCCGAACGCTAATTGGGATTTGGGCACTCCGGATACCAGGAAAGAAAAGAAAAGATATATGGATAGTTTCTATCATTGTCAATCAAACTTTTTCTTGCCCTTTTTAAGGTGCCAATTACATTTTCGCTCTGCAACCGATTTCGTCTGGGTTTGAGTAGCAATTAGTCTGATATTCGGCCAGTTTTTTGGCCCCGCAACGACAGGGGTAGATCAAATGGCGCCTATTCTGCCTTTTCTTTTTGCAAAATAGATAGAAAGCCAAATTACAAAAATCTCATTACTTGTACAGCACTTTGTACTTTTTCTAGCTTAATTTCGACTTTTCGAGCGAGGCAGCCTCGCCACGACCGCGCCGCATCAAAGTTGTAACCGCTTCGTGGCGCACCTAAAACGCGAAAATGAATTTCAGCCTTTTTACCGTAAATATGGCCTCAAATTGCCCAACCGTAACCCTTAACCTACCGTAAGCCTACCGTAATCCGGTTACCGTCTACCGTAACCCCTTTTACCGTAGTCTTTCACGATTTTTCACGATCCCTTCGACCACTGATCATTTATTCCAGAAACCCCATTTTCCTCTCCTCAAATCCCGCCATAAATCGCAGCCGTCGTTCCTTTTGTCTTTCTAATCCTTCCCAAAAAGAGGAAATTTGTCCTCCGAAGTCGGCGAAAGTTTGAGAATGCGAGCCTTTGGCCTAATTCCGGCCCAGTGCTTAAATTAAATTCTCTTTTCACAAAAACTAAGCCTCGAAAACAATGAATTCGCAGTGGTGTGCTCCAGCTGGAAGGTGATGAAAATTTGATTTTCTTAAATTTTCTTATTCCTTTTTTTTCAAACATTTCTGTGTTTTGTTTCTGGATGATGGAAATTCTTACTTTTTGCGTGAAAATAGACTTCACATGCGCTAAAGCGAACACTATCCAAACACTCGAAAAGTCCTTTAACATTTTTTTCTTTTTTTGGAAAACCAGTTTTGGAAAAACAAGTTGCATTTTGTGCTAAAAACCGTGAACTCATTGCATTCTTTATTGAAAACCATACTGCAATTGCATTATCCGCTAAAAACCGTGTATTCATTGCATTTTCGGTCACATTCATTTTACTAAAACCGTGCACTCTTTGCATTTTTTGTTGCTAAAACCGTGCACCATGCACCCATTGCAATTTCTGCAAAAACCATGCAGTTATTGCATTCTTATGTGAAAACCGCGCACATGTTGCATTTTGCACTAAACAAAATGGTGCACCCATTATAATTCTTGTTGAAAACTCTGTGAACATTGCTTTCTCCAGTAAAAACCGTGCAGTTTTTGCATTTTCTGTTAAAACCATGCACCGCATTTTGTGCTGAAAACTGTGCGGCCATTGCATATTTTGGTAAAAACCGTGCAGTTACTGCATTTTCCGCTAAAACCATGCAACCATTGCATTTTCTACTCAAATCTTTTAGGCAAATTCCTTGCCCTTTCCCGTATTTCACGTAATATTATAGTCTATTTCCAATTAAGAGTCGGCGTTTTTCCACTGACCTTGATTTCCACTCGTATTTAACCAGTGACGATTTGAAACATTGAAGTGAATCGAACTTCAACAAGCGAAACAGCACACTAAAAGAGGAGTGCGCAGACAATTAAGAAATCGCGGCGGGACCAAATCCTTTAAAAAATCCCCTTTTCCTTGACTCTTTTTTTGGAAATGCACTATACATTTTATGGAAGAAGGAGGATTTACGAATTCTTTTGCGAAAGTTATACATAAAAAATCTAAAATGCTCCTGAAATGTTTTTTTGCCTAACATTTGCAACAGTTTTTCGTTTTTCTTCGTACTAGTATCTAGTTTCTTGTGTTTTGTGTTTTCGGAAGTGGCGGAAGGCGTCGTGTGGTCTCGTTAGGGCGCGGGATGCAACAGGCGGAACGCCGACTGCGAATTAGCCGCTGATTACCCGCCGGAGAAGACCCCTCCCATATAATTTGCTCTCTAAACCACTGTGAAAAAACATGTCTCGTGTTCTTTTTTGCAGAAAGTTCCCTTTTTGAGCGTTTTTTGAGTTATGGTTTCTTTGACTCATCATGAAAACAACCGCTTTCACGCTGCGATGTAGCGATGCGTAAATCATTTCCCGGATTTAGAAAGGTTTCCCGTATTTCATTTTTGGGGCAAAATGAATCGAAATAGGTCTGTAGTTTTTGCAAAATATCGTTTGAATTTCGCGCCATTCTGGCGTCTCTTGATTTCCCGCGCTCTCTCGCATTTCTCTGTCGTGTAACCGTGCACCTTTTGCATTACTCGGCCGTGTAACCGTGCACCAGTTGCAGTCCAAATCATAAAAAAGGGGTATTTTTCGAAATCGTGAAAACGGCCTCTTTTCACAGAACGCGTAATAGGGATGGCGCAGAATTTATCGCCAACCGCGGCTTCTGACATCGCTTTCTTTATTCGAAATTGTTAGAAAGCCGACGTAAACCTTAAACGCTATGTCACAGTTTTTCCTTGTTCCTGTTTTTCCTGATTTCGAAACCCCAATGCTTTCACGAATTCCGTTATTTTACAGAATTAAAAGTTGCACTTTTTCTACCGTAATTGTGGTTTGTGGGGTCGGGTAGACGCGCCGCGGCAGCAGCAAAAACGTTTCTTTTGATAAGAAAGAAAGAAAACACAAGCACCAAAACGTTCAAAATCAACAATTTCCATATTTTGTTATTATTGTTTACTGTTTTAAGCAGAAAAGCTATTACTGCACTGTTCTCACTAGAGAACGAGCGAGTGCACGGTTTTCAGCAAATAAAACAATTGGTGCGTGGTTTTAATAAAAATTCAATATTTGCAAGGTTTTTATATGATAGTGTAATGGGAGCACTGTTTTCAGCTGAAAATGTTATAAATATACGGTTTTGTTATGGATACAAATGCATTGTGTGCTGCATTTTAGTAAAAATGCAATGAGTGCACGATTTTTAGCAGAAATTGCAATTGGATCACGTTTTTTCAATCAAAAATGCAGTTTATGCACTGTTTTAATATGAGAATGCAACACTTTTCGCCCCGTCTACCGTCTGCCGTAACCCGGCGCGAAAAGTACGTAGTATACCTTCTTCACCTCGTTGAACTACGTTTTTTACTCTGTTTTTTTGTTTTACAAGTCTCTGGCAGCCTACGGCCGCTATGAGGCGCGGAGGCTGTAGAAACTTACAGAGCACAGGTGGCTACCGAATGGCGCAGGGGCTACCACTAGTGACTCATAATAAGCCAGTCCTGGGTTCGGATCCCCTCCGTGCCAAAGATTTTTGAGGGGTAACAAGAAAGAAGCCCATTTCTAGCCTACAATTTTCCAATCTATTTGCAGACTCTGCAACCCCTTTCCAGCCAAGTTGCACCTTTGCGATCCATTTAAAGCCCACTTAGAGTTGCGTCTGATTGGATGTCCTCTGACCCTCCGGTCCCTATTACCGGCGTCCCCTTCGGCCGTCCGAAACGTTTCTGTTCGCTTCGAAATCGAATTCCCGACGCCCATCAGCTCCAATTTTCGCGCCGCGAGCACCCGCCCTCAAGGCGAACTATGGGACATGTGGCCAATCCGGGGAGGAGGGGTTTCACCCTTCCGGGATTGCCCTTTTCCACTTTTTTGTGTTGAATACTTCGTGTTAGTTGCATAGTGTGCTAAAAAAGCGTGAACCAATTGCATTATCGTCTTAAAACAGTGTGCATGTTGCATTTTCAACTAAAAATCGTGCTCTAGTTGCATTTTCTGCTAGAAATAACCATGCATACATCGCAATGTATGTTGAAAACTGCGTCCAAGTTACATTTTCAACTAAAAGTCGTTTTCTGCAAAAATCTTGCGCTCATTGCGCTTTCTGCTGAAAAGAACGTGCACACATTGCATTTTCAGCTACCCAGTGTGCTCCAAATGCCTTTTCTGCTGAAAACCGTGTATACATAGCATTTTTGGCTAAAAACCGGCACAGATTGAGTTTTCGACTGAAAATCGTCCATCCATTGCAATGTGTGCTGAAAACTGTGTCCAAGTGGCATTTTCAATTGAAAATCGTTCAAAAATTCTCTTTTCTGCTAAAACTGTGAACCCATAGCATTTTCGGCTAAAAACTGTGAACCTCAGCACTTTTGGCTTAAAGGGGCAGTAAGGGGCCTTTTTATTTCATTTTCGATCGGATACGGTCGGAAATTATGCGAATGAACTATGCAAAATTGTCTCGCACCCTCCTCATTTTCACAGCTATCTCAGTCAATTAGAATGAATTCGGTTCATTAGCATCCCTTGTAAATACCGGACACGCAGGGAGTACTGGCCATCCGCACAATCTACGGATGGTCGGCCGTTTTTGTACACTTTGAAGGCAGGTCTATCGAAAATAGTACATTTCCGACCCATAGTCATATACATTTTCTTGATCAGCGAACTTTTCTCTCCTAGATGAGCCAATGTTGTAAAACCCGCCTGACTGTCCCTTTAAACCCGTGTACACATTGCATTTTCGTCTAAAAATCTTACATCCTATTGCATTTTCTGCTGAAAACCAACCGTGCACCTGTTGAATTCTCATATGAAAACCGTGCGCCCCTTGTATTCTTGAGTGAAATCCGTGCACCAATTGCACGCTCACGTAAAAACCGTGCCCCAGTTTCATTTTCTGCTTGACCCAGTTAAAATCTTTGCTGTAACCGGGCACCCATGCAATTATCAAGTGAGAAACGTGCAGTTGTTGCATATTCTGATCCTTGCACTACCTGCACTCTAAAAATCGTTTGCTTCCTAGTGGATCATATGCCCATATTGCATTATCTGTTAAAACCGTAAACCAACTTCCTTTTCTGGCTAAAACCGTGCACTTCTTACAATTTTGGATGCACTTTCGTATTCTACACACCCAATGAGGAACTCCCCCCTCCCCCTTTTTGCGTTCCCTGTCTGAGAGGCCTCTTCCTCCCCCATCGAGTGGCCTAAATTGCCGGTTGGCAGGTGTGGCGTCGCCAATTTTCGTGTCGGGATTCGTTTCCGAGGTGCCGTCGTTTGTCATTTCTGGGCGACGGACAACAGCGCCGGACGGAATAACATCCACCACCAATCAGTGCGCGCAGAACACATTTACGCACTGAAGACGGGAGTACGGTCAGAAATGGCTTTGCTCTTTCTCGCTCTCTCTCTATCTCTCTCTCTCTATCTCTATCTCTATCTCTATCTCTATCTCTATCTCTATCTCTATCTCTATCTCTATCTCTATCTCTATCTCTATCTCTATCTCTATCTCTATCTCTATCTCTATCTCTATCTCTATCTCTATCTCTATCTCTATCTCTATCTCTATCTCTATCTCTATCTCTATCTCTATCTCTATCTCTATCTCTATCTCTATCTCTATCTCTATCTCTATCTCTATCTCTATCTCTATCTCTATCTCTATCTCTATCTCTATCTCTATCTCTATCTCTATCTCTATCTCTATCTCTATCTCTATCTCTATCTCTATCTCTATCTCTATCTCTATCTCTATCTCTATCTCTATCTCTATCTCTATCTCTATCTCTATCTCTATCTCTATCTCTATCTCTATCTCTATCTCTATCTCTATCTCTATCTCTATCTCTATCTCTATCTCTATCTCTATCTCTATCTCTATCTCTATCTCTATCTCTATCTCTATCTCTATCTCTATCTCTATCTCTATCTCTATCTCTATCTCTATCTCTATCTCTATCTCTGTCTCTGTCTCTATCTCTGTCTCTATCTCTATCTCTATCTCTATCTCTATCTCTATCTCTATCTCTATCTCTATCTCTATCTCTATCTCTATCTCTATCTCTATCTCTATCTCTATCTCTATCTCTATCTCTATCTCTATCTCTATCTCTATCTCTATCTCTATCTCTATCTCTATCTCTGTCTCTGTCTCTGTCTCTGTCTCTATCTCTATCTCTATCTCTATCTCTATCTCTATCTCTATCTCTATCTCTATCTCTATCTCTATCTCTATCTCTATCTCTATCTCTATCTCTATCTCTATCTCTATCTCTATCTCTATCTCTATCTCTATCTCTATCTCTATCTCTATCTCTATCTCTATCTCTATCTCTATCTCTATCTCTATCTCTATCTCTATCTCTATCTCTATCTCTATCTCTATCTCTATCTCTATCTCTATCTCTATCTCTATCTCTATCTCTATCTCTATCTCTATCTCTATCTCTATCTCTATCTCTATCTCTATCTCTATCTCTATCTCTATCTCTATCTCTATCTCTATCTCTATCTCTATCTCTATCTCTATCTCTATCTCTATCTCTATCTCTATCTCTATCTCTATCTCTATCTCTATCTCTATCTCTATCTCTATCTCTATCTCTATCTCTATCTCTATCTCTATCTCTATCTCTATCTCTATCTCTATCTCTATCTCTATCTCTATCTCTGTCTCTATCTCTGTCTCTATCTCTATCTCTATCTCTATCTCTATCTCTATCTCTATCTCTATCTCTATCTCTATCTCTATCTCTATCTCTATCTCTATCTCTATCTCTATCTCTATCTCTATCTCTATCTCTATCTCTATCTCTATCTCTATCTCTATCTCTATCTCTATCTCTATCTCTATCTCTATCTCTATCTCTATCTCTGTCTCTGTCTCTGTCTCTGTCTCTATCTCTATCTCTATCTCTATCTCTATCTCTATCTCTATCTCTATCTCTATCTCTATCTCTATCTCTATCTCTATCTCTATCTCTATCTCTATCTCTATCTCTATCTCTATCTCTATCTCTATCTCTATCTCTATCTCTATCTCTATCTCTATCTCTATCTCTATCTCTATCTCTATCTCTATCTCTATCTCTATCTCTATCTCTATCTCTATCTCTATCTCTATCTCTATCTCTATCTCTATCTCTATCTCTATCTCTATCTCTATCTCTATCTCTATCTCTATCTCTATCTCTATCTCTATCTCTATCTCTATCTCTATCTCTATCTCTATCTCTATCTCTATCTCTATCTCTATCTCTATCTCTATCTCTATCTCTATCTCTATCTCTATCTCTATCTCTATCTCTATCTCTATCTCTATCTCTATCTCTATCTCTATCTCTATCTCTATCTCTATCTCTATCTCTATCTCTATCTCTATCTCTATCTCTATCTCTATCTCTATCTCTATCTCTATCTCTATCTCTATCTCTATCTCTATCTCTATCTCTATCTCTATCTCTATCTCTATCTCTATCTCTATCTCTATCTCTATCTCTATCTCTATCTCTATCTCTATCTCTATCTCTATCTCTATCTCTATCTCTATCTCTATCTCTATCTCTATCTCTATCTCTATCTCTATCTCTATCTCTGTCTCTATCTCTGTCTCTATCTCTATCTCTATCTCTATCTCTATCTCTATCTCTATCTCTATCTCTATCTCTATCTCTATCTCTATCTCTATCTCTATCTCTATCTCTATCTCTATCTCTATCTCTATCTCTATCTCTATCTCTATCTCTATCTCTATCTCTATCTCTATCTCTATCTCTATCTCTGTCTCTGTCTCTGTCTCTGTCTCTATCTCTATCTCTATCTCTATCTCTATCTCTATCTCTATCTCTATCTCTATCTCTATCTCTATCTCTATCTCTATCTCTATCTCTATCTCTATCTCTATCTCTATCTCTATCTCTATCTCTATCTCTATCTCTATCTCTATCTCTATCTCTATCTCTATCTCTATCTCTATCTCTATCTCTATCTCTATCTCTATCTCTATCTCTATCTCTATCTCTATCTCTATCTCTATCTCTATCTCTATCTCTATCTCTATCTCTATCTCTATCTCTATCTCTATCTCTATCTCTATCTCTATCTCTATCTCTATCTCTATCTCTATCTCTATCTCTATCTCTATCTCTATCTCTATCTCTATCTCTATCTCTATCTCTATCTCTATCTCTATCTCTATCTCTATCTCTATCTCTATCTCTATCTCTATCTCTATCTCTATCTCTATCTCTATCTCTATCTCTATCTCTATCTCTATCTCTATCTCTATCTCTATCTCTATCTCTATCTCTATCTCTATCTCTATCTCTATCTCTGTCTCTATCTCTATCTCTATCTCTATCTCTATCTCTATCTCTATCTCTATCTCTATCTCTATCTCTATCTCTATCTCTATCTCTATCTCTATCTCTATCTCTATCTCTATCTCTATCTCTATCTCTATCTCTATCTCTATCTCTATCTCTATCTCTATCTCTATCTCTATCTCTATCTCTATCTCTATCTCTATCTCTATCTCTATCTCTATCTCTATCTCTATCTCTATCTCTATCTCTATCTCTGTCTCTGTCTCTGTCTCTGTCTCTATCTCTATCTCTATCTCTATCTCTATCTCTATCTCTATCTCTATCTCTATCTCTATCTCTATCTCTATCTCTATCTCTATCTCTATCTCTATCTCTATCTCTGTCTCTATCTCTATCTCTATCTCTCTCTTACATACTTCTTATTTTTTTCGCATATTTATTCCCCTTCGCCGCATCGCCTTATAAACATATAGCTGTCGCCAAACTGAAATCATATGCTAATTGCGGAAATGTGCAAAGCGTGCTCTGTCGTATACTGATTAGACTACGAACTTCAATGTCAACAGAGGATCACTAGAACATTCTAATTTTATTGATGATTCCAATTTGGCGACAGCTATAAATATTTTTTCTCTCTTTTTCCTCTTTAGCCAGAGTCTGTTTTTCAAACTTTTTTCCTACATCTCTCTGTATCTCTCCTTTTTTGCCTCTTTATCTCCTCCTTTGCTCACTCTGAAAATACATAACTTGAACATGTGTTTCCACTCCTATGCGGGTAACGGTCCGTTTATTTCATTAAAGGATTCATACAGGGTCCCGCAACGAAGGGCGTAGGTCATGAACGGCACCCACTGAAGGTGGCAAGCCAGTTCACGTAATTAGGAGCGTTCAGAGTTTTTTGTCAAACGAAGCGCCTGAATAACGCTTTTTCCTTGCTAGAAAGCCGAATTCTTCGCTTGATGCAGATTATATCACAACCAGGAGTTTCCGCTGGCCTGTGGAGATCCTTATCCCCTCACGACCTACGGCCGCTCAGTTGAACGGCCTGCGGCTTTTTCAGTATCTTACGTCGTCCCCTTTCACAGCCAAGCTCCAAGATTCTTTACATACTCTAATTCTCTTGTTATAAACCTTTATTTTCTATTTCACCGTTTTTACAACGTTCTGTTTAATTTCATATTTCCAGTGCGTGTGGGTGTGACTCCGTGACGTCGCGTCCTCGGCTGGCGTGGCTGGCTTTCTCCTGCGCTATGTGGTATAAGGTCAGTTTTCCCGAACTTTGCCCAATTTTAACGGAACGCGTAAAAGCAATATTTTTATGTGGTAAATGTGTAGATCTCTTTCTCCTGATTCAGAAAAGTACCCCACTTTCCCTTTTTGGATAAAAAAGAACCGAAATATAAGCGCTTGTTTTGGCGATAATATCGTTTGAATTTCGCGCCATTTTGGGGTCTGTCGATTTCGCGCTCTCTCTCTCTCGCCTTTTCCGCCGTGTAACCGTGCACCGGTTGCAGTCCTAATCATATAAAAGAAAAATGCTTCGGAATCGGGAAAACGTCATCAAAATTGCTATTATACAGGTTTGAAACTGATATTTTACAACCTTTTTTAACCCAATTTTTTCAGTGAGATGCCAGTGCGCAAGAAACACGGCCCGTATGACGTCATCACCGACGATCTCTACGACTGTCGCATTCCGCTGCACAATGAACTCGCCTACCAACATGGCATCCACTTCGAGGCCAAAGTAAGTGGCGCCAGATTCAAAAATCGTCCCTCCAAAATGCCAAAAAAAACATTAGTATTGGCCCTTTATTCCTCTAAAATCTCAAGAAACAACTAGTACAAGTACCACTTTTCGACTACTGTGGTGCTGTGAATGAAAAAGACTCGAGTGTTTGTTTCGAGCGAGGCGGCTTCTGTGAAATTGCGGCGCTGAGAGGTCGTGGATCATGCGAGTCCCGCGGGAGAGGTCGAAGCAGAAGCGAAAACAGCACGGAGAGCCCCGGGGAGGAAATGAAGTTGATAAGATGGCGAAGAGAGGGAGACCAGGGGGTTTAGGTCATTCAGAACATTGGATACATTTAAAGAAGGCCTGTTTCAGCAAATTGAAATTCTGGAAACATTCTTACTTGACTAACACCGAAAGATTCGGACGAAAAAAGAAACATTTACCATTTCATTTCATTTTTGATCGGCCACGGTCGGAAATTATGCGAATTAAGGCTAAATTATCTCGCACCTTCTTATTTTCTAGCGCACTCTCAGCTAATTAGAATGAATTTCGGCTCATTAGAATGCTTTGTAAAAGCCTGACTCACAGGGCATACTGGTCGTCTACAGATTTGTAGACGGAGACCGGTTTCTGACGACTTTGAAGCCTATTTTCTCGAAAACGGTGAATTTTCGACCCAAAGTCATATATATATATATATATATATATATATATATATATATATATATATATATATATATATATATATATATATATATATATATATATATATATATATATATATATATATATATATATATATATATATATATATATATATATATATATTGTCATTATGAGCGTTTATTTCTCTCTTAATTGAGCAAATGTTTAGAAACCTGCTTGACTGTCCCTTTAAACTGGAAACTTCTACTCATTGTTTTTATTTAAAAAAATGTTAACGGCGCGTGCTAATGTTTTCAAAAAGGCACTTGGATAAGGTTGAGCCTGCGCGGACTGGACATACGTAATTGTTGGGTCTTTCGAACATCCACCCACCCAAAACATTTAAAAACTCATAATTTGCTATTCCACATCAATAACCTGCCGGAATTAGCGACAAAAAAGAGGTTTAACAAAAATCGTTCAACGAAACTGTGTGAGAAGGGCTGTAATTAAATATATCCTACGTCATCAACTAAAAACTTTTCCGAATTATTCAAAAAGTTAATCTTTATTATATCCTATACTCCATTTCCAAAAATGGGCAAGGGTTTTCACAAATTTTAAAGGACTAGGAACCTTTGGTCCCGCAACGATTTTAGATAAATGTCTGTGCACTCCGCTTTTACAGTGCTCTTTCGCCTAGTTTATCTTAGTTCACTTAAATGTTTCAAATCCATTTTCGGATAAATACGTGTCGTTTTTCAAGATTGTCCGAAAGTCGAATACCATCCTTTGGAAACAGACTATATCATGATATAACACGTAGGTGGTTCCCCAATTTTCCCGGTATTTTTGCACAATTCGAATGGTATAAGCTTTTGTGATTTGGTTCATGCTGCATAAAACAAACGGGTTTCAGAGAGGAAAATGAGTACAGAAAAGTAGGCAGGCTGTATTTTCAGTATGTGGGCAGCATGGAGATCCCCCGACCAGGAACTCGCATCGAGATCGTGGCGGCAATGCGCCGCGTACGGGTAAGTCTCTCTCTGTATCTTATTCTCTCTCTCCCTCTCTCTCTACCTCTCTCTCTCTCTCTCTCTCTCTCTCTCTCTCTAACCCCTCAACATTTAACATTTCAGTACGAGTTCAAAGCCCGCGGAATCAAGAAGCGCCCCGTGGACATTACGGTCTCAGTCGACGGAGTCAAGGTGGTCCTGCAGCGAAAAAAGGTCATCCCTCCCATTTTTCTCGAAAGTACTTGTATTTTTTTTCAGCAGAAACAAAAAGGCCAAGTGTGGGACGAATCCAAGCTCCTGGTCATGTTCCACCCGATCTACCGAGTTTTCTACGTGTCCCACGACTCCCAGGATCTCCAAATCTTCTCCTATATTGCGAGGGACGGCGCCTCTAACACCTTCAAGTGCAATGTGTTCAAGTGCTCGAAAAAGGTTAGCTCCGCTGGTGTATAGCAAAATAGAAGGTTCGAGAGAAGGGGCTAAAGTTCGGCTCCTGCGAGAGGTTCAGCGCAGAAACTGCTAAAGGTTGACGAAAATTTAAGTCTCAGGGGTGTTTTAAGTTCAAGTGTAGGTGCACCCAACCTATATCAATAATGTAGCTTGTGTCATCGCTTGTCATCAGATGAGACGACATCTATTCATACGGATAGACGGGCGGCCATGGGAGATTCCCCGGGGGATGGGGGAACGACTACGCCGTGCGTATGAGAGGGGATAATAGAGATGAATGGGACTTTGGGGTTTGGACTTTCTACATCTCTCACTTCTCTCTGTATCTTTCTCTCTTCTTCTCTCTGTACCAAACATGGCTCCGGGCCGGCCCGCAAATTTTTTTTTTGACCCGGGCCGGCCCGGGCGAAGACAAAATTTTTCCAAAATGTAGAATAAAAAAGTTTCTGTTTTGTAATGTACTAGAATTTAGTTTCTAGCATAAATAAACAGCAAAACTACTGAGGCAAAAAAGTTTTGACAACGGGGCTTTGAACTGGGGTCACTTTGGTTTGCCAGTCCAGCCTCTTAGCCACTCGGCCATGGATTACATTAAAAAATTTATAGGGCAGTCGAATTCTCCTTGAAACTTTATCTTTCGCACATTGAGAACGATGTTTTCCAACAGAAGGAATGAAAAAATATTATTCTTGAATAGAGTTACATAAAAACGACATTATCAAAAAATCACGGGCCGACCCGGCCCAGCCCTTGATTTTGCCATGCTTGGCGCCAACCTGTCTTCACTGTCTTTTGTCCTAACTTGCTGTCTTGCAAAGTCTCGTTTTTATTGCATAAGCTTCTAATTCTCTTTCTCTCTCATTGTCTGTGTTTCGGCTTCTCCCATTCAACTGCTAACTTTCTTTCTCTTCTCTATGCAACTTTGTCGCATTTCAAATTTTATGAGTCTCTGAATCTCCTCGGCACCTCTTTCCGTTTTTATAAAAAAAAATTTGATAATATATAAAGAAAAAGAAGGATATCACGTTGTAAATTCACTCCTGCGCCCTAGCAAAAGCGGCAAAAAAGAAAACTTGTCGTACGTTAATCATCGCTTGCAAATCCAGCAAACCGAGTTCGCACCAGAAAATTTGGAGTAAAACGTTCTCGAATTGGGAATAATATTAAGAAACCGTATCGGCAACATGCAATCCATTGACTTAGGAAAAAGTTGATAGTCCTAAAAAGGCCTCAAAATTTGCCTACAACATTCCTATGATCCATAATGACCAGTTTGGAACTTTATGGTCAATATTGATTTTTACCCGGGTTACGGTAGGGCACTGTAATTTTTCAAAACTGATTGAAAATCAATTAAAGTAGTGTTCTTTTAAAAGCGTTTGCAGTGAATAAATGAAATTTAATATTTTATAAGGTTAGAACTTGCGTGCACGCAGTTATCAAAACGTTAAAAAAGTGATAATTCCCGATTGAAATTGCTTTTTTCCCACTTTTCGATCTTTGTCATATGAGCGCTGCAAAACTCCACTATAACAAAAAATGAACCACATTGGTGTGCATTATGCAATGTTGAAGTCCAAAAAAACGAAATCGACTTTGAAGCTGAATTTCTACATCGATTGGATCAGGAAAATTTCACACACACACACACACACACACACACACACACACACACACACACACACACACACACACACACACACACACACACACACACACACACACAAACACACACACACACACACACACACACACACACACACACACACACACACACACACACACACACACACACACACACACACACACAAACACACACACACACACACACACACACAACACACACACACACACACACACACACACACACACACACACACACACACACACACACACACACACACACACACACACACACACACACACACACACACACACACATACGTTTCTTGCTGTTAACTATTTGAACTCCACTTCCTGCCATAATTCCATCCGTCCGCCGCTCGTTCAACGTGCCCCGGGGCAAAAAAGAGTCTGTGGCGTCGTTGGCCGTGAGGAAAAAGGCGGCGGGCGCTCCCCGAGCCATCTGCCACTTTGCACCGCCGACTAACTGAATACACACGCACTTAGACCCACGTATATTGCATTTATTCATCTCTTTCCGGTGATAGAATTTGGCAGAAGTAGACCAATATGTGCCCATAACCAAGATTCACTTTATTTCTTTCATACGCTCGTGGCTCAGTGCGACGCGGCGCGCGGGAGAAAATCAGCGAGGGTTCGGTTCCTCTGAGTTACAGGCATTTTTTTTGGTTTTTCTGTGGGTTACTGTAACCCAAAGTTCTCGTAAATGCATTTTTTTGAACTGTTTTACCTACCCAAATTCTCGTTCCAAGACCCAAAAAAGAAAAATCCGGACATTTTATATAGAAACCTGTGTCTTGTAACTGTTTTTGCTATTTTACGCCAATATTTCTATTTTATGCTATTTTTTTGGCTACATTTTGAAATTTCCCTTAGTGGCGCGTGCGGCTGCAGGCCGCCTCGGCCCGTGCCCCCACCTGGCTGTTCGTGTGATTCGCCCGGGCGCTGCTCATCTTTCTTTTTTGCGACTCCTCCAAAACAGCCGTCAATAATAATTAGAAACAGTTGTCGCCCGCCGGCGGCCGCACTTCGGACTACGGTAGTCTCTAAGAGAGCGCTAGGATCAAACAGAGATCGCCCTTTTGCTTTTGGAAAAGTTATTGCAAATTGAAAATGGGCTTTAGAGTCAGTGTAAAGAACCAAACTTTCATTTATTGAAAAAAAAGCAAAACGATGGACTCCTACCGGGATCGAACCCGTGACCGCGCGCGCGGAAACCAAAACGACTACCACTGCGCCAAACGGCCACTCAGGTTGGAGAGCTGCGCGCACCTCAGGATTCCCCTGGCTGTTCTCCGCGCTCACACATGTCCTGAAGCCGACGGCGGCGATTACGTCAGCGATATTTACAGCAACCCCACAAAACTTTGAAACGACGGAAACGAGCCCCGGCCGGCTGGGCTCGGATTTCACGAAGAAAACCACGGCGCGGCAGAATTTTAGGAAGAAAGGCACAATTTTCGGCAAATTTGTCGCAAAATCCGAATTTTTACAACAGCTAAAAGCTGAAAATTCAAATATGCGTCTTTTTTACATTTCAGGGCAGATTTATAGATTAATTTCAAGTTATCCTTCCACAAATAGTTTTATTTGATTTTTTTCGGAAAATTACGTACTTCATTTTCTGTCACACGACATTTATTCAAATACCGTACTTTCTCGGGGAGGGGGAGGCAAAAAACATTTTCTAGTTTTAAACTCTGAAAAAAAGATTTTAATTACTGAAAAATACAAAGTAAACAATCTAAACGCCCTTTTTTGAATGGATAAATGATCTGTTTCAAAACTGTCGTGTTATTGAGAAAAGAGCACGTAAAGAAGAATTTACTGGTGTCTGATTTTATAAATTCTTTTTGTATTTTATTTTTTTACGTATTTAACGCCCAGATTATCGATTGATTGAAATTTTGATGCTATTTTACCATTATTTTTCAAAAAATTTCCCGAAAATCAGTTATGAATTGTGATTTTAAGCGAAAATTTACTATTTTTCACGAGTCGACCCGGTTTCGACCCGGAAGCGACCCGAGTCGATCACTCAGTGCCGCAACTTGCTGCCAGCCGGCTGGCGCTCTCTGTTTCTCGGCGCCGCGTCAGCTGTCCTTCGAGAGAGACACAGCCACGACATCCTCTGCCTATACTACGCGCTCCTTTCTCTTTCAATCTCCATGATTTATCGATCTGCCATCGATTTTTGGCTAACTTATGAACCGCGCACGCCCGTAAACGGCGGGCGGGGTGGGAATGGGCGCCAGGCCGACGGGACGCCCAATTAGCACCCTATTTCTGTTTTTATTTCAGTTTTCATTCAGTTTTTCAAACAATTTCATTTTTCTCGCGGTACTACATTAAATGAATCAATAACTAATCGATAATCGATGGTCTCGCAGCGAAAAACCCACCGGTCGGAGGATCGCATTTCTCGCTTTCTCGAACAACCTCTGTTTGTGTGTATTCTCAAGTTTCCACTGCAAAAACTGACGACGAATAACATTTCCTCGTTTTCTTTATCAGTTATCGATTTTTCCAACAAAAAAAAATGTTGAGTTGAAATTTTCCTCAAAACTGCATAAAATTTCAAAAAGTGAGACAATCAGCGGTGATAGGCCACAGCTGCCACAGCTCTGCTGTAGAATAAGCCACAGCTCGTCGAAAAAGGCCACAGCGAGGCCACAGCTAAGGCCACAAGCGCCACAGCGGTCATAACAATGAAACGTTTAGAAATACAGGCCACAACAACTATTTGAGGCCGCGACAGATTGCCACATCGCTGCCCTAAACTCAATTTTATTGATTGATTTTTGGATCACTTAAAAATAATATTGATTGACTTTTGGGAGTTTGCTTCAAATCGATTAGTTGCGAATGATGACAAAAATTTTGGACTCTGCGTGACGTGCAGGAAAAAAATGGTGGTCCCGCCACGATGGCCACCAATCGCTCACCCGAGTCGCTCCCTTTCGCACGTGCACTCGATTGCGTCTTTCCCCGGTCTCGCATCGATTCACTTAGTCCTTTAACAAAAATATTGTTCTTTTACAAATTCTTTTTGCAAATCCTACTTCGGCCAAAAATAGGCCACGCCCCTTTTGTAGCCCATGATGTAATAATGGGAAATTTGAATATAGTCTATTTCCAACGAAAGGTTTTCGACTTTTAATCGACTTTAAAATCCAATCGTATTTATCCACTCTAAATTTGAAACATTCGTGTGAATATCAGAAAATTACGCGAAATAGCGCTGTAACAGAGGAGTGCGCAGATATTTAAGTGATCGCGGCGGGACCAAATGTATCTGTCCTTTAGGGAAATCCCATTTTCCTTGTCTCTTTTTCGGAAACGCACTATATCAGCATCAGAAAAACAAATTTTTTTCAAAAATCGTCAAAGTAGAAATGGCGGGCAATATAAATATAAAAATGATTTAAATGAATTGAATGGTTTTATTGATTTTCCCAATGTATAGGCCACGCCCCTTTTTAAATCACAGAAATTCTATTTTGACCTCCTTTGATCGATTGTCTGGTTTGAAAACCTCCCAGCTATAAATCATCAGCGCCATCAACACCTCTGTTCCCACATTTCAACACCTGCTCCCACCAGACACCGTTTTTCTCAATCGATTGATTTCGGGTTTCATTTTTTTGTTTTTTAAATTGGACACTGTTTTTCGCTTTGGAGAGAATTTTCCCTAATTCTTGCTTTGAAAGTTTCAATGCTTAAGATCAGATTTTTTTTAAACCAGTACACCCAAAAAAACAGTTTTGTAAAAATTTAATAAGAAAGCCCAATTAAAATTTTTCTTCAAAATTTTTCAAATTTTAGTCAATTAAAACAAACCGTATTAAAAAATACACTAGCTTTTGTTTTTGCTATAGGTTCGTTCGAGTTCCTGTAGCCACCGTAATCACAGAAAAAAACGATATTGACCTATAAGTCTCAGAACGTCACATTTAGTCAAAAAAAGCGATACATTTTGCTCCGTATCTGTAAAAAAAATGTATATAACTCATTTTCCTTATTCAGAAAAGTATACCTTTTTCTATTTTTGGAGCAAAAATAACCGAGATACAAGCGCCTGAAGTTGAGGTGAAACTATCGATTGAAGCGCGCCAACCTGCCGTCTCTCGAGTTCCCGTGCTCTCTCGCTTCTCTCCGCCGTGTAACCGTGCACTCTTTGCATTATTCGTCCGTGTAACCGTGCAGCGGTTGCACGGCCGAATCATATAAAATGGGTATCGGGGAAACGGGATATATTCAATAAAGTTGTTATTTTGAAAATCAATTTTGCAATTTCCTCGTATTTCTGCTGTAATTTCCTATTCTGACATCTTTTTCGCCATGTTTTCTCTGTACTTCGCTCCTCTGAACCCAGAGGAGGTCTCTCTCTCTCTCTCTCTCTCTCTCTCTCTCTCTCTCTCTCCTCTCTCTCTCTCTCTCTCTCTCTCTCTCTCTCTCTTAACTCTTCCCTTCCCAGATGTGGATGTGATTTCGTGATGATTCGACTTGACCCGTCGGAGGAGGCGTCCGACATGGGCGAGGAGAAGCGCTTCTACTACCTGCGCCTGATGGCCAAGCCGGGCGGCAAGCCGATCAAGACGAAGTTCGTCACTTGGTCGGCCGACGACCAGCCCACGTCCTCCACAACGACCGCTGCCAACGACGATCCCGTTTTGGAGGTTCCTAAATCTAAAAATAGCTCTCGGATTGAGAGATCAGAGGATATACTGGCGACAGCCCGTTTACGAGCCCATTCGCCCGCTCATAACCTGCGGCTCAGCAACAACCTCCGCTGTACACGAGTCTTTACGAGTTTTGCCAACGATCGTGTTATTCTTTCTCTTTCGCAGCTTTCGATCGATGGGCTCGGCAGAGTGTAAAATCACTATCAGAAGCCATTTATCCGCCAGTTTTCGCGCCTCTGGCTGGCAAAAGAGAGACAATAGAGCCACGGGGGAGCAGGGAAAACAAATGGCTCCTGGTTGCAGAGGTGGGGAGTGATCTGGAAAGGACGGTGGGAAGGGGGTTATTAAATGTAACTCTTCTAAAAGCCATCATTTTTAAGGTCTTTTCGCTGCAAAAAATAGTTCAAAAATGTATAAAACAAACCGAGTTACAGAGGATTCGAACTACCCTATGAAAAAGTTGCATGTTTTTAATGGCTGAGTGGCTAAGAGTTCGGACTTGCAACATGAAATTACCCCAGTTCGATCTCCACCAACAAAACTTTTTTGCCCTAATTTTTTCATTCATAAGGTTAGATCAAAACGCAATTTCTGCACATAGATTGTGAAAAAACTTTTTTGTCAATTTCCCGAAATGTTTACCTCGCGCCGCGGACCGGGCCCAGATTTTTGGGCTTGTGCCGCGCGTAAACATAGTGCATGCAGGAAAGTGAAACAAAAAAGATGGTTTAGCCAATTTCGGGCTAGCCCGTTGTACCTTAAAATGAAAATGTGTATGTGCTTTCTTCATTTTCAATTTTTTGTTATCGCATACTCAAAATAAACTAACTAAAATATAGACAAATTTTTCATTTTTTGGGAGTCAACACACTATTTTTTTATTGAAAAATTACGCCAGTGTTTTCAACAATTTTTTGTTTTCGGAAACTTTAAAAAAATGGGTTTGTCTTTTTTGGGTCCACCCGTTAGACAAAAAAACCCCGTAACTAACTTTATCATTTCCTCAGGTTTACCTTTTGATGGGAACTGACAAAAACCCAGTGTTTTAACTTTGTTTTTGTTTTCACAAATTAAAAACAGTTTTCCTCGCCAAAAACAGAAAATTTTATGTTTTAAAAAACCTTTGGAAATTGATTGATATCGATTTTTGTCCGGTTATGTTGTTTTAGAAAGGTTACTGTAAACCATGATTACCCACCGTAACCCGTCACCAAAAATTGATATAGCCGTAAAATTTTCAGAATATCTTTTTTTGTTTTCAAATGGCGTAATTGCAAATGACAAATGAAAAATTATGTTCATCGGCAAATTTGTACATTTTCAAAAATTCAAAATTTAGTTTTCACAACGAAAAATGTTCACTTGGCCTGAGGGTGGGGTTCGAGTTTGGTGAAAGCTCCCTCCGGGCTTGCCCGAATCGGTCAAAAGTCAAAATGTTTTCAAGTAGTTCGGCTAGCATTATTCTTCCCCGTTTCCTTTCCTAGAACCGATCTGGTACGGGTGTCAAGGGCGGAATCCTGCCTGATTCAGTTCAATCCTGAAGGTAAAAGTCGACAATCGAAAGGTCAAAATCAAAATATCAAAGACCCCAGAGCTGAATCAAAATGAGACATTGACTGATGCTTTGTTTTCAGTCGCAGGCGATGCGTGTGGTTCGGACGATCGGTCAGGCGTTCGAGGTGTGTCACAAGGTGGCCCAGGAACAGATGCAAGAGAAGCACGAGGACGACGCGAAGAAGCAACGATCGGTCTCAGTCATCAGTGAGGAGGACAATCAGCCGCAACAGACTCTCGACGTCATCGAGGAGACGGTGGGTCATTTGGAGCATGTTTTCTAAAAATAGATAGATAAAGCGTTTTTTGAAATTGCGCTGGTTGGGTAGGTCTCACTCTTCTGATTCTGAAAACTTCCCATACCACCTATTTTGAAGCAAAGTAGTCGTTTGGGGGGCAAAAATAGTCAACCCCCCCATTTTTGGATGGTCCCAAGTTCAGCCCCTCTACTTAAATATTGCAGTTTTGTAATCAACTTAGCTTTTACCATATCTAATTTTTTCTACTGCAGTTAAGCCCCCCACTCCCATTTTCCTAACGCCATCCTAGTGTGAAAATCGAAATTTGATGAAATTGTAAACTACAATGTAAAATTTGCAATTACAGCTGCTTAATGTCAACTGGATTAATTTTGGCGAGTTTAATTTAAGTTTCATTCCCTTATCTTTTACTAAAGGGGTGTTTGGTGGGGCTATCTTTCTTAACCCCCACCCACGTCATTTAATCAAATAGCTACCTGGGGGTCCAATTTAATTAGCCAGCATGTATAAGGGATGTTTGTATACTTAAGGGGTGTTTGAGGGGCTTCGCTTTGTTAAACCATTGGTTTTTCTGAAGGGGGCGTGTGGGGGGGGGGGCTAATTTTAATTTTACCCCGGGTCTGATACTAAGGGAGACTTTGGGGGGCTTAACTTAATCATCTCCTGTTTGTTTTACTGAAAGACACTTTGAGTGGTTGAACTTTATTTTACACACGATTAATACCAAGGTAGCGTTTGGGGGGCTTAACTTTGTCAGCCCCCACTAGGAAGATTTTATTTAAGTATAATCCTTCTTCTACTGAATTGGTGATTGGGGGGCTTAACTTAAAGTTTCTCGACATTTACTAAGCTTTTTAGGGGGCTTAACTTTGGGACCCCGTTTTTTTTCTGAATGGCAAGTTTGGGGGGGGGGCATTTTTTTAAGCGGATTCCCGCATTTTACTGATTTGGGGACTTAATTTAAGTATACCCCGTACTCCAGAGTGCGTTGGGGCTTGACTCAATCGAACCTCGTTTTTATGAGTCTTTTTGATGTCTTACTTGAGGTAAACCCCCAGCATTTTTTTTTGGGGCGGGGGGCGGGCTGTAAGTCCAGACCCCCAATTGGCGTTGGGGGGCTTGATTTTAAAAAAGTCTTTTGGGTCTTTGGGGGACTTAAATTTGCAAAATTTTATAAGTTGAAAACCGCAATATTCGCCAGCAATGCCTCAAAGCGCCACATTTTCGATCACTCTGTGCGTGCGTTGTTCAAAGCGACACCTGCTAATTGCGCCTGGGGCGATTCCTACTGAAAAATGAGTTTTCCCTCCAGACAAATGAGATTCCCGCTTGTGATAAGTCTATTTTCCGGCCCCTTCTGAAAACAAACAACGCTTCAAAGACCTCCCCATTTTTCAGAAGGGCGGGGAGGATTCCAGTCGATCAGCTAGTCCGATGGAGCCCCCACCTGGACCTCTCTACTCGAAAAGGATGTCTCTGTTCCAGCCGAGGAAGGCCTCAACCGCCAGTTCCTCAGCGGCTACGGTGGCTGAGACTACGGTAGCCGGGGCTGGAATGGAGCTCAAGTCCGAAGCAACCAACCCTAATAACCCGTTGTTACAGTAAGTTGGGTAGAATAAAAGGGGTAGTGTAGATTTAGAGCGGCTGCGGCAGCCACCGCGGCCATGCAGGCCACAGCGACCACTACGAACACGCCGACGGCCGCAGTGCCAACAGCGCCTATGGGCCACACCGCCACCTACCCAGGGACTTCGTTACCCACTGTGGCCGAGGGACTGCCACAGCAGTTTTCGGTTAGTCTCTCTATCTCTATCTCTATCTCTATCTCTATCTCTATCTCTATCTCTATCTCTATCTCTATCTCTATCTCTATCTCTATCTCTATCTCTATCTCTATCTCTATCTCTATCTCTATCTCTATCTCTATCTCTATCTCTATCTCTATCTCTATCTCTATCTCTATCTCTATCTCTATCTCTATCTCTATCTCTATCTCTATCTCTATCTCTATCTCTATCTCTATCTCTATCTCTATCTCTATCTCTATCTCTATCTCTATCTCTATCTCTATCTCTATCTCTATCTCTATCTCTATCTCTATCTCTATCTCTATCTCTATCTCTATCTCTATCTCTATCTCTATCTCTATCTCTATCTCTATCTCTATCTCTATCTCTATCTCTATCTCTATCTCTATCTCTATCTCTATCTCTATCTCTATCTCTATCTCTATCTCTATCTCTATCTCTATCTCTATCTCTATCTCTATCTCTATCTCTATATCTATCTCTATCTCTATCTCTATCTCTATCTCTATCTCTATCTCTATCTCTATCTCTATCTCTATCTCTATCTCTATCTCTATCTCTATCTCTATCTCTATCTCTATCTCTATCTCTATCTCTATCTCTATCTCTATCTCTATCTCTATCTCTATCTCTATCTCTATCTCTATCTCTATCTCTATCTCTATCTCTATCTCTATCTCTATCTCTATCTCTATCTCTATCTCTATCTCTATCTCTATCTCTATCTCTATCTCTATCTCTATCTCTATCTCTATCTCTATCTCTATCTCTATCTCTATCTCTATCTCTATCTCTATCTATATCTCTATCTCTATCTCTATCTCTATCTCTATCTCTATCTCTATCTCTATCTCTATCTCTATCTCTATCTCTATCTCTAACTCTAGCTCTAGCTCTATCTCTCTCTCTCTCTCTCTCTCTCTCTCTCTCTATTTCATGATTCCCACTTTTCAGATACCTCAGCAGTCTGCTAACCCTATGATGATGCCTTTTCAACAGTCATCAACTCTGCCTCACAGTCGGACTTGGGCTGCCTCTCAACCAACTGTGAATCCACAGATGACTGCGTTTTCTTCGGCTCAATCACTTGCGGAGACAGCGCCGCAGCCGGGACAACTCTATTATCCGGTACGTTAGAGAGAAGGAAAGTGAGTGAGTGAGTGAGTGAGTGAGTGAGTGAGTGAGTGAGTGAGTGAGTGAGTGAGTGAGTGAGTGAGTGAGTGAGTGAGTGAGTGAGTGAGTGAGTGAGTGAGTGAGTGAGTGAGTGAGTGAGTGAGTGAGTGAGTGAGTGAGTGAGTGAGTGAGTGAGTGAGTGAGTGAGTGAGTGAGTGAGTAAGTGAGTGAGTGAGTGAGTGAGTAAGTGAGACCAAAAGAGAGACAAACTTCCAGATGGTCCCCGGCTCCTCTGCGTCTCTACCCTTCGGTCTCCAATCCCCCGTCATGGTCTCTCCCTATGCCACATTACAACTTAACATTCCTCAGGTACCATAACCGTCCTTCTTTTCCATAACTTCCTCAGTTGGATCCCAACAACCCCGACTCTTTTAACCGTTCCCTTGAGCAGTACAACCAGCAGCTGATCCGATCCCAGTTGGACCAGGCCCAACAGTCGGCGCAGGTCGCCGGCTGCCAGGTGCAGTTGCTACGGGAGCAGCTGACCAGTGAAACCACCGCAAGGCTCGAAGCTCAGGTGAGGACTTCAAAAATCTATTTGGATTTCAAAATTGAAATTTCAGTCCCGGACCCACCAGTTGTTAAACGCTAACCGAGAACTCCTGGAACAGGTTCAGAACCTCGTCCAGCGGTTACAACATCTGGAGAATAAGATAACTGGGGAAATTCAGCAGGTACAGTGCTTTCTTTGGAGATAGTAGCTATGTTTTTGGTTCAGCAGGTACCTCAGTCTCCCACTTCGTCGAGGGGACCCACGGCGGCGACACCGGGTTTTCTGTCGTACCATGAACAGTACGACGCGAGGTTGGCGTTCGGGGCTCAGCCAACGAAGCAGAATTTGCCGTACCAGGTAGGGCCACGTTTTATTTAGTACTTTTTTCTTTTTTCGTTAGAATTACGTTTAAATTTGCTACGGTTTGTGGCCACATCGCCCCTGTTGCCCCGAACGTTTTGCAATTTTTCTGTTTCTATAATATGATTTTCTATGTTATCTGTTTCTATAATATGACGCGATTTCTGGAAGTCGATTACACTATAAATTCAGATTTTGGCTGTTAATGGCCTAAAAACAACATGCTGAGTGTTTCAGACAATTATACATTTTTATCCCGGGTTACGGTTACATTGCCTTCGCCCATATATTTAGGGACCGCAGAACAAATTTTATAAATAAGTTTTTTGATTTTTAATTTTGATATAACGCAGTATCAGTTCCTAACTTAAACTTTTCCTGTTTACATTTTGAAATTTCATCCCAAACGAAGCGAGATATTCCGCTTTGAATACCCCAATTTCAACCCGATTTGTGCGTTGTCGCCGTGGTTGGGCGGGGTCTGTCTGACCGGGCACAGGCTCTGCTAAACAACGGACAGACTTTTGCCTGGATGAGGAATCGCTCTGTTTAAGAGAATTTACATGTATATATGTTTTAAATTGATTTTTCATATTTTTATCGTATTTTTGGTACCAAAATTATCTCAAAATAATAACAATACAGGTTTAAATAGCCGTTTTCAAAAAGGGTCTGTATCTCACATAATCGAAACACATATAAAGTAGTGGATGAATATGGACGGCATATGAGCACCCTAAGGGTTATTTTTCAAGTTTCCTGATTTAAGACAATAAAAACACTTCAGAGAGCTGAAAGAAAGCCAAAAGTTGCACATGCCTCCATATGTGAATATAAGTGGTATAAACAACATAATCGGTTGTAATTTTTTATGCAAGGGTGAATTTTTGATTTTATTTTTTTATTTTTCTAAAATGGTTGTACTTCAAATAAAACTTCTCTGAGAAACCATTCTATCGCTATGGTTCGTGAGTAATGGTCAAAATTCTCCAAAAACAGCGATTTTCGGGAAGATGCAATCAATAGTTCGTCAAAAGAGCAGTTCCATTGGTTTTCTCATGCAATTTTACTCCATATTATTTTCTGAAATAGTCAGAAAGAAGCAAAATGCGCGCGCGAGCATTGAAAACCATATTTTCTTACCATTTCGGATTGCCCCGCCGCGGCCATCTCTGCGGTCCCTACATATAGGTCTTTGAAGAACTTTTCGGTCCCCAGGGTGCCTTCCAGGTAAGGTTGAAAAAACTGCATGATCCTCGTAATGAAAAGCTAATTTGAAGCCAACACTACAATAAATGCAAAAACACTAACCCAGTCAGCCACTCACTCACTTTTCGTTTTGGACGTCAAAAAAAGTTAAAATTGTGTCACACACTGAAAACGTTTTTCATTCGTTTGAGGGCAAAACATAAGGTAGCCGCTTGAATTTTACCGAGCCGTTGTCTAAAGTTGAAATCCTGCTATTCAGGTGCAACCCCTGGCTGATCTCCGCTCCGGTTCCCTCCCTCCCACCAAGAAAGAGGACGAAAAGAGAAGACAGCAGGACGATGGAAACAGGACGGAGCCGGAAAGTGCCAATGAAGACACGACAGACTACTCGAGCAGTGACCAGTACGAACGGACAGGGAAACAGATGATGCCTTCTTATAACGTCCTCATGGCCAATCCCTTGGCCGACCTCTCCATTCCCTCCTATGCTGGAACCTCAGTCCCCACCATTCCTTCCATAGCCCAGTTGGAAAGAAGGAATCGAACGGTTGAGGAGGATGACCAACAGCCGGGGCCCAGCAGTCCACCGAGAAAGGCAGCAGGGCTGAGCAGGGCGTCATTTCAAGCCAAGGCGGGAGGGATTCTCCGAGGGGAGAAGGAGTTCAGTCGGATGTCTTTTAACCCAAGGTTTGTGATTTTCTTAAAGTTGTTTCAAAAATCGACTTCAGGATACGGGAAAGGGAACAGCCGGAATTGGAGGGAGTGGCAGAGGAGTCGATGTCACCGATTCCGAAAGAAGACCGACGGCGGAAGGACAGGGTTACGGTAGAATCGTTGTTCGCGGATAGAAGTTCGGAGAACCCGGCAAGTTTTTCTGTCTCTGTGTATACCTCTTTTACTCTGTCTCTGCCTCTTTTGCTCTGTATATGTCTCTTTGGCCCTATCTGTGTCTATGTATCCTTTACTTTGTCTCTGTCTCTGTCTCTATGTCTATGTCTCTTTAGCTCCGTCTCTGTCTTTTTTGCTTCGTATCTATCTCTCTGTCTATCTGTCTCGTCTCTCTGTCTGTCTGTCTCTCTGTCTGTCTGTCTCTATGTCTCTCTGTCTCTCTGTCTCTCTGTCTCTCTGTATCTCTGCCTCTCTGTCTCTCTGTCTCTCTGTCACTCTGTCTCTCTGTCTCGTCTCTCTGTCTCTCTGTCTGTCTGTCTCTCTGTCTGTCTGTCTCTCTGTCTCTCTGTCACTCTGTCTCTCTGTCTCGTCTCTCTGTCTCTCTGTCTGTCTGTCTCTCTGTCTGTCTGTCTCTCTGTCTCTCTGTCTCTATGTCTCTCTGTCTCTCTGTCTTTCTGTCTTTCTGTCTCTCTGTCTCTCTGTCTCTCTGTCTCTCTGTCTCTCTGTCTCTCTGTCTCTCTGTCTCTCTGTCTCTCTGTCTCTCTGTCTCTCTGTCTCTCTGTCTCTCTGTCTCTCTGTCTCTCTGTCTCTGTCTCTCTCTTTCTCTCTCTCTAACATATCATTATTTTTTCAGCAACAGTCCTCCCAACAACAAGTCCCAGCCAGTTCGAGTATAGTGACAGCAATGTACCCTCCGGTTCGAAAACCTAACGTAACCGTCGTTAACAAGGTTAGTACCATTTATTTCTCATTTCATGATTATAGCATGTTTACTCTTTGCACTTTTTGTAACATCCCACATTGCACATTTCATTAAGCACAGTTTAAACACGCGCTCTTCACTCAAAAGTCGTTTGTTCATTGTTTGGGGGTGGATCTGAACCTTCGAGCGTTTTTTCGTATTGTACCTTACATTCTGCGCCATGGGTGACATATTGAAAAGAGAATAACACTAAAATTTCAAGGAAGTGGCCTGATTTTTAGGAGTTGGACAGCTCGTCCTTGATCTCGGCCATGTTTCCCACCTCGGCGCTCGTCGCCCGCAGTGTCAGTTATCTTCCCCCTTTGTAAATAATTCCGGGCCAGCCCGGCCCGGGCCAACTGGTCCCCCGGGCCGGCCCGGAGACCCCTGACACCCTCTGGCCGCATGTCCTAACGCGTCTTTCCCTTCTCAACTAACCCTGCCTCTTCCAGAGGTGTGAGTGTAGACTTCACATTTGTCCGACCTGTCTCCGCAATTTCAGTCTTACGGTAATCAATAATTGTCGTCTACCGTAATACCGTAATCTGCGCTTCCGAAACTCGCTTTCCGTGCGTGCAGTGTTACGCTTTGTGTGGGATTTTTGGGTTACGGTAGTCAGTTTCAGCCGAAAGTCGACGTCGTGCGGACGAAAACGTTACGGACGCTGTCGGTTACGGCGGAGAACTTTGATGAAGACGTTGTCAACCAGAACAGACCGGCTTCTCCACTGAAGAAGACCGACCGCAGCGAAGTCGAGGATCTTTTAAAGTGAGTTACGGTTGAGCCACAGCGCCACAGCGGAGGGCTACAGCGCGTTAAAATTCTACCCTGACGACCACAATTATCTCAGATACTAAGTCTATGAGGCCGCAGCACGATCAAATTTCGTTTACATTGCCACAGACAGGGCCCCCAGCTGGTCAGAAGAGCCACAGTGACAACATTATTGCAACTATATAGCCACAGCGCGTGAATAGTCATTTCAATGGGCCACAGCTCTCATGAAACCACAGCTTCCAAGGCCACAGCGCGCTCACGTTTCATTCAAAAGACCACAGCTCAACAGCAACTTTTTTTTGAAGGGCCACAACCGCCGCGGTATTATAAATTTGAAAGCCACAGTGCGGTAATACGTACTTTTGATTGCCTTAGCAGTCATAAAACCACAGCTTTCAAGGCCACAGCACGTTCACGTTTCATTCAAAAGGCCACAGCCGTACCAATACTGGGGCCACAACTTGTCATTTATTACTTCTAAATGCTTCAGATGGCCACAGAGGTCCAAAAACCACAGCTGCTAAGCCACAGCGACTTTCAATTACTTTAAAAGGCCACAGAAGTGTCAACGCCATAGCTCATAAGACCACAGTGCGCCTGTATTTTCTTTAAATGTCCTCAGTGGTCACATTCTCTACGGCCACAGCGCTTTAATAAGTTTTATAAAAGGCCACAGGGCTATACAATTCTTTTTGAAGGAGCTTTAAAGGCCTCAGCGCGTTATTGTTTTTGTCAAAAAATTACATTCGTCAAATAAACACAACTGTAGGACCACCGTGGGCAATAGTACTTACATGGCCACAGGTACCACAGCACGGCCGTGCTTAACCATATCAACCAATCAATAATCGATCGATTTTCAGCCGCAACGTAGGCCTGGAACGTTCGAAGAATAGCGACCCGACGCTGTCGCGGCACCGCCCATTCGAGGACGGCAAGTACCTTCCCAATGGCTATCCGTAAACGACGGGCGTCCGTAAATAGCGGACACCGCCGTCTTCCGTCCGATTGATCTCGCACACCGGTTCAATTTTGCATCATCACTCTCTTTCTCTCTTCTCTCTCAATACGTTTCTCTAGCCGTCTGCCCCTCCTCGTCCAGAGTGACATTCCGCGCTCTTTTTGTGTCCCTCTTTTCCCTTTTTTGTCTCTCTATCTCTCTCAAACAAAACTCTCTCTGTGCTTTCACAAAAGAGCTAATTTTCTATGTGTTATGGTATTAATAAACGTCGATATCTCAGGAAAGGTTTTGCGAATAAATTTCTTTGTTTCATATGAAATTGTTGGTGCATAGGTGAGTGAGTGAGAGGAATGAGGCAGAGGCATTGAGGCAATAAATTTGTAAAAAGAGATAAATACAAATAGTGAAAAGTGAGTGTGTGCCGCGGGCCGCAACGGAGGGCCGGGTTACCGTACGGCCGTAGGCCGCGAGCCGAGCTCTGTCTCTCCGTCTCTCTGTCTTTTTGTCTCTCCGTCTCTCTGTCCTTCTGTCTCTCTGTCTCTCTGTCTCTCTGTCTCTCTGTCTCTCTGTCTCTCTGTCTCTCTTTCTGTTTTTTTCAGGCGACGAGACGATTTTCCAACTACTCATATCTCTCTCCCCCTTTGTCTGAGATGAATAAACGTTCATCAAGCCTAAATTTTGCCACAAGCGGTTTATGCTGGTTGGGAAGCAGTCTATGCGGTGCTCTGACGTTGGATGTGGGTGGCGCGCTCCTGAAAATGGGATATTTTAAAATTTGCAGGATTTTTCTCACCTCTCCCTCCTTGTTGTAGAGGATGGTTTGGACGGAGTTTCCGGTGCCGAAGGAGTCCTCTCCGTCGAAGACCAGCTGGTCGGGAGGCGAGTTGACGCCCTGGTTGCGGGCGAAGATCTGGAAAAGAGGGGTTTGATAGATTTGGTCTCGCCTCACCACACCTCACCTCACCTCACCTCACCTAACTTCTCTCTCTTGCGCTCTACCTCACCTCTTTCTTTCTCTCTTTCTATCTCTCTCTTTCTCTCTCTCTCTCTCTCTCTCTCTCTCTCTCTATCTATCTCTATCTCTCTCTCTCTCTCTCTCACCTTGAGGGTCTTTCCAGCCCTGAGGACAAAGTCCTTGGGGAGGGTGTAGACGATCTCCTTCTTTCCATCGATGCGTCTCTTGAGCTTCCACTCTCCGATTTGCTCGTCCTTGGCCCTGTGGGTATTCTGCAGGGTGATGAACTTTCCATCGGGAGACGCCTCCTGGATGGAGACATTTCCCTTGGCCGATCGTTGGAACGACTGGCGAGAGGCGGTCTCTCCCTTCACGATTCTCATCGTCTCCGTGTCCATTTCCTGGGTGATGGCGTGAGTCTTGACGACCTGTTCCACCAGCTGCTTGAGGCCGTTGCGGTTCTCCTCTCCCTCCAGCATTTTGCGGTAGATGGCGATTTCGGCGTCGAGGGTCTGCTTGGTGTCGAGGAGCATCTGAAGCTCGACCATGAGGGCCTGACACTCCTCGCGCATTTTGCGGATCTGCGAGTCGCGGTCGTTGAGGGCGGCTTCGTAGGATCTGAAAAGGATTTATTGGGTCGATAGATGTGGCCTGTTGTGGCCCTTCACTGTGACCATTTTTTTAAAAAAATTTTTTAATATATTTTTCCCGTATTTATGAGACCAAAATTACCTCCAAATCAATAACAATACACGCTTAAATGGCCACGGAAAAATTGTCAATGGAGCGCGGGATTGGCCGTGGAGCGCGAATTTCACCAAATTGTGATTATTTTTTTTTCTTACTACCGTCTCCCTAAAAAATGGAAAATTCCACAAAACCACCTAAAATATTTTATGATGGAAAATTCCACAAAACTTCCAAAAGAAAATTCCAAAAAATGGAAAATTCCACAAAACCACCTAAAATATTTTCTCCAGCAAACGTTTTATTTTTCACAAGGCAAATATACAATTGTCCGTTGTTTAACAGACTTGGCTCACGGCCAGTTTTCAAAAGGAGCGTCGTTCGCTTTCTTTTTTAATTTTATGTATTTTAAAATTATTATTATGAAATTTAGAACAATTACTTTGAAGGGTTTAAAAAAGGTTTCTAGGTAATATAAATGCTGGGTGTAGAGATCGAAGCCGTCGCTGCATGATGCTTTCGTCGTCTGCGTCTCGCAGCGAGAGATTCGCGCACTCTCCAAAAACCAATGCATAAAGCAAATCGTTGGAATTTATTTAGGGCAGGGAAACCCCCCCCCCTGCATGTGGCGCTTGACTCACCTCTGGTCATCCTCCAGCTGGTAGTTCAACTCCTGGATCTGCTTCTCCAGCAGAGAGTTCCTGCTCTCCAGATCGGCAAGCTTTCCACGAAGGTCGGCCAGCTGGCTCCTGAGTCTCTTCACTTCCTCCTTGGCGTATCCCTGCTCCATATTCTGGCGGACCGACTGGGTCTGGATCTCCTGGACCTTCAGACGGTACCACGACTCCATATCGTTACGGTGGACGTTGTTAACCTACGAAGCTTACTGTAAGACCAGAGGGTTACTGTACCTGGTCGTACTCCTCACGGATGTCACGGATGGCTGAAGAGAGCTCGTTCTTGAAGAACTCGCGGTTCTCGGGGGTGGTGTCGCGAGATGCGAGGGTCTGAAATGAAGCGTTCGAGAGAGAGAGGGAGAGAGAGAGAGAGAGAGAGAGAGAGAGAGAGAGAGAAAGAGAGAGAGACCCACCTGGAGCTCCTTGATCTCTCCATCATGAACCCTTCTCAAGAAGTCGATCTCCTCCAGAAGCGTCTGAACCTGGTTCTGGTAATCGATACGGTTCAACGTCTCCTGGTCCAAATCCTGAAAATCGATAATCAAACCTATCAATCGATATTTCCTTACGGTTCTGGCCCTCTGGAGCTCGCTGAGCAGGCGCTGGTTCTCCTGCTTGATCCTCTTAACTTCTCCCTCGAGCTCGGCGATCTTGCGCTTCAGGTAGCTGATTTCAGCCTCAAGATCGCTCAGCTGCTTCAGAAGATCGTCAATCTTCAGACGGTCCTGTTCACGGCCACGGACGGCATCTTCGTACCTGAAAAAAGCGAGTTTAGTAGTGAAGAACCAAATCCACATCTCAATATGTAGGTACTGTACACAGAATACCGTAAGATTCCACACAACTACTGTACCTACAGTAATCTTTGACATGGTCCTGTAACTTTTATGGTTACTGTAGCTGTTCCGTAACTTTTCTGGTTACTGTAGCTGTCCCGTAACTTTTAGGGTTACTGTAGCTGTTCCGTAACTTTTATGGTTACTGTTGCTGTTCCGTAACTTTTATGGTTACTGTAGCTGTTCCGTACCTTTAAGGTTACTGTAGCTGTCCGGAACTTTTAGGGTTACTGTAGCTGTTCCGTAACTTTTATGGTTACTGTAGCTGTTCCGTAACTTTTATGGTTACTGTAGCTGTTCCGTAACTTTTATGGTTACTGTAGCTGTCCCGTAACTTTTAGGGTTACTGTAGCTGTTCCGTAACTTTTATGGTTACTGTAGCTGTCCCGTAACTTTTATGGTTACTGTACCTGTCCCGTAACTTTCAAAATTGTTACCGTAACCTTGTAGTCTACTACTGTAACACCCTATTCGTTACAGTAACCTTGTAGCTTTTGTTCCAACCCCTGTACCTACAGTAAATCTCGCCTTGTTACTGTTCCTTAGCATCAAACGTAATTCTGTTACAGTGACCTTGCAACCAACTACAGTAGTTTTTAATCGTGCTATAATAACATTCTACCGAGCTACAGTAACCCTCAATTCTGTTACCGTAACCTTACATCGAAGTAATCTGCAATCTGTTACAGTAGCCGCGTACTCTGCTACAGTAACCCTCAACTTTGTTACTTACCTTATTTTGTTTTAAATGACGTTAGACTTAAAAGTATCATTACACAACTACAGTAATCTTTGATATTTATACCGTAAACCTGGACTCCCCTACAGAAACTCATCTTACTGTATTGCACCGTTTACATAACCCTTGGCAAAACTACCGTAACCCAAACTCTGCTAAGGACAACCTACTTTCTGCGGATGTCGGCGAGCTCATCCTGCATCTTCTTGATCTGTCCCTCGAGCTCCTTCCTCTGCTTGTTCGTCTCGTCGATGAGCTTTTGCGCATCGACCAGCTCCCCCTCGTACATGTTTCTGATGTTCGAGGTGTCCTTTCCCCACTTGCCACGGAGGGCATCGAGGTCAGCGGCCAATTTGCGGTTCTGAGCCTCGAGGAAACGGACCTAAATTCCTGACTTATTGTGGCACTTGTGGCTTTAGCTGTGGCTCCTTTGGCCCTAACAAACCTTCTCGATGTACGAAGCCAAACGGTCGTTCAGATCGCTCATTTCCTTCTTCTCACGCTCGCGCGAGTCACGGATGGTGGAGGCGGCATTCTGGCCGAAGGGAGACATTCCAGAGCCGGCGTTGCCACTGCGCATCTCGGTCACGATCTTGAGAGTGCGGTCGTGGGCTGAAATTGGAGTTTTAGAGAGATACAGAGATAGAGAGGGAGAGAGAGAGAGAGAGAAGAGAGAGAGAGAGAGAGAGAGAAGAGAGAGAGACTTACCGACAACATTGCCTCCTCTGCCAGCCAGCGGCGCGCGAGCCGACGGGGCGTTTGACGAAAAGGACATCGCTGAAACTGAATCGATTATTAAACGGTTAACTACAAAAATAGCTTGAAAAGAGAAACTGGCATATAAATTTGTGTCTAAAAATTGGAATCCTGCCAAAAAGAGTCTGACATGTGTTTGACAACGCAAAAAAGACGCTTTCTGTGTTGACACAAATGTGGCCGCTGTGGCCGCTGTGGCCTATATGCTGTGGGTATTTTAACCACTGCGGTAACGGCCACTGGGCCACAGCTATTTACACAAGCGTATGAAATGTGTCATAACGACCACAGCCAATCTGTGACAACTTTTATACTGTGTCCCCTGTGGCCGTTGTTTCCGTAGGGATGTTGCCACAGCGCTGTGGTTTTTGCCACACGAAATTCACACAGTGTTATGGGAAAGGCAACAGCGCTGTGGCTATTAGATTTTTCAGAAAGGTGTTGATAGGCTGTGGCCTCTGCGGCTTTGTAGTACCAAGATGGGTCCTGGAACTGTGGCATAAACAGTACTACCAAAATTTTATGGCCACAGCGGCCACAGTGGCCACAGCGCATGCTTAAAACAACACAACTGTAGTAAAATGAAAAAGTGGGACTATAGGTGGAGATATAAATCGTCTTATCAAGAAAATATAGCTTCCAGAAAATAATTGGGGACGACGTGCATCAGTGACAAAAAGCAGACATTGTAAGAAAGTGGGTTGTTTTCTAACTATAAATCTTTGAATTTCTTTGATTTTTTGAGTTAATTCAGCAAAACTGTCAAAAAAGAGAAAGAGGTGTTCTGTAGGTGGCGCTCGGAGACGACTGAGCTGCGAGTCGCCGGTTGCTCACCGGAGACGCCTCGTTTGCACTTCGGCTCAACCGAGCCGCAAAAGCAGCTTCGAAACTCTCTCATCAGCCGACGCCCACACAGAAGGATTACGGTAATTGCGACAGAAGGAAGGCAAAGCAAACACAGCGAGGGAAGGGAAGATGGTATCTGTTGGTCGAGGAGGCAGTTTTTCCAGGAGAGGAACCTGTTTATCGGGACGTTTGTAAAACTTTTTGGCAGATTCAAGAAAACGACTTACGACCACAGCACTGTGGGTTCTTTGACTGTATGCGAAGCAATGAGGTCACAACACTTTCGAGGTTTAGACAAAAGTTGATGGTAGATGGCCACAGCGCTGTGGCCACTGTGGCATCTTCTAAACTGATGTAGATAAAACTATACTCCTCGCCCAGCGAGCATTCCAAAGCGGCTGACAATTTTTCTCTGCGTCTTTCAATTACGTGACCTATTTCGCTAATTAGATGCGCAGGTTGTTCAAAAATGACCCTTTTTGTAGCCATGCTCGATGGGCAGCGACTATATGGTGGCTGTGGCAATTTTGCAATTATTCTAGGGACAGACGTGGCCACTGTGGAAACTTTTAATACAGTGTATATAGCTGTCGCCAAACGAAAATCGTATGCTAATTGCGAAAAAATGCAAAGCATGCTCTGTCGACGACTGATTAGACCACGAATATCCATATCAACAGAGCATGGGTGGAACATGCTAATTTTACTGGCAATTTGGCGGCAGCTATATGTAATGTTCGAACGGCAAGTGTTAGAGCTACTTTCTTAGGGAAAAGTTGACAGTCTTAAAACTAGCCCAAAATTGTTTTGTAACCTTATATTCGCACATCTAGGTCACTTGGGAACTTTTTGGTCAATATTGTTTTTTGACCAGGGTCACCGTAGGGTACTGTAACTTTTCTTTTTAGGTCAAAATTATTAAAATTAATGTTATTTTGAAAGCTTCTGCCATGTGTAGACACAAGAGAAAGGTGCTCGCCCCTTGGGACATTTAAAGGTCATATGACGTCATAATCTATCAATAATGACGTCATAATCGTAAATTATTATTATGACGTCATTATCGATTTATTGATTGATGACGTCATATGACACAATGATCGAACCTTCCATGTGCTTCCGCATGGGAGTCGAAAAGCTGGAAAATGTACGTTTGAAATTGCAGTTTTCCCCACAATTTTTGCTCATTTTTTGCAAATTCGCGAATTCCAAAAGCCCCTTTACAATCGTAATGAAAATTGACTCTGAATCTGAAATTTAATATCAATTTGATAAGAAAATTTTCACTTTCTGATTTATAATTGTTCCAAACTTTCAAAAATATTTAAATTTACTCGTTTTCTGTGACATATACATTTGCATCAAGTTTGCACGTGAAAAAAGTTTGACCCCACCAAAATTGAAATTTTTTTCTAATCAAATCGATGGAAAATTTCAGTTTCAAAGTCGATTTTTGTCAACTTAATACGCAAAATCTGTATGATCCATAAGTTTCAATTTTCATATCTCGTATCAAAATCAATTTTCCTGATTTTTAAATGTACTGCAAATTTTACATAAAACAGCAAATTTTACAACAGACCGTTTTATTTATCCTAAAATAACAGTTCCAAACCCCCAAAAAATCGAAAACTTTCCGAAATGTCAAACAGACCATTTTTTTACATTTTACGGGAAAACCTCCACCGTTAGTCTAACTATTGTCATTTTTCTACAAGTAATTTTTAGCCAAAATAATTGCTATAAATTTTCGTTCAATGAAAGTGGGGCAAAAATTTCTTAAGCATTGGTATAGTCTTCGCCAATTTAATTTCTTGACCTATTCGCAAATGTAACGCTGACGCAGTATTGCGTACATAGCCTTACACAGGATTTTCGTACGCAAATTCGCGTCTGGTGTCATTTGGTGCAGATCTAAATCGGCGACGACCATACATTGTGGTTTGAATTAGCGACAAAACAGTGTGAAATTCCAAAAATGGTCAAAAACCCGTAACATCACAAGAAAGAAAATACAAAAATACCCCTTTTCAAGAATTTCGAGAAAAATCGAATCATCGTTTGGATATCTGCGGCGATTATGTCAAAATCGAAGGAGCCACGACCAAGCCTTCAACTACAGTAACCTAGAGCGAAAATAGAGTGAGAGTACAGCGCGAGAATGCAAAAACAGGCAGTATTTCCGAAAACAGTCGGTGTATGTGTGCTTGTAAGTGAGTCGGAGGCGCGAAGAGCCCTTTTGCCTGGTTGTGAATTCCGGCCGCGAGCACACAAACACGCTGGGCAAAGGCGACAAACACGTACAGGGAGGCAGAGAAAGGAGGCGAATTTGACGAAAAGTCGGACAATTTGACCACTCCCCTCGTTTCACACCACATGAAATTTGCATGCGTACGACCTCGCCCACGACGAGAGTTTTTGTCTCGAGACGACCGGTCGTGCGCCGCGCCGAAAATGGCTGTACTCGCTTTGTGAATAAGAGAGAAGGAATGCGAGATGACAGGTGGAGGCAAACGGTGGGAGACAGTCCTTTAAGTTTGGGAGAGCGCTGTGACCACTCCTGCGGTCTCAAGCTTGCCCTGTGGCCGCTGTGGCCTTTTTTAAAGACCTTTTTTGTGGTTAGCGTTAGTATTTTTGAAACTTCGCTGTTGTGGATCTTTTACGCTGCTACCACGATGGCTGGGATGTGGTTATGTTCAGTTTTCGCGACCTCGGTCCAAAAACTGAACAATTTAGGCTTAGGCCTGTAACGCAAGATGTCCGGCCTGATGATTTAAATTTCGGCTTCAATATCTCAAATGAAAGCTCTCGACGAGCTGAGTAAGATTACTGTGGTTGAGCTGTGGCCACTGTGGCTGTACTGTGGCAACTGTGGATGCGGTGTTGTCACTGTAGGATTACAATGTGGCCACTGTGGCTGGTTTTTGGCCACAGTGACTATGCTGTGGTCACCGTTGCTGTGCTATATCCACTGTGGCCGTGTTTTCACCCCTGTGGCTGTAATGTGGCAACTGTGGCTGCGATATGGCCACCGTGGCTGTGCTTTAGAGCTGCGAATTTGCCCAGGTGACCGCGCTTTGACCACCACGGATGAGATGTGGTGACTGTGGCTTTCCGGGACACAACGGGATTAACCACAGTGACACTGTGGCCCTCACTGCCTTTAGTAAGTGGCATCTATGGCGTTTTCCTGGCCCCATGTGGCTCCAATAAAGCCGCTGTAATTGCGCTGTGGTCACTATGACATTGAACTTTGTGACCACTGTGGCAGATGTGGCCTTGCTAACACGTAGGATGTGGCAACAGTGACATTTTGAGCCCTTCTATGTGGTTACTGAGGCTACCTTGAACCTACCTTGACTGCGATGTGGCCAATGCGCAAGGTTTTCTCTTGAGCGCTGGCACATATGGCCCTTTGGTCCACTGCGCTGTGCCCACTGTGGCCATTTTTTGACCGCCATGGATGCGATGTGGCCACTGTGGCTTCACTTAATAAGGCCTTATTGGCAACTGTGGCCGTGTGGCCTTCATTGCCGTTAGGATGTGGCGCCTTTAGCTTTTTTTTCTGTGAACACTGTGTCTCCAATGAAGTCGATGTGGATTTGCTGTGGCCACTGTGGCCTTATCTCTCTGGCACTGTGGCAGCTGTGGCCAATTTGGCTGTGTTTTTTAGAGTCATTGTGCCATTGTGGCCTTGATTTTCCTAAAGATGTGGCAATATTGTCAAAGTATTGCTCCTTGGTCACAGTGGCTGTGGTTCCCGAGAATGCTGTTTAATTGACATTGCTGCGCTGTGGCCACTGTGGCTTATCAAAAGGCGGCGGGATCGACCACTGTGGTCATTTGGCCTTCATTGAATGTCAATGTGGTTGCACTGTGACCACTGTGGCTTGACCTCCCTGGCACTGTTGCAGCTGTGGCCACTTTGGCTATGTTGAGACCATTGAGCCTACTGTGGCAGATGTGGCCTTGAATTTCCTTGAGATGTGGCAACAATAGTCACTGTGGCTACACTTTTGGCTGCGCTGTGGCCACTCTGACTGCACTGTGGCCACTGCGGCTATTTTATGACAACTATGACTGTGATGTGGCTTTGACTTCCCTGGCAATATCTCAGCTGTGACCTTGATTTCCCTAAAGTTTGGCACCCGTGGAACTTAATCACTGCGCTGTGGTCCAATTGTTTTCTTAAACTCAACTTTCGCCTTAAAAAACTGTGTACTTTGGTCATTCTTTATTCCCATAGCCCAGAATTCCTCCACCTCCACCTCCTTTTCTCTTATGTTTGCCTTGCCGCTCGTAATTTCCTGCCCACAAAGCAGCCGACATGAATGTGACTCACAAAAGCGGCGACAATTGTGCCCGGCCAGCGCGCACAGTGACAGCCGGGTGTCGGGTGACGATTGGAGGGGAGGACGAGAACTGCATAAGGGGCACTCCAGGTGGAACTCGTTTACTCAGAGAGATTTCGTGGTTTTAGGGTCAAAAAGTGTAAATTTCTTTGGAAAACACTGTTTAATTTGCTTCTTTGGCTACTAATCTTTAATTTTTGAGGGGGAACTCTACATCAAGTAGCACGTTCAGCTAAAAACGGTGCACCAATTTCAAATTCGGCTAAAAATCATGCACCAATTGCAAAGTTGGCTGAAAACCGTGCAAAAATTGCGATTTTAGTTAAAACCGTGCAGCAATCGCAAAGTTGGTTAAAGGGACAGTAAGGAGGGTTTTCATTTCATTTTTGATCGGATATGGTCGGAAATTATGCGAATCGAAAATGCTAAATTGTCTCGCACCCTCCTCCTTTCCAGAGATATTTTATCCAATTAGAATGAAATTCGACTCATTAGCATGCCTTGTAAATACCGGACACGCAGGGCGTACTGCACGTCTACAAATCTGTAGACGGAGACCCGTTTTTCAAGACTTTGAAGCTTATTTTCTCGAAAACGGTGAATTTTCGACTCATAGTCGTATATATTTTCATGATCAGCGAATTTTTCTCTTCTAATTTAATCAATGTTGTAAAACCCGCCTGACTGTCCCTTTAAAAGGCATGTAACGATTGCAGTGGTGGTCCAAAGTCCAAAAACTGTGCACCAGTTGCAATTTAGCCCAAAAACTGTGCACCAGTTGCAATTTAGCCCAAAAACTGGGCACCAGTTGCAATTCAGCCCAAAAACTGTGCACTAGTTGCAATTTAGCCCAAAAACTATGCCTCCATTGCAATTTAGTCCAAAAACTTGGCGAGTTGTCTCTTATCAGTTGAACACACTGCGCCGAATGCAGTGTCAGTTAAAAATCGCGACCCGTAAATTTTTAGTGGCCAATTTGTATATTTTGCAACAAAAAAATGCTCCAATTACACAGGAACAAGACATTTCGAGAAAAGAATCGATAAAACTCACTTTCCCTGGTAACCTCCATCATCTTCAGTGTTCTTCTCGGCTAGAAGAACTCGTCGTTTGAAGAACTGAAATATATGACCCTATTTACTGCAAGAAATGGGTGGAAGAGAGAGAGAGAGAGAGAGAGAGAGAGAGAGAGAGAGAATCCGCTGTGAGAGTTAAAAGGAAATCTCAGAAATTATTGAGGGAAAGGTTATTGTGTCGACGGCCGTCAACACTTGAAAAGAAGGTTATGGATTAAAAAATTGGTAACTTTTGGGCGGAGTGGAACAGTTTGATACACATGGATCGAGGTTGGCGACCCTAATCGACATGAACTACCGGTTTCATGGAGGTCCGAACAAATCATGAAGCAAAAAAAGAGAGGAAAGAGGATCTTGTTCAGGGCATAGATGGAGAAAAGGCTAAACGAGAGAGAGACGGAGAGACAGAGAGACAGAGAGACAAAGAGACAAAGAGACAAAGAGACACAGAGACACAGGGACACAGAGACACAGAAACACAGAGACACAGAGACACAGAGACACAGAGACACAGAGACACAGAGACACAGAGACACAGAGACACAGAGACACAGAGACACAGAGACACAGAGACACAGAGACCGAGAGACACAGAGACACAGAGTCAGAGAGACAGAGAGACACACAGAGAGAGAGAGAGATAGAGCTCTCTCTCTCTCTCTCTCTCTCTCTCTCTCTCTCTCTCTTTCTGCAGGTGTATTTCCTTTCGTGTCGTGTCGCATGAGTAATGTTGCCGAGTAGGGCGCCCGACGGTCGTCGCGGCTCACAATTACTGCGTTAGCCGACCGGTCCGACCGATGCGGAAAACACGAAAACTACTGCCAAATCCGGGAATTTTTCGAAGATTCGGATTGACACCAGGGAATTTCGTTGTTCTCAAAGTCGTTTTTTTCTTCATATTTTTAGCATGTGTTCGGGTTATATTAGAAACGGGAGAGAGAGACATATGGGATAGGGATTTAGAGCAATTAGGGGACGTTTTCGGGGGCGCCATTACTCGCCGGTTTCGGTTGGAAAATTGCTGTACTCGGTCTTTGCGACAAAAGGGACTCCTAGCCCGAAACCTCTCTTTAAAGGACTGTAAAAGCGGATTAACTCTTCATTTTGTCAGTCGATGGTTCGTTTTGAAGGCGTTGCTGCCTAAAACCACAGTATGTTTGTGGAAAGTGCGAATGGAGCGCGGTTACAACTATGGTAGGGTTTTGGGCAGAAAAATGAAACCTGGCGATGGAAGGTAAGGATGGTTGAGAAGGCAACTGTTCTGTTGCCTTCGTTTGTGGACGACTGTGCCTTCGGAATTTCAATTTCCACCCCCTTGCGAATTAGTCACAAAAGAACGTGGCCACTGTTTGTCCTCGCTGATTGAATATCGCGCGCACCGGTACGGTTGACACATTCCGCCCGCGATACTTTCACATACAAGGTGTTATGGGAGGAGAGGTTTTGAATATTTTAAAAAGGAAACTCAAACATGGATAATTCGGCTCTCTAGCGATTTTAAATATACTAAGCAGTAAGACAACATATCTGTAAGATTTGCGCTTCAGCGCGCTTCATCTTACGTCGTTAGGAAAATGTTTAGAATTGGCTTAGAATTGGCCCTAAATTGTTTTATTGCCTTCTTTGGGCTCATATAGGCCATTTTTTAAAACTCTCAAAACAGTATAGGCCATTTCCGATAAAGAGTCGGCGACTTTCCACTGACAAGCGAAACAGCACAGTAAAAGAGGAGTGCGCAGACAATTAAGAAATCGCGGCGGGACCAAATGTACCTAGTCCTTTAAAAAATCCCGTTTTCCTTGACTCTTTTTTGGAAACGCACTATATCGATGTTTTAACCTGGGTTACGGTAGGGTACTGTAATTTTTCAAAAATTGTTTTCAAAAATTGACAGAAATTAGTGTATATTTGACAGCTTCTGTCATGAATTGCTCAATTCTGACACTCGAATGGCAAAAATGTCGTTCACTATTAAACAATAGTCCGAAAACCTCGAAAAGGTTAAATTTTGCGTTTAAAATTGCAATTTTTAGCATTTTTGGAGCATTGACATAAAAGCTGCGCAAAATAGGAGTATAATCATTAAATTTTGTTTGTTTTGAAAAATTAAAGTCGAAAAAATCCCCTGACCTTCATAACGAAAATCGACTTTGAATAGAAATTTTTCAGTCAATTTCATCAGGAAAAAATTCCCTTTTGGAAAGGCGAATTGTTGTTTGTCCTCAAAAGAAAAACATTTTTACTGTTTAGCAGAGAGACCGTCGAAGTGTTGGGTTAAGTTGATTCAATTCAATAGATCAGAGATTTTTACAGCTTGCACACACACACACACACACACGCACGCACACACACACGCACACACACACACACACACACACACGCACACACGCACACGCACACGCACACGCACACGCACACGCACACGCACACGCACACGCACACGCACACGCACACGCACACGCACACGCACACGCACACGCACACGCACACGCACACGCACACGCACACGCACACGCACACGCACACGCACACGCACACGCACACGCACACGCACACGCACACGCACACGCACACGCACACGCACACGCACACGCACACGCACACGCACACGCACACGCACACGCACACGCACACGCAAACGCACACGCACACGCACACGCACACGCACACGCAAACGCACACGCACACGCACACGCACACGCACACGCACACGCACACGCACACGCACACGCACACGCACACGCACACGCACACGCACACGCACACGCACACGCACACGCACACGCACACGCACACGCACACGCACACGCACACGCACACGCACACGCACACGCACACGCACACGCACACGCACACGCACACGCACACGCACACGCACACGCACACGCACACGCACACGCACACGCACACGCACACGCACACGCACACGCACACGCACACGCACACGCACACGCACACGCACACGCACACGCACACGCACACGCACACGCACACGCACACGCACACGCACACATTCATTACTTACATAATATCCCACCGATAAATGACATGCGTAGTTTCTTGCTTCAAAATTGAACCCCTCCCTCTCCTCCGCCAGATCGACTTTGTTTCCGATCAAAACCTTCGTCCCATCGTCGTCCAAATCCATCTTGTTGAACCAGAATTCCGTACTTTTGAAGGTTTCTTCTATCCCTAAGAGAAATCATGTTTTTCATGAAAAAAAAACCCATGTCACAGATGAAAAACACACCCATTTAATTCCGTGACCAAGTTGCCCAATCTTTTACAAAAATAGTTAAATTAGAAAATGAGAAATGTTTTCACAATAGCTCTGTTTGTTTGAATTCTTGTGAGTCACATAGT
>OZ059906.1:26956596-27056596 GCA_964057215.1 Oscheius myriophilus | reverse complement strand
GTTTATTGATTTTATATTTATTTTAAGTTTTTATATACTTTATTGTATTTTTGTTGCATTTTTGCGTTTAGGCAAGGAGAAAGAACCGGAATACGTTGCGCCGAAGGGACAAAAACTGACGGATCTCGACGACGAAGGCGTTACAAATGGAGCTCCCAAGGTAGGGTAGTTATCGCTAGAATTTACATTCAAAATGGTTCTTTTCGTGGCCCAGAGCGGCCTGAGGCTGCCAGAATAGTCTTAAAGGTGTTCAAGGGCGCGTCATATCGGCCCCATGTCGTCAAAGCGGCCTGATGCTGCATAACTTTGTCTAGACCCTTTCAAGGCATCCTAAGGCCGCAACAAGCCGCCTAAGGCTGATAGGGATGCTATAGAGCGGCCTGAGGCTGCCAGAATCTCTTCAAGACGGCCAGAGACTGCATGCAGTCCTCCAAAGCGTCCTTTGGCTGCCAGGATGTGGCAGAAGCGGCCTGAAGCTATCCGAACTGCTAAAGGGCTGACCTAAGCCTGCCATGATCCATTAAAGCCGACCGGATGCTAGATGGAGTCCTTCAGAGCGGCCAGGATGCGCCAGAAGCGGGCTGAGTCTACCAGGACCGCTACAAGGCGGCCTGAGGCTGCCTGGAATCCTTCAAAGGCGCCTGAGGCTCCTTGCGGAATCGATTAAAGCGGCATTAGATTATTAAGACTGCCACAGAGCGGCCTGAGGCTGCCTGGAGTCGTTTAATGCGGCCTAAGGCTGTCCTCACTTAAATGTTTCCCAAAAAGCTCTCATTTCTTTAAATACGTGTCCTAACCCCATTTTTTCCAGGAACCCGAGGGAAATGTGATCGAACAGACGCACTATATCGTGGTCCCTTCGTACAGTTCCTGGTTCGACTACAACTCCGTCCACCAGATCGAGAAACGCGCCTGCCCCGAATTCTTCAACGGTCGCAACAAAAGCAAGACCCCCGAAGTGTAAGAGCCCCCACAGTCCTTTAAAACCCCACCCCTTTTCAGTTTCCTAGCCTACCGTAACTTTATGATCGACACTTACCGCCTGAACCCGTTCGAGTACCTCTCAGCCACCGCTTGTCGTCGCAACTTGGCTGGAGACGTTTGCTCCATTGTTAGGTACCGTACCCCACTATTTTCTATTGATTTATTGATTTTTTTTCAGACTCCACACCTTCCTCGAGCAGTGGGGCTTGATCAACTACCAGGTGGATGCGGAGTGTCGCCCGGCGCCGGTGGCTCCCCCTGCCACCAGTCACTTTATGGTCCTTGCGGACACGCCCTCGGGGGTTCAGCCTGTGGGGCCCAGTGGAATTATGCCCCCATCGGTGAAGAAAGAGGAGGAGGGAAAGGGCAAGACGGGAGACAAACTGACGGAGGTTGGACTGAAGACCGACCAGTACCAGAAGCAGATGATCGCTATGAAGGTGAGAAAAGTATCGAATCAAAGAGTTTTGCCGGTTACCGGATCAATTGAGCGGCATGAGGAAGCATAGTCACTTTTCAAAGCGCTCTGCGGTTACTTAGAAACTTCAGAGCGGCCTTAGTTTACCTTGCCATCTTTTGAGTGGCCTAGAGCGACCTGGGGATACCCATTCACTGTTACAGCGACCTGAGCAACTTCAGATCAGTCTGAGGTTACCTATTTTATATTGAGAGCGGCCTGAGGTTACTTAGTAGCCTTAGGAGTGGCATACGGTAACTTAGCCATATTTCGAGCGCCGTGAGTTTACCTATTGCTCTTTAGAGCGACCTGAGGTTACCTTGCAATCTTGAGAGCGACCTGATGTTTACCTAGTAGTGAGCAGCCTGAGGTTACCTATTCATATTGAGAGCGGCCTGAGGATGCCTATTCAATTTGATTGCGGTCTGAGGATACCTAGTAGATTGTGAGCGGCCTGAGGATGTACCTAGTTGATTGTAAGCCGCCTGGTATTTCCAATTCATATTGAAAGCGGCCTAAGGTTACCTAGTAATCTCGAGATAGGTCTGTGGTTTCCTGATCACCTTCAGGTCATCCTGCTGTTACTTAGTCCTATTTACAACAGCCTACGATTGCCCAGTCATCTTAAAGCGGTCTGATTATACGTTAACCTTAGCATAAGTCTTCCTAAAGCGGCCTGAGGAAGCCTTGCGGCCTATTTGTATTCTAAGCAGCCTGAAAATTCCTTAGCGTTACCTAAATTCCTGTTTTCAGACCAAGGGAGCCGTTCCTGGCCGTGAGTGGAGCGACCAAGAGACCCTTCTTCTCCTCGAAGGCCTGGAAATGTTCAAGGACGACTGGAACAAGGTGGCCGACCACATCGGCAGCCGCAGCCAGGACGAGTGCATCCTGCGGTTCCTGCAACTGCCCATACAGGACCCCTATCTGGGAGGAGACGAGGGCTCCTCCGGCAGTGGAGGATCCGAAGTTCTTGGTGAGTTTTAATATTTTTTTGACAATTAGCGCACTTCAACGGTACAATTACCATAATTTCAGGCCCTATGGCTTACCAGCCTATCCCGTTCTCCCAGACTGGCAACCCAGTCATGTCCACCGTTGCCTTCCTGGCCTCTGTTGTGGAGCCGAAGGTGGCTGCAGCTGCGGCCAAGGCGGCTCTTGAAGAATTCGCCAAGGTTAAGGACGAGGTAAGGAATTTTATTCATTTTTTGGTTGGAAAATGCGCTCCAATCGTTATTTCTGAAAAGTGAAGTGCTCTAATGACAATTGTGAGCTAAACATGGGCTATGTTTGTAATAATGGCAATTTAAGACGAACTTTTTATAAGGCTCGAGCTAGGTCAATAACACTTGTGACATAGGGTAAAATCGTTTTGGATTCAAGTGATATGACTCAAATATGAAGAATATGACGCTTGATAGCAAATAAAACCGTTTTTGGGTCGGTTGGGTTACTGTAGCCCAAACTATCGCTGTCGTGCCAGAAGTTCCATATCTCGCTTCAACGTGAACCAAATTGAAAATGGTCAATTATAAAAAGTTAGACAATTTTATTGTTATCAAATTTGTAATTGCAGTAAAATCAAAATTTTCATGTTTTCGCCACGAAATCAAGGCAGAAATAACAAAAAAGTCATTTTTTTCGACCTTTTTGATTGTAGCGCGAGTAAATCGCAAAAGTCTAAAAAATGACCTATCACATTTGATTGGCCACACTTTTTTCTACATTTTATCTATTTTGACCAAAAAATTTTAGGACAGGCCCGAGTCTCAAAAACCGCGTTGAACTGTGCACCATATATACACTCTCTGTTTGTAAGAGCGCAGAATTGGGATTTTGATTTCTACAGTGAATCGATTTAGTGATTAAACGTGTCCTATGTCCAGAGAAAAGTTTACGTCTCAATTCCACATATGTTTCGCAAATTCTAACGTTGGTTACTCGACTATATACCAGAAAAACGGGAAAACAAGAATTTAATCGTTAGCAACCGTAAATGTGCAAACCAAGAAAAACCGTTGACATATTTAGATTCCTCGTAAAATTCTGCGTCGGAGCAGTCTGCGCATAACTTTCAAATCATTTCTCGCGCGCGCGCATTTAAGGACAAGCCCCCAGAGCATATTTCCAGCTCACGGCGCGGCCCATTCGGCTGTTAGCGTTGACCCCGCCAGGCCTGGCAAAAGGCCGGGCCGGCCCGGTTCTTGAAAAGTTCGGCCCGGCCCGGGCTTTGACTCGGTGGTTTTTTTTAACCCAAGGAATAAAATTTGGGCAGTCTTTCCGATGTTTGCTTGTAGCTGTGGTTTATTTGAACAAGATATATATTTATTACTAGTAACATGAAAACAATAACAATGTGCAATTACGCCACAGACAGCTGATAGCGTTGAGACAACTGGGAGCCGATCAGAAGACAGTTAAATATATAAGAAACAACATTAAGTAATTTAAGCAAAAAAAAATATATAAAAAAAGAGGAAATGTCGAAGGAAAAATATGCGACGTGACCACGTACCCTTTTCAGTCAGACGCCCAAAAATCAAATACTGTATTCGGGCCGAGCCCGGGCCGGCCCGGGCTGTAAAAACTTGAGCCCAGCCCGGGCCGGGCCGGCCCTTAAATTTGCCAGGCCTGGACCCTGCCCACAATCAACTCTTAGACTGCATTCAGCTAATTACTGCGCGCGCGCGAGAAATGATTTGAAAGTTATGCGCAGACTACTCCGACGCAGAATTTTACGAGGAATCTAAATATGTCAACGGTTTTTCTTGGTTTGCACATTTACGGTTGCTAACGATTAAATTCTTGTTTTCCCGTTTTTCTGGTATATAGTCGAGTAACCAACGTTAGAATTTGCGAAACATATGTGGAATTGAGCCGTAAACTTTTCTCTGGACATAGGACACGTTTAATCACTAAATCGATTCACTGTAGAAATCAAAATCCCAATTCTGCGCTCTTACAAACAGAGAGTGTATATATGGTGCACAGTTCAACGCGGTTTTTGAGACTCGGGCCTGTCCTAAAATTTTTTGGTCAAAATAGATAAAATGTAGAAAAAAGTGTGGCCAATCAAATGTGATAGGTCATTTTTTAGACTTTTGCGATTTACTCGCGCTACAATCAAAAAGGTCGAAAAAAATGACTTTTTTGTTATTTCTGCCTTGATTTCGTGGCGAAAACATGAAAATTTTGATTTTACTGCAATTACAAATTTGATAACAATAAAATTGTCTAACTTTTTATAATTGACCATTTTCAATTTGGTTCACGTTGAAGCGAGATATGGAACTTCTGGCACGACAGCGATAGTTTGGGCTACAGTAACCCAACCGACCTAAAAACGGTTTTAATCGTTTGTATTGAACATATGAAAGATTAGCCAACAGTATCAGGACAATCCAGTCAAAAAAATTCCATGTCACAAGTTTCGCGAGTCTTATAAAAATCGCGTCTTGAACTTAAAACTGCGCTCCATTGGCAATTTCGGCTTCAAACTGCGCTCTAATCGAAATATAGGTTTAAAACTGACCTAATAACTATTTTGGTATGCTCCATTTGCAATTTCAACGGAAAACTGCGATGTAATTGAAATTTCGCCTTAGCGATTTTGGTATGCTGTCATCGCAATCTTAACTTTACAACTACTGCTCTAATCGCAATTTTAACGAATATTGCTCTAATCGCAATTTCAACTTAAAACGCGCTCTAATAGCAATTCAGGCTAAGAACGTCACTAATATCTACACTAACTTCATTCTTTGCCGTTTTATGTGCTCAAACCCATTTTCCTTTTAAGACTTTCATTTCAGGTGCCTCCGCTCGTTGCTGACGCCCACGCCCGCAATGTGCAGGCCTTCGAGGACAAGACTGGTGTCCTGGACGGAAATGTCGGTCTGTCACAGTCCGGATTTGTTTTGGACAAGCCTGCTGAGAAAATGGAGACCGGTATGTTTTTTTTTCTTCTTCAAAGGCGGCCTGAGGTTGTTAAAATCTCCTCTGAAGCGGCCTGAGGCTGTACGTAACAGGATCTAGAGCCCTATGGTGACTCTGAAGCCGCCTGAGGCTACTTGTATCGTTGAGAGCGGCCTAACGTTGTCAGAGACATTATTTTTCAGACGAGAAGCCCGAGAAGGAAGGCGAAGAGAAGGCCACCTCCAGTGGTGATGAGAACAAGGAGCCTGCCCGGAAGGCCGTGAGCGAGGCTGTGCAGACCGCCGCCGCCTCTGCTCTCGCAGCTGCAGCCGTTAAGTCGAAGGTATGTTTTTAAAGGTCTAATTTTAATGTTTTATCAATCATTTTTAAACAAAATTATTTTTTCAGCACCTGGCCACAATCGAAGAGCGGAGGATCAAGTCGCTGGTGGCGCAGTTGGTGGAGGCGCAGATGAAGAAACTGGAACTGAAGCTGAGACACTTTGACGAGTTGGAGAACATCATGGACAAGGAGAGGGAGGCGGTAAGCTTTTTTTATTTTTTTTTAAAAGTTTTTACCATAGGTGCATGGAACAGCCAACGTTCAAATTTTTTCCCGCTGTATTTTTATCACATAAGGGTCCCCTATGAAAAAAGAACAATTTTTTTTCTTCAATTTGTTAAATAGCATTTCTCAGGGGGGAAATATATAAAACCAAAGAAAAATTTACTGAAACCGGTTTTTAACGTAAAAACAAGACTCAAGCTCCATTGAGAATTTGCGCCCAAATTGAGATGCGGAAATTCAAAATTCCGATCATTTTTTTTCGGGTTTTGCAACATTAAATCTTAATATTTTCATGAAAACTGATAGAAAACCCACTTTTATATCAATTGCGGCGGGATTTGAACTAGAAATTCCTACATTTCCGAAAAAATACGTTTTAGGCCCAAATCAATCATTTATTAGCTCGCGATTTATTTTTCACATCCCGCTCAATTTTCCATATGGAATTCCTCTTTATTTGTTGCCCGTTGCTGTAGGTTCCATTTATGCGATAATATTTATTATAATTAATATTTAAAACATACCAAATAGCGAAAAGGGCTGCGATGATTTTTTACCCCATTTTCAACTCTTCGGGTGTCTCTGTACCTGTGGTTTTGGATCTATGTTTGTTGAGGCTGAATCATAATTTCTCTGTTTTCAGCTCGAGTACCAGCGCCAGCAGTTGATTCTGGAGCGTCAGGCCTTCCACATGGACCAGTTGCGCTACCTGGAGCAGAGAGCCAAGCACGAGGCCCACAACAAGATGGTCTCGGCCGGCCAGCTGCCCGCCGGTCTGCCTCCCGGCTTCGAAGTCACCGGACCGCCCCAGCCCACGCCTCAAGTGCCCGTAGCCATGCCTCCCAGCGGTTAGTTTAGCCTAGAATACTTGGATTTAAAGGGAAAATTTCCAGATAGCGACAAGCCGGAGAACAGAGTCTCGCCCACGCCGGCTGCCACTCCGGCGACAGCTGTCAGGAGCCAGACGCCACTGCAGCCACAGACGTTGCCGCAGCAGCAACAGCCACCGCAGGCTCAGCAGACGCCGGGAGGAGGGCCTTTCATGGGAGGACCGCCAGGCGCCCCGCAATACCCGGGACAACAGGGCTACCAGAGGCCGCCGGGGCCTGGAGGGTACAACGGACCCGCTCCTTTCTACAACCAGCCTGGTAAGTTTTGAGGGCGGCCTGAGGCTGGCAAAAACTTAATCATATATGGGCAACGTACCGCTGGGGTCCATTTTGCGACAGCCCCCTCAATTATCGAAAAATGTGAAAATATGTGACGGGCCTCCGTCTTTAACAAATTTGCCAAAAACTTAAAATTGCGACGCCCCCTACTGCCGCTTTTGGCGGAGCTTGACAATGTATGAACTTAATTTTCGCGGGAAAGGGCTTCATTTTTTTCCTATGCGCCAATCCAAAAAAAGCGTGCTAGTCGTGTTTTTTTTCTTCGAAAATGTGCTCCAATCGGAATTTTGTTCGCCGAAGTTTCTTAATTACAGCTGAAATAATGTTTTCGTCGCACATTGTAAGTTTGAGGGCTACATAAGTCTACTAAAAACTTAATTTTCTCCGTAAAGTAGCTACCTTTTAATTTGAAATAAAAAATGTTTCAAAAAAGGCGCGCTAGTCGTGTAATATTCCAAAAATGCGCTCTAATCGAAATTCAGCCGAAATAACGCTATTTTCGCATTGAGAGTTTGAGCGCGGCCTGAGGCTACCGAAAGCCGGAAAACATCGTTTATAGTACACGGTTTGAAATACTTTTAATCACAGCACAAATGTTAATCCAAACGCAGATTTTGAAGGCGGCCTGAGGCTGCCAAAACTCGAAGATCTATTTTTACAGTAAGTCTGCTAAACGATTTTTTTTCAATGCGTAACATTCGTAATCTTCAGCATAAAAGTGCTCCAATCGCAGTGTCTTCCGCAAGCGTGATTCAATCACAATTTATTAATTTTTTAGCGGCCTGAGGCTACCAATGCTTTAAAATCGTAATTTTGGACAGAAATTGTTTTAATTTATTCAAAAATTAGATTTATTTGTAATACTGCTTATGTCAGACAGACGAATTTGATTGATGACGGACTGTAAAATTCTTGAAAAGCATTGTTTCACCAGAAATCGTGCTCCAATCATAATCAAACCTGAAATCGCGCTCTAATAGCATTTGTTTGGGGATATAAAAAAAACTTGCTTCAACAGTAATTTAATTTACAAATTTGCTCTAAATGTCATTCCAAAAACGTGCTCCAATCGTAAGCGTGGTTTAAATCGCGGCCTATTTGCAATCCACTTAACTTTAGTTCTTTAACTGCAAAAAACTTTATTATTTTTTGCTTCGTTTCAGGACAGCAGCCGCCGATGATGCCGAACTACAGCCAGCCTCAGGGTACCCCTGGGGGTTACTATCAGGGAGGACCGCCGCCAGGAGCTGGCTACCCTCCCCAGCAGGGTGGATACGGGGGCCAGCCCCAGCAACGCCCTCCCTTCAACATTCCTCCCCAGTACGGACAACCGCCTCGTGGACAGTACCCTCCCTATAGCCAAGGTTAGTTTTTTTTAAAGGACTGCGGCTTTAAGGTCCCAGCGCGAACGTTATTTTTGCTTTTTGGGGGAATTCTCACTTGCGCTTTTAAAGGTCTAAAAAAGATTATGTCTCGCCAGGAATGTATTTTTGTGTCGAAATTACTGTATCGTTTACAGCGCAACAAGGCTACGGAGGTCAGCCCGGATTCGCGCCGCAGCCCGGCCACCCGTACCCGCCGCAAATGGGACAGGCCCATCCGGACCCCGCCGACGCAGCCACGCCGCCCATGCATCAAGGTGAGGCGAGGGGTTTAGATTGCAAACGGGGCGCGGTTTTTTGTAATAAATGTAACGATTGCACGATTTATTACAGCAAAAATGCAATTTACGCACTGTTTTTGGCCGTAAGTGCAATTGAGGCACAGTTTTTGGTGTAGTAAATCTCGTTGGGTGCAGGTTTTTCCTGCCTGATGCAATTGATACGCGTTTTGGGCGACATAGCAGCCTGTGCATGGTTTTTAACCAACAATGCAACTTGTGCACAGTTTTCGGCTGAAACTTGCAATTGGGGCGCAGTCTTCTCTGGATAGTGCAGCCGGTGCACGATTTACGGGTGTAAAATGCAATAGCGGCACGGTTTTTCTTATAATGCCATTATCGCACGGTTTTAGACCAATAATGCAGCTAGCGCACAGTTTTTGGCTAAGACTTGCAATTGGGGCGCAGTTTTCTCTGGATATTGCCGCTGGTACATATTTTTGTAAAATGTAATATAAAAAGTGCACGCTTTCTTTCCCAGAAGGCTATCAGGTCATTCTTTTTTTTAATGCAATTGAGGCACGGTTTTCGGTTGCAAATTGCAATATGGACGCTGTGTTCGGTTAAAATTGTAATCGGGGTGCTGTTTTCCGTTAAAATTGTAATCGGGGCGCGCGTTTTCGGCAAAAAATGCCATTGGGGGGCGGTTTTCGGTTGGAATTTGCAATCGGCTCGCTGTTTTTTGCCGCAAGTGCAACTCATGGGTAATTTATGCGTGTTCTGTAAGCAAAAAGTTGAAAGAAAGCCACATTTTCACAAAAAATAAATCTTTAAAGTTTCCATATTTCCTAATTAATTTCCCCCCTTTTCAGGCCAGCCCGGCGAGAAGCAGGAGTAATCCAGCAGAAGAAGAGCTCGTTCGCTCGTCGCATTGTTCCCGTTGCCCATCCGTTTGAATCCGACGGTCTCATTCCTCCACTGGTTCACCTAATCCCCCTTTTTTCCCTATTTTGTCGGTTATGACGTCTAATTTATCTATTTAATTTCTTTGAATATTCCGGAACTTCCCCCAACGTTTGATGCAACAACTGATTGTGAGTCTCTTTGCCCCATGTGAGTTGCGCTGTAACCTCCATTTGCATCTCATAAAGTCTCATCTTCAGTTTTCATTTTTTTTGTTTGGGAATCATGCGTTTATTCGCTGGTTATTTGCAATTTCTGGACTTTTTGACGACCTTGATTGTTGGTCTTGACAAGAAAACATTTGGCTTCAAACGGCTAAAAGGAAATTAGCGTGGAACTGATCGCTCAGAAATTTCAGTTTGCTTTTTTTAAGTGTGGGGGCTCTTAACTGAGCCTTGTAAACAACACGCACGACGAAAAAAGGCTTTTTGAATCAGGAATGGCCTATAAATATGCTCTATAGCCAAAAATGCGTTGCCTCCGAGGCACAATTTTGGGGGCTTACCCATCGAGCCCCCCCCCCCAAACACTCCCTGAAAACTCTCGTGTGCATTGAATACGCGTTTTTAAGCGTTTATCGTGGCGGGACGCCAAGCGGTGGAAACGGGGCGGGACTTCACGGCTCGCGGAGATGGGCAGTTTCAGTGTGTCCGCTGTTTACAAAATAATGTAAACAACATTTCATACTCACGCTTAGACTGTGCGGCAGACTGCAATATTTTGAAAATTCGAGGTTCCCGCCAATCTTTTCTTCTGAAATCGTTGTGGGACCAATATTATTCACTGAATTTCTAATTGAAAAATCTTTCCGCCTCTAGTTCTCCGTTATTTCTGGATTATAAGTTCTAAAATGCTTAAAAAATAGCAAATAAATCAAAGTTTCGGAAGCAATTTTTTCAGAACCACCGAAAAGATACCCGCTGAGTTCTGAAGATTATGCTTTATATCTTTTGTTTGGGTGAATTTCCAACTCCACCAAAATTGCCTCCGAAACCTCATTGTATTGTCTACCATTTACAGCCAGAAAATAAAAAAAAACTATCCAGAAAGTCCAAATTGCAAGAGTCGGAAAGTTTCAATTCCTGTCCGACGTTTAACATGCCCGGGGATTCCATTGGACGGCGAGCCGTGAGTTGGCCAAATTCCATTTCTGTTTTTGAAGCGACCCGAGTTATCAATTGGAAAGACCGTGGTTGCAACCGTGATTTGTTATTTACGGGGTTCTCACGGGCCGGGCCATTTGGAAAATTTTGGTCGGCCCGGCCCATTTACCCTGTTCCACGCAGTCAGATTGCCACCCACACGACCAGGGTTCGATCCCGGTCGGTGACATTCTTTTTTGTACAACTATTGACTTATATGTTAGTAGCAAACATTATTAAGTTATTTAAAGCAGTTTAAAAAAGTGTTGCACCGCTTTATACAAAAGTTAAAATTTCATTTTACATACCCGGGCCGTCCCAAAAAAAAATCCCCCTGTCCGGTCTAGCCAGTCTTTTGAGAACCCATTTGTTTTAAAATATATTTTTTGCGGAGCTTAGAGATGCAATGTATTATTTTTAAAATGATGTACACGAAGTAATCAGTCTAGAATCGCGCATGGGCTGCAATTTCTCATTGTAGCCACCCGATCACCTTTTTCCCCATAACATCGTAAATGGCGGTGCGCTAATAGCATTGTTAACCTAACACCCTAAGCGAGATGTAAATCCCTTTTTAAAATGACATATATATTTTAAAAAAACGAGACGGTTTTCTACCCATCAGCCGTCCTTTAAAACCCCTCTGAAACAGATGGTACTTATCGCAATAATGACGTCATCATCTGTCGGCGGCGCCAGCTGGCCGTTTCCGTTGACTCACCGGTTCAGACCGTTAGAAATCCGCTAATTCCTTTCTTTTTTCTTATTTTTTATCAACATTCTTTCATGAAATGTGAAGTTGTCCCTGGAGCGTGTTTCCTGGCCGAAAGTGCCAAAAAAGGTACAAACAGTCCTTTAATACAGATTTTTAATAGATTTTCAACAACAAAAAAAGCATTGCTTCAATTTTGATGTTATACGGAATAATTTTTTTTTCATTTTACGTTGAAATAAAGTATTTTTCCTTCTTTTTTTAGTAAATGGAGAGTCCGTACCACGACCTGGTGGAGGTGTGTGTGAATTCGGCGATGGCTTCGCTGAAAAACATGACCACGGACCAGTTGGAACAGATTCTCAACTCGGACACCCGCATCGACTCCATAATCGACGCTCTGCCACAGGTTGGTATTTGCTTAAATTCATTTCCATGCCAAATCGGTTTTATATTCAAATTTTGGCGGTGTTAAATTATTAATTGGCAGGTTCGCTCCCTGCCATCGGAGAGGGAGGTGGGACTGACTGAGAACAAGACGTTGGCCGAGTGGAACCTCGCCCAGGAGGCCAGGATCGGTCAGCTCAGGACGCAGGTCAAGGAGAACTTCGACAAAGCTGCGACTTTGCGTCAAGAGGTGGAGCAGATGAAGATGAGATTAGGTAGGCCTTCTATTTTTAAGCATTTTTTATTTATTTTCAGACGGTTCAACGGCGGGACAGAGCCTGGACGTCACTAGCAATCTTCTCCAGGTTGCCGCCCAGGAAGCCGACGACGATGCAGAGGTGTTTATAATTTTTTTCCCTACAAAATTGACATCCTTAGGCCCTGGCTCGTGAATTCTACGACGGTTCGCTCTCCGCCGACCTTTTCCTCCGGCAGTTCCACGATAAGAAGACTGTGGCTCATTTAAGGTAGACCTTTTTTTGTTGGAAAAAATGCAATTGAGCGCCGTTTCGTAGCGCGATCTATTGTTTTTTCGAAGTGCTTTCGCATTGGAGCGCGTTAACCATAAAATTAGCAGTAGAACGCTGTTTTCTACTGTGTTTAATGCACAATTTATGATAAGAATTAGAGCACTCTGTTCAATGCGCATACCTGGACACGTGGTGCTTGCGATACCTTGGTTTTGGGGAGTTGCTTAGTGTGGGGGCCTTGCGAAATTGGGGGTCCTAGACATACCTTGGGAACCAAATGAACGGGGTTTCAAAAGTGAGGGGGTTAGTCTAGTATATCATAGAAAATTGAGGGGTAACTTTTTTTCTTCACAAGAAGTGAGGGGGGTATTCCGTTTCTCAGCCAAAAAGTGAGGGGGGGGGTAACCCAGTTTTTCCGTCAAAAAGTGATGGGGGGTCCCTCCGTGACCGGCCTCTCCCAAGGTATGGTCCTAGATTTTTGGGATTCCCGTCCATTTACGGGGCCTCACTTTTCGAGCCCCCTCCGTGCCGTGTCCGGGTATGTCAATGCGCTTTTGCTGTTTAACACATTTACTGTGAAATTAGCATTCCGGCTCTTTTTTCTATGCGTTTTCGTAATGGAGCGCAATTACGGTTTATCTGTACAAGAAGCATTGTTGGTACATCTTCGTTGCATTTTCGCATTGGAGCGCGTTTACTGCTCATCTGTAGATTAAACATTGGGGCCCTATTTTCGATGCGTTTTCGCGTTTACTACCCAACTGGAAAATTAGCATTTGGGCTATAGTTACCGTGCTTTTTCGCATTGGAGTGAGTTTACTGACCATCTGTAAATTTAGCATTAGTGCGCTATTTTCGGCGCGTTTTCGCATTGAAGCATTAGTACTACCCAACTGTAACATTAACAATCGGACGCTCTTTTTGAAATATGTTAGCTTTTGAGCACGCTTACGGTAATACGATAATTCCTCATTTTCAGGCAAATAAAGAGCGACCGTCTGTTGACGGTCCTCCGCGACCAGCAGTACGGCCAGCCGGCGAACCGCATCAGCATGCCAGCCATGCCGACCAACTACGCCCCCACAGCCAACCCCCGTCATTCCTTCTTCTAGTCCCCATGTGATAAGTTATATTGTTTCAACTCCTTGTGTTCATCCTATTCCGTCTGTAAATAAGGCATGTATGTGATTATGGAACGATTCAAATGAAGAGGAATTGAGGGTCAGTTGGAGGATGGAAAACTCTTTAAAGAGGGAGTCAGGATTTTGGACTGCAACCGGGGCACGGTTACACTACCGAGCAATGCAAAGAGTGCACGGTTACACAGAGAAAGGCGAGAGAGAGCGGGAAATCGAGAGACGCCAGAATCCCAAAAAAAAAAAAACTTTGGGATCTTGCAATATTGGGCAATCAAACTCCCTAAATCTGTATAAAAGTGCGTTTAATCAGAAAAGACGGATAAAACCGAAAACAGGTTCTTGGGTCAGTGACAGACATCTAGACTCAAATAATACTCTCTAAAATACGATAGTTCAAAATGAACCCATTAGTTTCTTCATATCTTTGCTGAGCTCCAAGGTGTTCAAAAAGTTTGTTTTTAAGTAGTTTGTAGTAGACGAGAGGATAATTTATATATCCCTGACAAAAACAGTTTATTCAAGAAAAATGAAGTTTTTGATAGAAAGATAGGGAAAAATGGTGATTGTGGGGAAGGCGATTGTAGAGAGATCGATGGTGATATGAGGTGGTACGTGGATGGCAAAGCGTGGGAAACTGAATAGTCAGGGAACGGGCCGGCCCGTTGATCGTGAGAACTTTGGGAAAGTTGGAACCCATACGATCAGGGTTCGATTTCAGTCGGTGAACTTAGTAGTTATTTTTCGGAACTGCGACGACCACGAAGTCAGACCGTGTTTTGGGCAGCACTAATTGGCATGATGCCCGTTTGGCGGCAGCTATAGTCAATTGCCATCCACACGACCAGGGTTCGATCTCTCTCTCTCTCTCTCTCTCTCTCTCTCTCTCTCTCTCCTTCCCTCATTGTCGCCCTTTTTCTCCCCCTCTCTGTATCTTTGCCCACGGCGGTCTTTTTCTCTCCCCATGAAACTATCTCTCTAACTCTTCCTTCGTCATGGTATGTCTTTCTATCTCTATCTCTATCTCTGTCTCTGTCTCTGTCTCTATCTCTGTCTCTATCTCTATCTCTTTCTCTGTCTCTGTCTCTGTTCCTATCTCTGCCTCTGTCTCTATCTCTGTCTCTGTCTCTATCTCTGTCTCTGTCTCTGTCTCTGTTCCTATCTCTGCCTCTGTCTCTATCTCTGTCTCTGTCTCTATCTCTGCCTCTGTCTCTGTTCCTATCTCTGTCTCTGTTTATATCTCTGTCTCTGTCTCTATCTCTATCTTATTATTCTCCCATATGGCATTGCAGTTATCAGATAAGCAAATTTCTTCATTCAACAATTGACAACAAATAAGCAATTAACAAATGAGGAGGAAGGTTTGCTTACTAGTCATTGAGGATGGGTAGTAAGTTACCACCAGCAATATTTGTTTGATGGGGGTGGGGTGAGTAACATACGTGGGAGTGGTTCGGCAGTTGATTAAATGCTGGATGTGGTCTGCCTTAAAGCGTAGAGAGGGGACCCATAAGTAGCGAATTTCGGTTTCAGCAACCGTCTGACAAATGGAGTCAGAAATAAATAAGCCTAACCTAATCTCAGTTAAAGAGGGAAATTTTATTAGGGTCAGGTACCCTATTGGGAGCATATCCCATGCGGGGGTGGCGAAGTCCCTGAGGAATGTTTCCATTGCAACGAGCATTGGCGTAGGGAGCCTGAAAAAATCTGATTTTTTAATAAGTGTGTAATTCCCATTCTCCTGATTCAGAAAAGTACCCAATTTTCCATTGTTGGAGCGAAATGAACCGAGATATGAGCTTTTGAAGTTGTTCCCAACAAATCGATTGCATTGCGCGCCACACTGCTTCTCTCGCTTTTCCGCGCTCTCTCGCCTTTCTCTGCCGTGTAACCGTGCACCTTTTGCATTGCTCGGTCGTGTAATATGCCTTTTCGGCATCACAATTTTCCTTGTCGATGTTTTGCTGCGTTTCTTCCGTCTCTCTATCTCTCATCTCTCTGTCGCTCTCTGTCTCTCTGTCTCTCTCTCTCTGTCTCTCTGTCTCTCTGTCTCTCTCTCTCTGTCTCTCTGTCTCTCTGTCTCTCTGTCTCTCTGTCTCTCTGTCTCTCTGTCTCTCTGTCTCTCTGTCTCTCTGTCTCTCTGTCTTTCTCTTTGTTTTACTAAATCACCTCTACGATGCTCAAATTCATGTTTCATACCATATTCCAAGAACCTTTATATTGACAGCAAAAATTTGTGACTTGCCGGCCATAACTGAAACTGTTAAGAGTTTGGTATTTTAATTACACTTGGCCCAATCGATTTATCCCTTTTTCCACGTCTAAAATTGGGTCATTCGCCTTTCTCAGAGAACGTCCCCAAGATAATGACGCACCCTGGTGAATGTCCCCTGGGTTCATACAGTCGGCCTGAAATAGTCAAAAGTAATTTTGCACATGTGCGCTTAGGTTTAAGTTTTTGTCAAATTGGGTTCTTTTGAACGATAATCTAGCAAAAATCTAAAATTTCTAAAAACAGATTTTGAGTTGTACCTTATCCTGCTTATGACTTAGAGCAATGGTAAGGACTACTGTAGACTTCGGCCGCTCGTGCGCTGGGCTTCGGCCGCTTCGTTACCAGGCAAGCGGCTCTCTCGCGTGTGTGCGACTTCAGTCGCTAGAATCAGTTTCTAGAAGATTCGGATGACCCCAGAGTCACACAATTTCCTCATTTAACGTCTAAATTCATCGTAAGTCCCGGATAAGCCAATTTGAAAGTTTTAGAACGGTATAGATTTTTCCTTGGGTACGGTATCTTTTCTCAGAGAAGAGAGCCAAAATATGGCCAGAGTTAAATTTGCACATTTTTAATGCTCTTTCCCGGGCTGCCTAAAAATTGCATTTCTTTGAGTTTTTCTAGCTTTCTTTGTCGTCCAACTTTTACCAGTTTCATACATGTTATCTTAAACTCTTATTGTATTCATCTTACCTATCATATCATTTTATACTACCGAACTTTGAAAACTTGGATGTATCTTATGCACGTGCAAATCCACTTCTTTATCTCACAGACGTATCTCAAACACTCCAAAACCCAGAGGACATTTACCAGGGTATTCCTTCATCTTGGAAATGTTCTCTGAGGGAAGGAATTTGACCCCTTCTGAGATGCGAACAGACGGGCGAATCGACGGGGTCACGGTAATTAGGCCACCAAATTCATAAAATTATCAGTTGTGACCGGTCTAGTTCAAGCCACAAGTCACAAGTTTGTTGGAATTCTACAGGTTCGTGGAATATGGTAGAAAACATGAAAATGAACATGAAAGAGGTGATTTAGTGAAACAATTGAGTGAAGCACCGCGGGGATCGAGCCCGCAACCCGCTGGTTGGTAATATGGGCCACAAGCCACTGGGCCAGTAAGAGAGAAAGTCGGACGAGTAATTCGGACAAGTCAATGGCCTGCCATTAGAAACTGGCACTACAAATCTTACTTCAAAACATTTAAACTCGTATGACGAAGCGTCTCTAGGCCAATCCGCTGCCTTAAAAAATTAAATATTGGGCCGATACCGATTTTTTGGCCCGGGTTACGGTAGTTTCCCCTAAGTGTACTGTACAATTTTCAATTTCGACGAAAATTTAATTTTAAAGTAGCATTTTGTAGACAATTTGATTTCCAGAAACTTTGACTCTTGGGCATACCCCGATTTGTCTAAAAGTAAAAAGGTTAACCTCCAAAAACTGACTCAAAAGCAGGTTTTCGACGATTTTGACCACTCGTCAAAGCTTCGTGCAGAACATTTTTTTACTCCATCAAGTTCTAGGCAAAAGTTGGCGTCGGATGCAGTTTTAAAATGAAAACCTATCGAAGACAATGTTTGTTAAAAATCCACTTGAAAGTGCAAAAATAGCCCAAAACTTGAAAATTGGATTTTTTACCGTATGAAAAATCGGGATTTGTCCGAAAGTTAAAACGCTGGAAATCGAACTTGCTACACAATGCAACTTTAATGGATTTTGTGTATCTACAACTAAAGCAATTGGAAAACCAGTATCACAGGCACACAGACTCACACACACACACACACGCACACACACACGCACACACACACACACACACACACACACACACACACACACACACACATCCTATCGGCTCTTTATCTTTGTCTCTTTGTCTTTGTCTAGTGGGATCATTACGGCCTTTTTGCGCACCCCACCGATATCTAATTGCCAGGTCAAGCTCCCATACCAGTAAACAGAGATAATTGACAGGAGGACGGCCTTTGGTCATTCTACAGGTCATATCTCTCGGTGCCGCAACGATTTCATGACAAAGGGATGAATGAATCACAGATCATGGAAAAGGAACCGCCTTCGCCTTGGGCTTCTCTGGACAGTTTATTGTCGCATTTTATAGTTATTTGAGTATTTCGGGCCGCACAATTTTTAAGTTTCACACAAAAAAAAATTTACATAACCGTTTGGTGTGTAATTTTATGAAATTAGTGTAAGGGCTACCCTTCTAGAAACAATTTTTAAAAAAATCAAAAATTACTTTTGTCGGTAGAAATATATTTCTTACCGCTTTAAAGGGACAATAAGTCGGGTCTCACAACTTTGGCTAAATTAGGAGAGAAAAATTCGCTGATCATGAAAATGTATACGACTATGGGTCACAAACTTACCGTTTTCGAGAAAACAAGCTCCAAAGTCGCCGAAAACGGCCGACCGTCCGCAGATTGTGCGGATGGCCAGTACGCCCTGCGTGTCCGTCTTTTACAAAACATGCTAATGTGAAGTATTCATTCTAATTTGATGAGATAGCTCAGGAAATGAGGAGGGTGCCAGACAGTTTAGCATAGTTGATTCGCATATTTTCCGACCGTTTCCGATCGAAAACGAAATGAAAAACCCTTTTTACTGCCCCTTTAATAAGCGTATTTCTAGTCCATCTGAAAACACAAAAATGGTTTGTTAACAGAAATGAGTCCAACCAAGACTTCGTTCTTTTTTTGTGGTACCTGTCTGTTCATGTTCAGGCCGAATCTGCTGAAAAAATGTCATACTTTTTCAAACGAATTTTTGAGTCTTTTAGTATTCTCCGATTACTTAGGTGCAAGCATGGCAACGGGCCGACCCGGGCCGACCCGGGCCGGCCCGGGCCGGCCCGCTTCAAAATTTTTCTCGGCCCGGCCCGGCCCGGCCCCAAGTTTTACCATGCTTGCTTAGGTGTCAAAAGAAAAGTTGTAGAGTGCAGTCTCCACAATTGACCAATCATAGTTAGCCGTCTCCCGTTTCCAATGTTTTCGGAAAACTTGAAAAAACTCCAAAATTTAGCTATTTTTTTTCCTTAACTTTGTCAGTTTTACAGAAATCGTGTATTTTCTGCTCTGGGTGCTTTCTGTAAATTGAATTTTCTGTTAGAAAACATGTAAAACTTACCGTTTTGATAAACTTTGATTTTATACTATATCCAGCTTCAATCTACCGTAACCAGGGAACGAAAAATGACCAAAGCCCAAAAGTTTCAGGATTTCATCTAGGGATTCTAGCTAAACACAAGTTTTTAGAAAATCCGATTTTTTCCATTTTACTGGCGTTACAAAGGCTTATCGAGTTTTACAGAGACGGCGTCTGAAGTCAAATTTAGCACTGTCAAGAGAGTTCAGCCTACTGTTCGCACCTCCTGGTTTCAGGCCTGCGGCCGCAAAGACAAGCGGCCTTTGATCGCTCAATTGGGCGGCCTAAGGTTGCAAAGGCAAGGGACCTTCGGCCGCTCAATTAGGCGGCCTAAGATCTCATGAACACGTGGCCTTCGGCCGCTCAATAAGGCTGCCTGCGGCCTCTAAGTTAAGTTATTAAAATGAATTGTGCCACGCGGCGCGGCGCGTGAGTGTTTTTTCGTAGCACTGGTGCACAAACAATTTTACCAAACTCCCTTCAACAAAAGAAAAAAAATAAGAAATAGTTATATACAATTCTAAAAAGGCATCTCCTTGAAAACATGACTTAAGTCGCGACACTCCCGAGATTAAAAATCACAAAAATTCAACAGGTGCAGGCTTTCAAATGGCTTCTGCGGAAAAAAAGCGAAGTCAATTTCTTATCTTGCTTACGAGAAACACCTTCTGCTAAGAGTTCCACAAAGTGAAAAAAATAAATCGGCAAGTTTCTGTAGGCAGCTTTTCAGTCGCGACACTCTCGACTTGAAATTTTCTTTTCCAGATGCAGACTTCAAGGTGGCTGATTTGCCGACTTTGGAACTTCATGAATATTTACTGAAAAAGGTTATAACTTTGAATTTTTTCTTCGAACTTACTTAGTTGTTTTAGCAACGAAACTTATAGTGCGAAGAAGAGAGTGGGAGATCGCTATAGTGAAAACGAGCGGTAATTTAGGTACCTCTGAAAATACACAATATTTGTAAAAGTGATTGAAACATAATTAAAAGACAATGGCTGCTAATAAAAGAAAAATAGAGAAGAAAGAGATAGAGAAAGAGGGGAGCAGAAAAAACAACTGGTCGCTTGTAGAAATCGATGGCCGATTGGTCAATGAATATGCCGATCGTGAGAAATTGTGCGCTGAATGCAGCCATAACATACACTCTCTTTCTAAACACGCACACGCACACGCACACACGCACGTGAGGAGATTGGTAAAAACTATTTTGTTTGAAAGCATCGTTATATCAAAACCAAAGGGCAGGCGGACAGAGAACGAGTTGGAGAAAAAAGAGACTAATATAAATAAAATGAACGGCATCTCCTTTTAGGTAACTTTTCAGTCACATTAAATCATTTTGTTCGAGTTGTAGATGAAACTGGTTTGTTTTTTCCTTTCTCCGTCGCGACACTCCCGAGGGAAAATTTTCACAGGTGCATATCTTTATGTTGTGGTGTCGCCAATACAGGAAAATAAACATCAAAACTAGCTGACCAGCAGCATCTCTTGTTCGGATGTCGAAGCATCCTTTTATAACGTAAGTGCATGAGAATACTTTCAGTAAGCTAAATTAAAGTTTAGAATGTTGTGGTTTTACTATTACTCACCTTATTAAGCCGAAAATTAGTCGAGTGAAGAGGAAACGGGTTATAATTGTGGTCGAAATGAAAGGTAATTTAGGTACCTCTGAAAATATATTGCTGTAATGGATTAAAAGAGAGAAAGAGAGAGAGAGCACGCGACATAGAGATGTAAGTGTGTGAGTGTGTGAGTGTGTGAGTGTGTGAGTGTGTGAGTGTGTGAGTGTGTGAGTGTGTGAGTGTGTGAGTGTGTGAGTGTGTGAGTGTGTGAGTGTGTGAGTGTGTGAGTGTGTGAGTGTGTGAGTGTGTGAGTGTGTGAGTGTGTGAGTGTGTGAGTGTGTGACTGTGTGAGTGTGTGAGTGTGTGAGTGTGTGAGTGTGTGAGTGTGTGAGTGTGTGAGTGTGTGAGTGTGTGAGTGTGTGAGTGTGTGAGTGTGCGAGTGTGTGAGTGTGTGAGTGTGTGAGTGTGTGAGTGTGTGAGTGTGTGAGTGTGTGAGTGTGTGAGTGTGTGAGTGTGTGAGTGTGTGAGTGTGTGAGTGTGTGAGTGTGTGAGTGTGTGAGTGTGTGAGTGTGTGAGTGTGTGAGTGTGTGAGTGTGTGAGTGTGTGAGTGTGTGAGTGTGTGAGTGTGTGAGTGTGTGAGTGTGTGAGTGTGTGAGTGTGTGAGTGTGTGAGTGTGTGAGTGTGTGAGTGTGTGAGTGTGTGAGTGTGTGAGTGTGTGAGTGTGTGAGTGTGTGAGTGTGTGAGTGTGTGAGTGTGTGAGTGTGTGAGTGTGTGAGTGTGTGAGTGTGTGAGTGTGTGAGTGTGTGAGTGTGTGAGTGTGTGAGTGTGTGAGTGTGTGAGTGTGTGAGTGTGTGAGTGTGTGAGTGTGTGAGTGTGTGAGTGTGTGAGTGTGTGAGTGTGTGAGTGTGTGAGTGTGTGAGTGTGTGAGTGTGTGAGTGTGTGAGTGTGTGAGTGTGTGAGTGTGTGAGTGTGTGAGTGTGTGAGTGTGTGAGTGTGTGAGTGTGTGAGTGTGTGAGTGTGTGAGTGTGTGAGTGTGTGAGTGTGTGAGTGTGTGAGTGTGTGAGTGTGTGAGTGTGTGAGTGTGTGAGTGTGTGAGTGTGCGAGTGTGCGAGTGTGTGAGTGTGTGAGTGTGTGAGTGTGTGAGTGTGTGAGTGTGTGAGTGTGTGAGTGTGTGAGTGTGTGAGTGTGTGAGTGTGTGAGTGTGTGAGTGTGTGAGTGTGTGAGTGTGTGAGTGTGTGAGTGTGTGAGTGTGCGAGTGTGTGAAAGATTGTAGCAAGAAAGCAACTGGAAGGCACAGAACAGAAAAAGACGCTTGTTGGAATCGATAGTCGATGGGATGAACATGGCGATCGTGGGAAAAGTGTTATTGAACCACCGCGCACCAGACGTCTCAATCCACCGCTCTAACGGTTAACACACTCACACTCACACACTCACAAATGTGTCTCTTCCACTTCCTGCGCTCTGATACTCTTTGGAAAACATAAAACATTCACAGACAGAAGTGGAACTTTGTTCGAAAACGTTGAGGGTTCTGTAATCTACTGTTAATCAAACTACACTTTAACTAGAATAAAGCACTCAGGTAGTGGATACTCTGTTATCTTCAATAAATGTTAGGAAATGACCAGTATGTCGTCAAGGTATACGAACGCTTGGGCTCCCTGAAAATAGTAATACACTAATTCCCATGTATGGCAACGTGATTCTTTCTAAAATTATAATTACTTACAAAATATTTCGGTTGTTATGCGATCGGAAATAATTGACAATTAGATCGTCAATATAGATGACGTTTGAAGAGCTGTAAAAATATAATTTTATTATTCTTTTAGTGTAATCGACATACCTGCAACTCCCAGTTCAGTTCGCGGTAGTCTATCGTGACATTTGCAAAATTACAATTAATTTCTAAATTTAAAAAAAACCTGAAAGTTGACAATAATATTGGTGTTTCTTATATGTTTACCTGTATGTGCACTAAAGTTTACAATAAAATTGAGATCTCCTTCGACGGAATTAAATTACTTGATGTTTTCCATAGAGAAATGTATGTTCTAAATGTGTCGATGAAATGGTAAAAAACAATTATAAAAAAAGGTTTAAAACGAGAGAAAAAAGGGGAATGCAAGCCAATAAACCTCCCAGCGGAGTGCAAATCAATGAGCAGAGGAGTCATGTGTTGTTTACGGCGATCAATGGATGACCTCGCAGGGTGGCGAGATATGCAAAGAGAGACAGAGACAGAGAGAGAGAGAGAGAGAGAGAGAGAGAGAAAGGGAGGAAGAGAGAGGGAGAGAGATAGAAAGAGAGACAGAGAGAGGTAGATAGAGAGTGACAGAGAGAGAGAAATGAGCGAGACAGACAGACTGACAGAGAGGGATGAGGTCTGTCTGTCTGTCTGTCTGTCTGTCTGTCTGTCTGTCTGTCTGTCTGTCTGTATGTCTGTCTGTCTGTCTGTCTGTCTGTCTGTCTGTCTGTATGTCTGTCTGTCTGTCTGTCTGTCTCTCTGTCTCTCTGTCTCTCTGTCTCTCTGTCTCTCTGTCTCTCTGTCTCTCTGTCTCTCTGTCTCTCTGCTTCTCTGTTTCTCTGTCTCTCTGTTTCTCTATCTCTCTATCTCTCTGTCTCTCTGTCTCTCTGTCTCTCTGTCTCTCTGTCTCTCTGTCTCTCTGTCTCTCTGTCTCTCTGTCTCTCTGTCTCTCTGTCTCTCTGTCTCTCTGTCTCTCTGTCTCTCTGTCTCTCTGTCTCTCTGTCTCTCTGTCTCTCTGTCTCTCTGTCTCTCTGTCTCTCTGTCTCTCTGTCTCTCTGTCTCTCTGTCTCTCTGTCTCTCTGTCTCTCTGTCTCTCTGTCTCTCTGTCTCTCTGTCTCTCTGTCTCTCTGTCTCTCTGTCTCTCTGTCTCTCTGTCTCTCTGTCTCTCTGTCTCTCTGTCTCTCTGTCTCTCTGTCTCTCTGTCTCTCTGTCTCTCTGTCTCTCTGTCTCTCTGTCTCTCTGTCTCTCTGTCTCTCTGTCTCTCTGTCTCTCTGTCTCTCTGTCTCTCTGTCTCTCTGTCTCTCTGTCTCTCTGTCTCTCTGTTTCTCTGTCTCTCTGTCTCTCTGTTTCTCTGTCTCTCTGTTTATCTATCTCTCTATCTCTCTGTCTCTCTGTCTCTCTGTCTCTCTGTCTCTCTGTCTCTCTGTCTCTCTGTCTCTCTGTCTCTCTGTCTCTCTGTCTCTCTGTCTCTCTGTCTCTCTGTCTCTCTGTCTCTCTGTCTCTCTGTCTCTCTGTCTCTCTGTCTCTCTGTCTCTCTGTCTCTCTGTCTCTCTGTCTCTCTGTCTCTCTGTCTCTCTGTCTCTCTGTCTCTCTGTCTCTCTGTCTCTCTGTCTCTCTGTCTCTCTGTCTCTCTGTTTCTCTATCTCTCTGTCTTTCTGTCTCACTATCTTTCTGTCTCTCTGTCTCTCTGTCTCTCTGTCTCTCTGTCTCTCTGTCTCTCTGTCTCTCTGTCTCTCTGTCTCTCTGTCTCTCTGTCTCTCTGTCTCTCTGTCTCTCTGTCTCTCTGTCTCTCTGTTTCTCTATCTCTCTGTCTTTCTGTCTCACTATCTTTCTGTCTCTATGTCTCTCTGTCTCTCTGTCTCTCTGTCTCTCTGTCTTTCTGTCTCACTATCTTTCTGTCTCTATGTCTCTCTGTCTCTCTGTCTCTCTGTCTCTCTGTCTCTCTGTCTCTCTGTCTCTCTGTCTCTCTGTCTCTCTGTCTCTCTGTCTCTCTGTCTCTCTGTCTCTCTGTCTCTCTGTCTCTCTGTCTCTCTGTCTCTCTGTCTCTCTGTCTCTCTGTCTCTCTATCTCTCTGTCTTTCTGTCTCACTATCTTTCTGTCTCTATGTCTCTCTGTCTCTCTGTCTCTCTGTCTCTCTGTCTTTCTGTCTCTCTGTCTCTCTGTCTCTCTGTCTCTCTGTCTCTCTGTCTCTCTGTCTCTCTGTCTCTCTGTCTCTCTGTCTCTCTGTCTCTCTGTCTCTCTGTCTCTCTGTCTCTCTGTCTCTCTGTCTCTCTGTCTCTCTGTCTCTCTGTTTCTCTATCTCTCTGTCTCTCTGTCTCTCTGTCTCTCTGTCTCTCTGTCTCTCTGTTTCTCTATCTCTCTGTCTTTCTGTCTCACTATCTTTCTGTCTCTATGTCTCTCTGTCTCTCTGTCTCTCTGTCTCTCTGTCTTTCTGTCTCACTATCTTTCTGTCTCTATGTCTCTCTGTCTCTCTGTCTCTCTGTCTCTCTGTCTCTCTGTCTCTCTGTCTCTCTGTCTCTCTGTCTCTCTGTCTCTCTGTCTCTCTGTCTCTCTGTCTCTCTGTCTCTCTGTCTCTCTGTCTCTCTGTTTCTCTATCTCTCTGTCTTTCTGTCTCACTATCTTTCTGTCTCTATGTCTCTCTGTCTCTCTGTCTCTCTGTATCTCTGTCTCTCTGTCTCTCTGTCTCTCTGTCTCTCTGTCTCTCTGTCTCTCTGTCTCTCTGTCTCTCTGTCTCTCTGTCTCTCTGTCTCTCTGTCTCTCTGTCTCTCTGTTTCTCTATCTCTCTGTGTTTCTGTCTCACTATCTTTCTGTCTCTATGTCTCTCTGTCTCTCTGTCTCTCTGTCTCTCTGTCTTTCTGTCTCACTATCTTTCTGTCTCTATGTCTCTCTGTCTCTCTGTCTCTCTGTCTCTCTGTCTCTCTGTCTCTCTGTCTCTCTGTCTCTCTGTCTCTCTGTCTCTCTGTCTCTCTGTCTCTCTGTCTCTCTGTCTCTCTGTCTCTCTGTCTCTCTGTCTCTCTGTCTCTCTGTCTCTCTGTTTCTCTATCTCTCTGTCTTTCTGTCTCACTATCTTTCTGTCTCTATGTCTCTCTGTCTCTCTGTCTCTCTGTCTCTCTGTCTTTCTGTCTCTCTGTCTCTCTGTCTCTCTGTCTCTCTGTCTCTCTGTCTCTCTGTCTCTCTGTCTCTCTGTCTCTATGTCTCTCTGTCTCTCTGTCTCTCTGTCTCTCTGTCTCTCTGTCTCTCTGTTTCTCTATCTCTCTGTCTCTCTGTCTCTCTGTCTCTCTGTCTCTCTGTCTCTCTGTTTCTCTATCTCTCTGTCTTTCTGTCTCTCTGTTTCTCTATCTCTCTGTCTTTCTGTCTCACTATCTTTCTGTCTCTATGTCTCTCTGTCTCTCTGTCTCTCTGTCTCTCTGTCTTTCTGTCTCTCTGTCTCTCTGTCTCTCTGTCTCTCTGTCTCTCTGTCTCTCTGTCTCTCTGTCTCTCTGTCTCTCTGTCTCTCTGTCTCTCTGTCTCTCTGTCTCTCTGTCTCTCTGTCTCTCTGTCTCTCTGTCTCTCTGTCTCTCTGTCTCTCTGTCTCTCTGTCTCTCTGTCTCTCTGTCTCTCTGTCTCTCTGTCTCTCTGTCTCTCTGTCTCTCTGTCTCTCTGTCTCTCTGTCTCTCTGTCTCTCTGTCTCTCTGTCTCTCTGTCTCTCTGTCTCTCTGTCTCTCTGTCTCTCTGTTTCTCTGTCTCTCTGTTTATCTATCTCTCTATCTCTCTGTCTCTCTGTCTCTCTGTCTCTCTGTCTCTCTGTCTCTCTGTCTCTCTGTCTCTCTGTCTCTCTGTCTCTCTGTCTCTCTGTCTCTCTGTCTCTCTGTCTCTCTGTCTCTCTGTCTCTCTGTCTCTCTGTCTCTCTGTCTCTCTGTCTCTCTGTCTCTCTGTCTCTCTGTCTCTCTGTCTCTCTGTCTCTCTGTCTCTCTGTCTCTCTGTCTCTCTGTCTCTCTGTCTCTCTGTTTCTCTATCTCTCTGTCTTTCTGTCTCACTATCTTTCTGTCTCTATGTCTCTCTGTCTCTCTGTCTCTCTGTCTCTCTGTCTCTCTGTCTCTCTGTCTCTCTGTCTCTCTGTCTCTCTGTCTCTCTGTCTCTCTGTCTCTCTGTCTCTCTGTTTCTCTATCTCTCTGTCTTTCTGTCTCACTATCTTTCTGTCTCTATGTCTCTCTGTCTCTCTGTCTCTCTGTCTCTCTGTCTTTCTGTCTCACTATCTTTCTGTCTCTATGTCTCTCTGTCTCTCTGTCTCTCTGTCTCTCTGTCTCTCTGTCTCTCTGTCTCTCTGTCTCTCTGTCTCTCTGTCTCTCTGTCTCTCTGTCTCTCTGTCTCTCTGTCTCTCTGTCTCTCTGTCTCTCTGTCTCTCTGTCTCTCTGTCTCTCTGTCTCTCTGTCTCTCTGTTTCTCTATCTCTCTGTCTTTCTGTCTCACTATCTTTCTGTCTCTATGTCTCTCTGTCTCTCTGTCTCTCTGTCTCTCTGTCTTTCTGTATCTCTGTCTCTCTGTCTCTCTGTCTCTCTGTCTCTCTGTCTCTCTGTCTCTCTGTCTCTCTGTCTCTCTGTCTCTCTGTCTCTCTGTCTCTCTGTCTCTCTGTCTCTCTGTCTCTCTGTCTCTCTGTCTCTCTGTCTCTCTGTCTCTCTGTCTCTCTGTCTCTCTGTCTCTCTGTTTCTCTGTCTCTCTGTCTCTCTGTCTCTCTGTTTCTCTGTCTCTCTGTCTCTCTGTCTCCCAAATTGCCTCTTATGTCCCAATGCACTTCAAAACGGGTCATCTTTTGTGTAGCGTAAGATCTGGTGTCTTAATTGAGAGTACTCGGCCTGTCCATCCATTGTCGTGGCGGCAAGGCCGCAATTGAGAGTCCAGTCGGTTAAAGTGAGGCCCTCTTTGGAGCCGCTCAGTATCTCTCTCTCTCTCTTTTAAACCCTTCTTTTTTTTAGAATGCTTCTCCTCTTATTCTGCCTCCTTCTACCCTCTTCAATCCTCTCAATCCGCCCAAATTTAAACCGAAACAACACTTACAACATCCTGGAACCAATTCGAATGGAAACTTGCCCAAAGAACAAATGGCTCGTCCGCCACTATATAGTCTTTATTTGTACATATTCTGACCTAGGCGACCCAGATTTGGCAAGAAGAACCATAAAACCCATAGGTAGACCGAATTTTCGCTTTCCCAACAAGAAAATATTCAGCTTGCGACCCAACAAATGGAATTCTCGTGAGGTTTGGGACAAAACCTCTTTTCCCAGGAGAAGAGCACAAAGCTGACGATGGATTTGTGTATGAATGTGCAAAAGAACCAAAGACGGGTGCTCTAGTCTACAGGGCAAAAAGTAATTTGAATTTGAAATTTTTAAGCAAATTCTTAAATTCCAGGTTGTTTCATGAATGAGGAGAGATTTCTACCTGGACACTTTCTACAAATGACATTTAACAATATGATCCTGTGTTATAAGGAGTTGGATGGACTTTTGAGGATTCGAGTCCGGAGGCGTAAGTTTTTGCCCCGAGAAATCCAAATTTAAGTATAAATGCTATAAAAAAATATAAAAATCAAGTATTAAATCATTTGCATAAGCAGTTCTGTCATGGCGGCAAAAAAGCAAAAATTTTCCCATGGTGGAGAGTCGAAGCAGGGACTGCCAGCGTATGAAGCGAGCACCTTACCGTTGGGCCAACAAGGCACACTGCCTGCGGCCCTGCCCAAGTGCAGTGCCTGGCGGCAGCGCGATAGGCGACGACGAAATCGACTGTAACTCGAAACGAAAGCCCGTTAAACAAAATTTAACTCTACTGCTCTGCTAGTAATGAAATTCCTTATCGAATGGTGTAGGGTTCACCGTGATCGGCTGCGCAATGGTTAGGGAAATTTGAATATTTTGTCGTTCAATTTTGTGAATGTTAAACAAGCAAAAAAAAAATCCAGCGGTGGGGAGTCGAACCAGGGACTTAATATTTATGCAGCGAGCGGTTTACCGTTGCGTCACCAAGGTTGATTGCTTGCGGTCCAGCCCAGCGCGGGTGATAAGCGCTGAGAAAATCGACTGTAACTCGAAAACAAACTTCGTTAAGCAAATTTTAATTTAACTATTCTACTCAAAGTAAAATTTCCCATTAGCTGGTGTAGAACCTTCCTTGAAAGCTATGAATGTAACGAAAAGTGACATTTTCAGCAGTGGGGATTCCATCCAGGGGTCGTCTGGATCGAAGGGAGAACCTTACCGTTGGGCCAAGGCACACTTGCTGCGTTCCTGCGCTGCGCCTGGCGGCAGTGGGCCGGATGACAGCCTAGAAAATCGACTGTAACTCGAAAACAAGCACCGTTAAGCCATTTTCAGCTTTACTTTTCCACTTAGAATGAAATTCCCTATCAAACACTATACGGCTCACCTTGCTCGGTTGAAGGCTGGTTGGCCCAAATCTGAATCGGCCTTTTTTCAGAGCTACCGTTGACTGAACAAATTATGAACAATGCACAAATACGCAAAATTCTAATTACAAAACTGTGACACTCACACAATGCGAAAAATGAATACTAGATGTGCTCAGCTTTCAAATAGTTTTTTTCGTCAGGGGGAAAATTAGGACTAAATTTCTGTATTGATCCGAATAAAATGGATTTTGCAGAAATCGGTTAGTAAGGACCCAAATAATTGAAAACAACCCCTGTTTTGAATGTTGAAGCTTTAAGATCCTTAAAGAATTGTTAAGGTCTCAGTTACATAGCTCGGTTAAAACCTATCTTTTTTGATTTTCAAAAATATCGATGGATAGACAATTTAACGGCCTAAAAGTTTGCAAATACAGGCAAAATGTTATCTTGAACTTCCATAGTCAAAAAATGTTTTCTTTGAAAAATTTGAGTGAATTAAGAACCACCCTTATACGAAAAAGTGTGTCTACACAAGATAGATAGAGATAAAAAGAAATATAGATGGACAGATGGAGAGAGAGAGAGAGAGAGAGAGAGAGAAAGAAAGAAAGAGAGAATGAGGGAATATGACTCTTTTCCAGCCGCCCACACAGCCTGCAACCCCCTCATCCGTGATGTCCGCTGCAATCAAGGAATTGTTCAGGTACCATTCTCTTTTTTTGCGATTTCAGTAAAAAAGTTCACTTTCAGACCATTCTAAGCTCAAATTACGGCTACGGAGAAGAATTCTCCTATAACCCAGTAGACGGAGAGTCCCTCACTGTGGCGACCCCGCCCCCAAAGGCACTTAACTTTCTGTATAATTAAGTAATTAACTATTTTAGGAGTTAGTAGAAGTAAATCTTCAAGAAGACCGACCTTCCGTTTCAGCCCAGGAGATACTTCAAGCTATTCGGGTAATTAAAAATATTAATTAAAATATTCCATTTTCAGGGAAAAATTGTGCCGTCCTACCTGCGAAAAACTGTTGATAAAGTGAATGTGGGGCTTTCTGATGTAGCGAAAAAAGCATAATTGGTTTGTAGATTTGTATTTTGTAACTTTGCATATTTATAATTAAACTCGTGCAATATGTTGTAAGAGAGAGAGAGAGAGAGAGAGAGAGAGACAGAGAGAGACAGAGAGACAGAGAGACAGAGAGACACAGAGAGAGAGAGAGAGAGTGAGTGAGAGAGAGAGAGAGAGAGAGAGAGAGAGAGAGAGAGAGGAGTCGGAGAACAACGTAGGACTTACCAACGCCGAAAATTGGAATAATTCGATTTCCAAATTTCTCTTAGACCACTTCTTCAGTTCTTGCTCTTGGTTGCGGTCGTTCCTCTTTCTTGTCATAACGGTTGGTTATATTTTTCGAGAAACGTTCGTTTTAAACACTTTTTCTTGTATCGTAACAATGTTGTATCTGTCTATTTGAACAAACTTTATTTAAAACTGCCCCCTCCGAGATTCAAACCCCTCCACAACTGCTCTTTGCCTTCAAATGTTACAATGAGATGAGTTTTACTATCATTAATTGGGCAAGCATTCAATAAATTCAAGTTGAAAAAACTTTAATCGAATCTTAAACGATGAGCCTTGCATTGACCCACCGCTCTAAAAGCGGGTGGCAGTGCTTTTCCGCGAAGTGCCACAGTGGCCGAATGGTAACGTCCTAGCCTGTCACGCGGACAGTCGCGGGTTCGCTTCCTGCTCATAACATTCGTTTTTTTTTTTAAATTTTTTTTTGTTGTTTTCTTTCAATTATAGTTGGAAATCAATTTGTAATTGAAATGAGCAACGCATTTTAACCAATTCGAAGACTTCTAATACACGTTTCGAAACTTCTCCATTTCGCAGCAATAAAAGGCACTATTCGTTTAAAAACTACAAAATTTTCCATAACGTGGCATTTCTCTAGCACTTATATTTAAGTAAAATACATTTTTTGATCATTACATCCTATCGAAACAAAAAAATAAGGTTGAAACCTTTTATTCAGCCGAAAACGTCATTTTTGCAAATTGCGCGCCAAATTGACATTAAAATCGCGCCGGGACCATGCGCTTAATTACAAAAAAAATAAACTTATAATTAGCTTTACTTTTCAACAGTTTTTACCGTTATTTCACATAAAAACCACATAAAACGCATAAAAACCAATAAAAACGGCCGCCGAACACCTATACAACAGATAAAGAACGAACTACCGTAATGAAACAGCGGGAATTTCAAATTTCTTGGTGTCAAATTAAATGTAAAGGATTCGAACCAACAACCCCTTCAAAACAAACAGCGCCGCAGGCCGCCCTCTTATCCACTTGACCACGGCGCCTGGCAGGGCGTAGCGCTCACGCGCTTAAATACCCCGCTGTTGCCTGCCAGGTGTGGCGCAATACCTTTCAACCTATTTTTTTTATTGCAAAAATTTATACATTTCTTATTTTATTTTTGACCAAGCTTGTAAAAAGTATAAAATTCATTTAAATAACAAATCTTTTCACAAATTAAAAGATGTACAGAATAAATAATAAAACAAGGAAACTGATGAAAACACCAAATTGTGTATAAAATTAGAACTGTACTGCCGGAGCTTGGTGCGACCTCCTTGAGAAGCGATGTAGCTGTCCAGAAGCGATTGCAACTCCATCTTCAGCTGCTTGACGTCGCAAAAACCAACCCAGAGCTTTGGTGTCCACCCAGTCGTATGGGTACCTCATACCCTCGAATACCCATGTCTCGTCGGAATAGGTGACATATGCGTTTTGAGACCGAAAAACGCTCATTTCCTTCAAATACCTCTCCCTCCAAGCAATCAAGTCGGATCGTTCGTAGAGAACGCAGCGATCGCGAACCTTTTGGTACGAAAAACCTATACCCTTCAGCAAACGAGTTAGGGTCCGATCAGACACCTTGAATTGGAATTCGGCCAGTTCTTTTGTCAACTGGGCATTCAGCTCCGAAATCGCGATTCGCTTTTCTTTGCTGTAACAAAAGTGGATATACCGCCTGATGGAGTCTAAAACCATTGGCTCGAATTTTCCGGCAATTTTGCCCGACCGAGTTTTTTCGGTGTGAATAATTTTGGTTTTAAAGGTGCAAGGAGGGAGAGGGAGCTGTTGGCCTGCGTTGTCACCCATCTTCAGAGAAGAATCGTCATTAGGTTTGCAGATTGATTTGATCGATTTGACTCCAATGCCTGTCATCTTCGAAGTCAGAACTGCAGCGTCGCCAAAGACGGAGAATTGGCTCCCCAAAGCCAGGCACAGTTCCCGATTATACGCGAAAACTCGCCGAACAACCTCCTTCGTCTTTTCGCACAGCATGTTCCCATTGTGGGGAACGAACCCAACTGAATTCAGCTGCTGCATGTCCGCAGCCAGATCGGACTGCAAATAACTCCATAAAAAAGAGGTGTTTTCGAAACCTCTGTCTGCACCAGGACATGCCGTGCCCCGTCTTGTCTTCCATGCACCACGCTCGAGGTTTGTGACACTCGAACTGACCGACCGCTACCATCTCAAACTCACATAGAACACAGTTTTATGAAATCTTTATTTGCACTTCAGAAGCATTATTATATTAAACAGTCAAAAAGGAGCATATTTTTGGGTGAAACCTTATGCAGTTAATTAAAATTATGACCGATTTTGAAAACCGAAAAAAAGGGAATTTTTTAAAGGGCTAAAAGCGATTTTAATAAATAAACGGGAGAGAAATTAGTCGTTTTAACGTGATTTTTGATTTTAACTTTGAAAAAATGAATGGCCATATTGACTGTATTTTGAGCTACCTTGTTTTCGAAAAACACAAAAGGGAAAATAATAAAATAATTAAAATGATTAATTGTTAACAAAAAGTGTTAGAGGGCACAGTTACGTGGTTTTTGTCAAACTAAATGAAACATAAAACGTAACTTTTAGTCGAAAAAGAAGTATTTCACATTTTTGCTGCGGGGTTTCACCCAAAAATATGACTCACTGTACACGGGACTGAAGGTGGGAGGATCCTCGTTCCATTCTTCAAATCCAGAAAAAAATTGCTGAAAGCAATGGTTTTGAGGCAAAAAGGAGAGTACTTACGCCAAGAATTGCAATCAAGGGTAAACTTAACAAGGAAAAGGAAAAATAGGTAAGCTGTGCAGAACTGAAATATTAAAACATAAGATAGAAAAAAACATCAACAAACGAGAGTGACAGTTAGATAAACGCCGAATGTGTTTTCAATTCTCATCTCTCTCTCTTTTTGAGTCATCTTGAATTGAGCGTAAGGCTAAAAAGACAATTTAAGGGGTAGACTTTCTCAAACACTCACTCACCGTTTTGCCATATAGGAGATCACCTATACGTATTCGTATAAAGAGACTATTGACACAAAGTAGTACTGCATTAAACATAAGCAATTCAAAACCAAGTTTTTTTTCTAATAGTGGGAAAATGTCGTAGATCATCATAAATCCTGACGCAGTTGCCTGATAAACCGTTTCTGTGTTTAAAAAATGTCCTTACATGAGTAAATACAAGAAGAGCCCTGCAAACGTTTCCAAGAGGCAACATAATATTGAAGCACTGCTATCGTTCTTCTGGTTCGTATAGAATTTTTACTAAAAATGGTATTTGCAAAAAGCGAAATTTAAAACACAAGCCAAAACACAAGCAAAGTCGTTGTCCAAACTCCTTGAAACACACATTGAGTGAGTGAGTGAGTGAGTGAGTGAGTGAGTGAGTGAGTGAGTGAGTGAGTGAGTGAGTGAGTGAGTGAGTGAGTGAGTGAGTGAGTGAGTGAGTGAGTGAGTGAGTGAGTGAGTGAGTGAGTGAGTGAGTGAGTGAGTGAGTGAGTGAGTGAGTGAGTGAGTGAGTGAGTGAGTGAGTGAGTGAGTGAGTGAGTGAGTGAGTGAGTGAGTGAGTGAGTGAGTGAGTGAGTGAGTGAGTGAGTGAGTGAGTGAGTGAGTGAGTGAGTGAGTGAGTGAGTGAGTGAGTGAGTGAGTGAGTGAGTGAGTGAGTGAGTGAGTGAGTGAGTGAGTGAGTGAGTGAGTGAGTGAGTGAGTGAGTGAGTGAGTGAGTGAGTGAGTGAGTGAGTGAGTGAGTGAGTGAGTGAGTGAGTGAGTGAGTGAGTGAGTGAGTGAGTGAGTGAGTGAGTGAGTGAGTGAGTGAGTGAGTGAGTGAGTGAGTGAGTGAGTGAGTGAGTGAGTGAGTGAGTGAGTGAGTGAGTGAGTGAGTGAGTGAGTGAGTGAGTGAGTGAGTGAGTGAGTGAGTGAGTGAGTGAGTGAGTGAGTGAGTGAGTGAGTGAGTGAGTGAGTGAGTGAGTGAGTGAGTGAGTGAGTGAGTGAGTGAGTGAGTGAGTGAGTGAGTGAGTGAGTGAGTGAGTGAGTGAGTGAGTGAGTGAGTGAGTGAGTGAGTGAGTGAGTGAGTGAGTGAGTGAGTGAGTGAGTGAGTGAGTGAGTGAGTGAGTGAGTGAGTGAGTGAGTGAGTGAGTGAGTGAGTGAGTGAGTGAGTGAGTGAGTGAGTGAGTGAGTGAGTGAGTGAGTGAGTGAGTGAGTGAGTGAGTGAGTGAGTGAGTGAGTGAGTGAGTGAGTGAGTGAGTGAGTGAGTGAGTGAGTGAGTGAGTGAGTGAGTGAGTGAGTGAGTGAGTGAGTGAGTGAGTGAGTGAGTGAGTGAGTGAGTGAGTGAGTGAGTGAGTGAGTGAGTGAGTGAGTGAGTGAGTGAGTGAGTGAGTGAGTGAGTGAGTGAGTGAGTGAGTGAGTGAGTGAGTGAGTGAGTGAGTGAGTGAGTGAGTGAGTGAGTGAGTGAGTGAGTGAGTGAGTGAGTGAGTGAGTGAGTGAGTGAGTGAGTGAGTGAGTGAGTGAGTGAGTGAGTGAGTGAGTGAGTGAGTGAGTGAGTGAGTGAGTGAGTGAGTGAGTGAGTGAGTGAGTGAGTGAGTGAGTGAGTGAGTGAGTGAGTGAGTGAGTGAGTGAGTGAGTGAGTGAGTGAGTGAGTGAGTGAGTGAGTGAGTGAGTGAGTGAGTGAGTGAGTGAGTGAGTGAGTGAGTGAGTGAGTGAGTGAGTGAGTGAGTGAGTGAGTGAGTGAGTGAGTGAGTGAGTGAGTGAGTGAGTGAGTGAGTGAGTGAGTGAGTGAGTGAGTGAGTGAGTGAGTGAGTGAGTGAGTGAGTGAGTGAGTGAGTGAGTGAGTGAGTGAGTGAGTGAGTGAGTGAGTGAGTGAGTGAGTGAGTGAGTGAGTGAGTGAGAGTGAGTGAGTGAGTGAGTGAGTGAGTGAGTGAGTGAGTGAGTGAGTGAGTGAGTGAGTGAGTGAGTGAGTGAGTGAGTGAGTGAGTGAGTGAGTGAGTGAGTGAGTGAGTGAGTGAGTGAGTGAGTGAGTGAGTGAGTGAGTGAGTGAGTGAGTGAGTGAGAGTGAGTGAGTGAGTGAGTGAGAGTGAGTGAGTGAGTGAGTGAGTGAGTGAGTGAGTGAGTGAGTGAGTGAGTGAGTGAGTGAGTGAGTGAGAGTGAGTGAGTGAGTGAGTGAGAGTGAGTGAGTGAGTGAGTGAGTGAGTGAGTGAGAGTGAGTGAGTGAGTGAGTGAGAGTGAGTGAGTGAGTGAGTGAGTGAGTGAGTGAGTGAGTGAGTGAGTGAGTGAGTGAGTGAGTGAGTGAGAGTGAGTGAGTGAGTGAGTGAGAGTGAGTGAGTGAGTGAGTGAGAGTGAGTGAGTGAGTGAGTGAGAGTGAGTGAGTGAGTTACCTAAATTTTTCTTTTCAGCCTTATGCTGAATTTAAGATGACTCAAAAACAAAGGGATATAAGAATTAAAAACACATTTGATATTTATCTATTGTTTATTGCCGTTTGTTGATATTTTTATACATTTTCTTTTATAATGTTTCAGTACTGCCCAGCTTACTTATTTCACCTTTTTCTTGTTAAGTTAACCCGGGATTGCAATTCTTGGTGTAAGTACTCTCCTTTTCGCCTCAAAGCCATTGCTTTCAGCATTTTTTCTTCACGTTTTCGGTTTTCTGGCCATCAACAAAGCAATCGATTATTTTGAATATAGGACCTGGAAATCAACGAAGCTTCAGGCAGAAGAACACGACGAGTTTATCAGAAAACGATATTATTGATATATTTTAAAAATTTGTTTTGAATAAACATTTTGAAGTATCTACTCTCTCTCTCTCTCTCTCTCTCTCTCTCTCTCTCTCTCTCTTTCTCTCTCTCTCTCTTTCTCTCTCTTAAAACCCTCAATTCTTAAGAAACCGCCCAGGAGTACGGAGGTATCATCCGCCACGGAGCCAAAATCATATAAAGTTTTAAAATATCATACAAAGTTTCAAATTCTTTCCCGTCAAGAGAGCGATCACTCACTCACTCACTAACTCACTCACTCACTCACTCACTAACTCACTCACTCACTCACTCACTAACTCACTCACTCACTCACTCACTAACTCACTCACTCACTCACTCACTAACTCACTCACTCACTAACTCACTCACTAACTCACTCACTCACTCACTAACTCACTCACTCACTCACTCACTCACTCACTCACTCACTCACTCACTCACTCACTCACTCACTCACTCACTCACTCACTCACTCACTCACTCACTCACTCACTCACTCACTCACTCACTCACTCACTCACTCACTCACTCACTCACTCACTCACTCACTCACTCACTCACTCACTCACTCACTCACTCACTCACTCACTCACTCACTCACTAACTCACTCACTCACTAACTCACTCACTAACTCACTCACTCACTCACTAACTCACTCACTCACTCACTCACTCACTCACTCACTCACTCACTCACTCACTCACTCACTCACTCACTCACTCACTCACTCACTCACTCACTCAATGTGTGTTTCAAGGAGTTTGGACAACGACTTTGCTTGTGTTTTGGCTTGTGTTTTAAATTTCGCTTTTTGCAAATACCATTTTTAGTAAAAATTCTATACGAACCAGAAGAACGATAGCAGTGCTTCAATATTATGTTGCCTCTTGGAAACGTTTGCAGGGCTCTTCTTGTATTTACTCATGTAAGGACATTTTTTAAACACAGAAACGGTTTATCAGGCAACTGCGTCAGGATTTATGATGATCTACGACATTTTCCCACTATTAGAAAAAAAACTTGGTTTTGAATTGCTTATGTTTAATGCAGTACTACTTTGTGTCAATAGTCTCTTTATACGAATACGTATAGGTGATCTCCTATATGGCAAAACGGTGAGTGAGTGTTTGAGAAAGTCTACCCCTTAAATTGTCTTTTTAGCCTTACGCTCAATTCAAGATGACTCAAAAAGAGAGAGAGATGAGAATTGAAAACACATTCGGCGTTTATCTAACTGTCACTCTCGTTTGTTGATGTTTTTTTCTATCTTATGTTTTAATATTTCAGTTCTGCACAGCTTACCTATTTTTCCTTTTCCTTGTTAAGTTTACCCTTGATTGCAATTCTTGGCGTAAGTACTCTCCTTTTTGCCTCAAAACCATTGCTTTCAGCATTTTTTCTCCACTTTTTCGGATTTCTGTCCATCAACAAAACACTCGATTATTTTGAATGGAGGACCTGGAAATCAACGAAGCTTCAGGCAGAAGAACACGACGAGTTTATCAGAAAACGATATTATTGATTTGTTTTAAATTTTGCTTTGAATAAACATTTTGCAGTATCTACTCTCTCTCTCTCTCTCTCTCTCTCTCTCTCTCTCTCTCTCTCTCTCTCTCTCTCTCTCTCTCTCTCTCTCTCTGTCACTCTTTCTCTCTTTCTCTCTCTCTCTCTCTCTCTCTCTCTCTCAGGATAAGAGATCATGCTATTATTACCTTAAAAAAAACATTTGTAAACATAAAATTCAAAATCGAAAAAAAAATCTTTAGATAATTTATGTAAACAAGGACAACAATGGCTCGAAAAGGGTTTCCATTAGTTTGCATTTATGTAACTCAATTACTTAAAGCTTATAAAAAAGTAAATACGAATATAATACTTTCATATAGATTTTTTTATTTTATTTTATTTTAAGCATTTGATGACTGTGCTTTTTTTTTGCTTCAGAAAGCCATTTTTTTCGGAGAAATACCAAAGGAATTTCGGAAAATTCTTACGTACAATGCCACCTTCCCACAGAATATTTAAAAGTCTTGTTGTTTTCTTATTTGTAAGTTTAGTTTTAATTTTATTTAAAAATAATATAGTTTTATTATTTTAAAATTACAATTGTTTTTCAGGTTGCTTTAACATGGACTCTAATAGTATTTAAGAATTTTATTTCTTTTCATGATGAAGAATTTTTTCTACAACTTATCATTCACAGCTTGCTTTTCGGGCCATTCAGTTTATGTATAGGCAATCAAATACATAGACTATTCTATGGCAAAACGGTAAAAGAGAGAGAGAGAGAGAGAGAGAGAGAGAGAGAGAGAGAGACTAATATCTCATTTTCAGGTTTTTTCTGAGCAATCCTTCTCCGAAAGGGAGAACAAAGACATATTCAACACAACAATCGGACATTATGTCTCACTTATGCTAGTTTGTTTTTATAAAATTTAAATTAATTTTTTATTTTCAGTTTTGTCCGATTTACAAATTTGGGTTCTCCTTGTTGAAGGAATACACCATGTGGCGTTTGTTTCGCTTCAATTTTACCACAAAAAATCATTTTCAGCACTCTACCTCTTCTTTTTCGGTTATTTCACAATTAATTTGGCAATTGATGCGATTGAATGGAGAAGCTGGGTGATCAGGAATCGACAATTTTCTGAACACAATGATTTCACTAAATATCATTACCAATAAACTTTTTTGGCCACTTAAACGCTTATTTTTCAAAACAGATATTTATTAAATCACGTTTTAACACATTAGTAAACATTTTTAATTTTTTCCAACTCATTTAACTAAAAAAACCCACAATTTTCATTTCCATGAACCCTAATTTCCTCTTTTCAAATGTCTCTTTGGAATAACCAAAGCCATGAAATCTTCCGTCCGGGACCCATTGCTGCCATGTCGTGGCAACGTAAATCGATGACATCTGAAGCCCCGTTCACTTTAAACTCGGCAGCTCTGAAATTCCTTAATTTTTCTATTTTTGGCGTTATTTTTATTTTTTTAATTGCTAAGATTAATTTAAAAATCGATATAACTGTAAATATGGGTTTTAATGGCGTAATTGGCCAGAAAACGAGCTAGAAAGTGGATTTGACGCTTTTAAATTTTTAAAATTCTACGTTTTTCGTCTGTTTATTTGACTTTATATTCGCTTATATTTGCTTAGAAGTTGCAGTAAGTCACTTTTTTAAGGAATTTATTATATAAATCGCTAAAAAGTGTTAAGTATTCAGTTTTTATGTAATTTCGCTTATTGTTGGGTTTTTGCTAGGAAAAGTAGACAATTACATAGTTATTTTGCTGTGGAATAATCTGCGAACTTGATTTTGTTGGGTTTCTACATAGAATAGCCAAAAACCGAAATTCCTTCGTAAATCAGCGCGCAGGTTGCATATATTTGCGTTAAACCGCGCCCTTCTCGCACATTTTTACCTAAAATTATGCTAAAATTGCACTTATTTCGCATATCGCTCCATTTTTGTTCCAAATCCACGTGGTTCGCTGTTTTTTTCATAAAAATCTTGTTTCTTATCGCAATTTTGATCTTTCGGATCTCTCCTATTTCCCGAATTGCGCAGTTTTCAGATACCGGGCCAGCCCGAGAACTGTCTGGGTCCGATTAGAAACCAAAAGTTCAATTACAAAGCTTGTTGATCCATTGCTAGGCAACGCCTCCTCCTTTGTTTACCCCCCACGTTTTCCATCGATTTCTCTCGTTTTTTCACGTGAATTTGCACTTTTTGCGTCATTTTCCCCATTTCTAAGTATGCGACCGCTCGTGTTGGTCGCCCTTCTGGCGATTGGCCTCACCTCCGCCTTCTACCTGCCCGGACTCGCCCCCGTCAACTTTTGCGAGGATCAGAACGCCAAACCCAGCTGTCCCGTGAGTTTTCTATTTTATTTTGTATTTTTATTGATTTTACAGAGCAATGTCACTCTTTTCGTAAACCACCTCGACAGTGACCAATCCGTTATCCCCTACGAGTACCATAGCTTCGATTTCTGTGTTGGATCCGAAGACGAATCGCCTGTGGAGAACCTGGGACAGGTGCTTTTCGGCGAACGAATCAGGCCCAGTCCCTACAAGGTTTGTAGTCGTTTTTGTTTAGTCTTTGTCTTATTTTAAGGTTAAAATTCACATTTTTGAGTAGTTAAAGGTATATTTCAGCTCGCGTTCCTTGAGGGAAAGGCCTGTAACCGTCTGTGTACGAAGAAGTATAGTGGAAAGGACGACGCGCAGAAGCTCCTGCTTCTCCAGAAAGGAATGCGTCTCAACTACCAACACCACTGGTTTGTTTTTATAAAATTGATTTTTTTTTGACATTTGTTCCTTATTTCAAAGGTCTAACTTTCATAGACCCGCGAATATTTTTAAAGGTCTGAGCACGATATTTTTAAAGGTCTAAATCCTTCAAAATCGGCGCCTGGATTTCGTCGGAATATGTCGATTGGCGCACGGTTTTTGGTAGAAATTGCCGAGTTCCACGCAGTATTTTGTAGAAAGTACCGATTAACCCATGATTTTTTTCCTGGAAAAAACAATCGATTGCTGCAGGTTTTTCCATACAAACTGAGGATTGACATACGTTGTTCGGGAAAATTACGACTGTTTCATACCACTTAACAATTTACCAATGTTTCGCGGTTGTTTCTAAAGTAATACCTGTGCAATATAGGATACTCAGGCCCAGTACGCAACCAAAACGATCGAAAAACGTTTAAATTTTGCGAGGCGTTTGTCGTTGCCAAGATTTTAAATATAAACAGTATAGTTTGTAGCAAATTCTGATATAATTTTGGTTTGAAATGCGTTTTTGCTCCGTTTTGGCTGCGTACGTTCCCTGAGTATCCTACGTAGCCATGTTAAGCCTTAAGGACAACAGCTGAACATTGGCTCAGCTTAAAGGCTATTTTTTCTGCAACTATGCCATAAGAAATGTCCATTATCCGAGTTGGTGCCAAAACTACTTTTTCACGACGTGCCAATGTTCTGATGTTATAAATGAATGAATTCGTGCTATGAATTTGTGTACTCATGTCGTGCACGCAGCAAAACCAGCTGAAATCGTTTGAACGATAGGCGTATTCCTAGCCAAATCCACTTCGGCCAATTTGGCTGAGTCCCCGGCGTGGGTATATTGAATCTATTATTTTTGGAACAACATCAAAACTAGTTTAGTTTTGTAATGTAGTATAGAATCCATTTTGACCCCTAAATTCCAGGATCATCGACAACATGCCCGTGACGTTCTGCTTCATGAACCAGCAGAACATGCACGTGTGCACCACCGGTTTCCCCATGGGTTGCTACGTCGACGCGACCGGCCGCCAGCACGACGCCTGTGTGCTCGACGTGAGTCATTTTTGAATGCCCTATTGATAGGCGCATGCTAATGGCCCGTCATTGATAACACCAGGGATTTGATGATTTCAGGCACGTTTCAACCAGCCCGACTCTTACTACATCTTCAACCATGTGGATATCGTTGTGGAGTACCGTGACATGAGGGAGGACCCCAACTTCTTGGAGGAGAAGGTTTTTTTCCTTTCGAACCTATTTTTCTATTTTACCATTCAAAAAAAACGAAAAGAAACGTGAGGAGCTGTCTTTTTTGTTTACCACTTACCAAAGTATAAAATCGAACAGAAATTGGATAGAACTGTCAGTTCATTCGCAGTGGAATGGGGAATGATACACACAAGGTCGCGGGGGTTTGACTTTTCGGTCCTGCCACGATTATACATTTCGGCAAAGCTAGTTAGTCTGATTTGCCTACCAGGTTAGCTGAGTATCGAATCCACAACAAAAAACTGTGAAAAGAATGGCGTTCTGAGGCAGTTTCGGATACGACATTTGGAAAAGTTTTGCTTACAGAAACATACTGGTGCTATCGATTGGACTTCCAGTCCATATTGATTTGCTAATAGAAATATATCTGTGCTATCTTTCGGCCATGAAAACATACCTGGGCAACCTGCCCCAGGGGTCAATCTTGCGAGGCCCCCTTCAATTGTTGAAAGCATCGAAAATTTGCGACGGGTCTCCTTTTCTAAGAAAAACTGCCGAAAACTTAAAATTGCGACGCCCCTACCGCCCCATATTGCGGAGCTTGCCCATGTATGCATGAAAATCATGTGCCACGATTTTTTTAGATTTTCATTGTTAGCAAATTGGCGCGATGGGAACATTTCGGGAAACAATGGAATCTATATAGCTGACTTTTTGACGAAATTCGGCGAAAGCAGTACTGAATTGAACAGAGAATATTAGATTATGACTACAGTCGTTCGGGGAATCGAATTTAAAATTTATTTTGGTTAGTCCGGGCAAAAAGTATTTTGTTAGTATTTGTCACACCGAGCCAATGTTTCAATGTTGTTGTTAGTTTTTTTGTTGGAGAGTTTGCGCTCAGCGTTGGATACTCACTCACGATTCTGTCAGTAATTTTTCTTCAAAGTGGAAATCAGGGGTGGGCCATAAGTTTGTAGTTCGATTCTACTGCACCCCCCTCTTGGTATAATTTTGACAAGTTAATGAATATCGATTGATTTTCAAGCAAAATCGATAGATTTCGGGGTATCGATCGATGTTTTGGGCCACCGGCACCCCCTCTTGATATAAAAAGTTTGTAATTACAAACTATGGCCCATCCCTGGTGGAAATCGAGGGAAAATTTGAAAACGGGCCGGCCTCCGCAACATATCTCTTCAAAATTTGGCAGGGCATTCTGACCCGTGGCCTTGCTTGATGTTACGAAAACCCACTTGTAACTGAAATTTAAAAAAAAAGAATAATTCAAACTAGAAACACCAAAGTGCGTAATAGTTTGCAATTACAAAGTTTTTATGTCAAGGTGGAGATGCCAGCGATCTCAAACTTCGATCATACCTGGACACGGTAAGGAGGGGGTTTTAAAAAGTAAGGTCCCGCAAGTAGGAGGGGCGCCCAAAAATTGAGAACCCCTCATTTAACAAGGCCCCCGTAACAACTAAAAACCATGGTCCACGTATCCAGGTAGGACTTCGATCGATTTTAAATGAAAATCAATCGATATTCCGGTATTGGTTAAAATTACAAACAACACCCCTGCTATTAACGTTATTCCGTCATAGATCCTTTACCTGTTTGCCGCGATCGGTAAACATATTTTGGCTTAAACAATTGACCCGAACCTCATTTAAAATTCAAAAATGCATGCGGTCGCATTTCAAATTTTTATGAGTTGATTGACTGTGCGACAAAATAACTGAGTGGATAATAACGGCACACTTTTTGTTGTTCACAGAGAATATTAATTTAAAGTTTTTTATAAGATATTCTTTCAGGTCGGAGGCAGAATCATACACATCAAGGTGAACCCTCGGTCTATCAAGCACCGCAGCGACAGCTCGCTGAACTGCGCCGGAGACGCTCCTCCCTTGGCCATCAAGCCCACCGACACCAGCGCCGAAATCATCTATTCCTACAGCATCGAGTGGAAGGTACCGTACCCGAAAATTTTGATTATTACCGTAGTCTTCAGAAAACCGACGTGAAATGGTCTTCTCGTTGGGACTACATCCTGGACTCTATCCCCCACACGAACATTCAGTGGTTCTCCATCATGAACTCCCTCGTCATTGTGCTCTTCCTCTCCGGAATGGTATTTTTATCCCCTTTACCAAAGTAAAAACTACAATCAGGTCGGAATGATCCTCATGCGCACCCTGCACAGAGATATTGCCCGTTACAACCAGTTGGATTCCGAGGAGGACGCTCAGGAGGAGTTCGGATGGAAGCTCGTTCATGGAGATGTGTTCCGTGCCCCAAGGTACCCCATGGTCCTCTCGGTCTTCATCGGAGCCGGTAGTCAGACGCTTCTCATGGTCAGCGTTACCCTGGGTAAGTATTGTTTTCACTAGAAAAACAAAAACTTTCTTTCACTTGTACTAATTTGTTTATGTCGTGCCGCTATGATATTGCACCTAGAGTAATGCTTGCAATTTATGATACTCAGGCAAGTTCCGCGAGCAGTTTGAACAAAAATAAAACTTCATGTCATACTTGGGCACCCAACCGCGGTGGTCCATTTTGCGACGGTCCCCATAATTATCGAAAAATTCAAAAATATGCGACGGGCCTCCTTCTTTAACAAATTTGTCGAAATCTTAAAATTGCGACGCCCCCTACTGCCGCTTTTGGCGGAGCTTGACAATGTATGCTTCATATTTCATCGGAGAAACTGTTCGGCTGTTCAGGATAATTGCCTCCGGAAAATTCACTTTGTTAACAAGTTTCTATGTTGTTGTTGTTTTTTTAAGTAATTATCCTTTCAAAGTGATAAAGAGCTATGAGTTTGTGGAAAAAATTTGGACTTATGAGAGACGGGTCTCTCTGCGAAGGCGCTGAGTCCCGGGCCTAAACATCACCTACTGCTATTCACTTTGCACACGTAAATGCGGGATGCGTTCCTTTGCACTCGTTAAACGCCGGGCACAAAAAATCTAATTTCCCTTTTTTAACCATATATATCTATACCTCCATTTCAGTCTTCGCCTGCCTCGGTTTCCTCTCCCCCGCCAATCGCGGTTCCCTGATCACTTTCGCCCTCGTCTTCTACGTGTTCTTCGGAATCGTTGCCGGCTACGTCTCCGCCCGCCTCTACAAGAGTCAGTCCTTTAAATTTGAATTGTAAATATCGATTTTTTTAAGCTTTCCAAGGAATCCACTGGAAGACGAACGTGGTTCTGACCAGTTTCCTCATCCCCGGCATTCTCTTCGGCATCTTCTTCTTCACCAACATTCTGCTGTGGAGCAAGGGATCCTCGGCCGCTGTGCCCTTCGGCACTCTGGTTGCCCTCCTGGCTCTGTGGCTGTTCATCTCCACCCCTATGACCTTCATCGGAGCTTTCTTCGGATTCAAGAAGAGGGTGAGTGAGAGGAAATATGAAAATGGCCATACCTCGGGAGAATATAGTCAGCTTACCCCAGGTTATGGGGGGTAGACTCCCCAAAAACGCAGAAGTTAGGGGTGGTTAGGCACTATTTTCGTAAAAAAATCAGCTTGGAAAGCCAAGAGTTAAGAGGGTTTACCCCATTTGTGGCCCCAAAAGTTACGGGTGGGTCCGTCAAATGTCAGGGTCTCCCGAGGTATGAAAATGGCTCAAAATCCTGTTTAAAGGGACCTTCTATAATTGTCTGTGATGGTTTCTTCAACATGACCTAGTGGGACTTATTTGCATAAACAGTCCTTTAAAAATGATTCCGAATTATTTGCTCAATTGTTAAGGAGACCTCGTCAAATTTATTTTTCAAATAATTTTAATAACCGGCATTGAATAAATAAGCCTCTTCCACGATTTTGAAATATGTCCCTTTTATATGCTTTGGACTGCAACCGGTGCACGGTTACACGGCCGAGCATTGCAAAGGTTGCACCGTTACACGGCAGAGAAAAGCGAGAGAGCGCGGGAAATCCAGAGACCCAGAGTGGCGCGCTATTGAAATGATTATAAAACTTTAGGCGCGCCTATTTCGGTTCATTTTACTCCAAAAATTGAATACTTTTCTGAATCAGAGGAATGAGATCTACTCATTTACCAGAATTTTTTTTAGATGTCCTTCCAACCGTTTTCAAAACGAACTTTTGTTATTTTTCAGGCTATCGAGGCCCCAGTGCGCACGAACCAGATCCCCCGCCAGGTGCCTGAACAGACCATGTACACCAAGTCGCTCCCTGGCATGCTCATGGGCGGAATTCTTCCTTTCGGCTGCATTTTCATCCAGCTCTTCTTTATCCTTAACAGCATTTGGTAAGATTTTGAAGAAATCCTTTTTGCCTATGTAATGTTGCTCTAATCGTAATTTTCTCTCCAGGGCCCACCAGACCTACTACATGTTCGGATTCCTCTTCCTCGTCTACCTGATTCTGATCATCACCTGTTCTGAAGCCACCATCCTCCTCGCCTACTTCCATCTTTGTGCAGAGGACTACCACTGGTGGTGGAGGTCATTTATGACTTCTGGCTTCACCGCCGTCTACCTTTTCCTCTACTGCGTGCACTTCTTCACCAGCAAGCTCACCATCAGTGGAGTGGTGTCGACCATTCTCTACTTCTCCTACACGGCTATCTTCGTCTTCATGTTCTTCTTAGCAACTGGTGAGAAGCTGTCCCTTTTTTGTTTAGAAATTTTGCTTGTCAGCTAACTTTAAGGCGCTATTGAAAGTTATATATGACCTCAGGTCTCATCGGAAGCCTCAGGCCGCTTTAGCGGCATGTAGGTTTCATTAATGCGATTGGGAGACATTAAATACTGCTTAGGCGAGTGGCAACCGTAGGCCGCTTTCAGTAAGTATAGACAACTTCATTCTTTCGGAGCCTAAGGCCGCTTCAAGATACCCCAGGCCGCTTTGGAGGCTTAGCCTCAGGGCGCTTAAGAGACAACAATGACCGCTTTTGAGCTTTTTCTTGTACAGTTCGTTGTTGTTTGAGTTTTAAAGGACCGAAAGTTATGATTGATATGAAATTGAAAGCTCAAAAAGTTATGGTTCACATAGTAGCCTCAATTTGTTCCGGTGTCAAATATCTGGTCCCGCCGCGAAATCGCCCAAAAAGTTAATACACAGCAAATACAAACCTCCTTTTTAAGGCGTTGGCGATTTTTAGTATTTTTATGAACAAACATACATATAACTGTCACCAAATTGGAATCGTACCAAACACGGCCTTGATACATGCGATACGCAGGCGAAAATAGCGTGCAAAAAGCAAAGACGTAGAGAAAAAGCTGTTTTTTCTCGCCGATATCCGTGTCTGTATCTGTGGTTCTTTGGTTTTTAGCAACTATGGCAAAATTTCGGGCCGGGCCGAGCAAAACACGCTATGATTTTCAAGATTTATCCAGTAGTTTTTTCATTAATTCGTTTTCAATTTGCATATATTGCAATGTAAAATTCTCATTTCCAGGAACGATCGGCTTCCTGGCCACGTACGCCTTCGTGTGGAAGATCTACTCCTCGGTGAAGGTCGACTAACCCTCGGTTCTCCTCTCTCTCCCCATTGCAATCTAATGCATGCGAGTCTACGAATATTCCCTGATCTTCCACGTATGCGTTTCTCCGTGGCTTTATAGTGTAGTCGGTTCTGGCACTAACAACCCTCTCTCTCTCTCCATTTTTCCTCCCTTTCTTTCCTTTTTAATGGGAAATTTTGTTTTCTTCGTTGCTTGCCGGGACGACGCCTGGCGGGTTTATTTATACATTGTATCACTGTGTAAAGATGTCTGTGATAGCTAATGAACGGTTATTAATATTGACAACGGATTTATCAAACTGAGACACTGAGATCGACGCCGCTCTTCCTTGGAATCATCGCCTACCGAACGCCATCGACAACAGTCTGAAAAAGAGACATATGAGGCATAAAGGGAGACATTTTTACCGCGGATCGTCGAGGGAGTCCCTCTTTCCGAAAGAACTACTGAGCAGACGGGGATCGAAAGACCTCTTCCCGAATGAGGTCGAGAACAGCCTGAAAATATGTACGTAGTTGTTGACAAAAATCACCATATCGTCCCAATGTTTCGATGTTGTTATTATGATCTCTGCCATTCCTAATTTTCACTCAAGTTCAATACTTTTTTGTTTTGCGTACTTTATTTTGAGCCACACGGCATGTTTTACGGTATTTCCAACCACATTTTAATGTTTTTTTGTTGTGATTATTAATGAAATTGTTCATATTTAGTAACATAAATCAACACATTAATTGGTAATGTGGTCACCATTAAATGTAATCCAGATATAAAAATATTTTCAAAGGGCTAAAAATGTGGAATGACATACAACATAACAAAACTTTGGAATTCTACTACTGTTTGTGTTTTTTATTATATTTTTTTAAATTGTATTTTATTTGTTATGATGTTGTGTCGTATGTATGACGGAAACTGTATAATTTTGCATTGGAATAAGATCGATTTCTATTCGTTTTTCTCTTGTTTTCGTTGAGATGGTTCACATCGTGCCACTGTTTCAGTGGTGTACTTACGCTAAGATTATTTCGAAGTTCGTATGATACTCAGTCAACATTGGAAGCCAAAATAGGCAATATTCCAAAATACCACCCAATCAAGGCAGCGGTCTTTCTTATATGAGATAAAAAAACAAGCTTTTCAAGTCAACTCAAATACATATTTTGCTGTCTGGTCAACCAACTTCAATTTTCATCATAAAAATAATAAAAATATCTTTCCATTTTTTATGAAATTTTTTAAAACTTTTTTGAGCTCAAAACTTTGAGCTTTTCAGCAATGATTCCTATCCAAACTGAGTTAATTGGGTATACTCGAAAATGTGAAAGAGCAGTATGCGATGGCAGTTTTAAAACCTCAGAATTTCCATATATTGTTTTCAATTTCAATAGTAAAATTCAATTTTTAATTCCCACCTCGGGTCATCGAAGGCATTCCTCTTTCCAAAAGCCATACTGAGCATCCTCGGATCTTCAAACTCCGATGTGGGGCTCCGTTTGCCAAAGGCCATGCTCAACATCCGGGGGTCTTCGAATTCCGGAGGGGCGCTTCTTTTACCAAAAGCCAACGAAAACATCCTGAAACGAAAGATCTACAGTACTCCCCCATTATTGATTACCTTGGGTCTTCAAACTCATAGTTCCGCTTGTCACTCGGACCACTGAAAATGTCGTTGAATCTATAAAAATCCAGGGTATTGATTGATTTTGTAAGTGGGTTTTTTTTGTGTTTAAGCTACATTTTCTGTGGTTTGTGATTAAAATAGGCCGCCGATGTGAGAAATTGTGCCGCGCTTGATGACTGAGGGAGATAAAGGCGCGTTCCGGAAAGATTGAACAAGAGGATTGGAATTTGGGGAGTTTGGAGGGATGACAGACAAACTTTGGAACGTTCGAAGAGTCTCTGTCTCTATCTCTCTCTTCCTCTCTGTCTGTCTCTCTCTCTTCCTCTTCCTCTCTCTGTCTCTTCCTCTTCCTCTCTCTGTCTCTGTCTCTGTCTCTGTCTCTGTCTCTGTCTCTGTCTCTGTCTCTGTCTCTGTCTCTGTCTCTGTCTCTGTCTCTGTCTCTGTCTCTGTCTCTGTCTCTGTCTCTGTCTCTGTCTCTGTCTCTGTCTCTGTCTCTGTCTCTGTCTCTGTCTCTGTCTCTGTCTCTGTCTCTGTCTCTGTCTCTGTCTCTGTCTCTGTCTCTGTCTCTGTCTCTGTATCTGTCTCTGTCTCTGTCTCTGTCTCTGTCTCTGTCTCTGTATCTGTCTCTGTCTCTGTCTCTGTCTCTGTCTCTGTCTCTGTCTCTGTCTCTTTCTACTTGTCTTTCCTCAGTTAACCCCCTCTATTTTTGTCTCTCTAAACCGGGCCTCTTGTTTTCTCGTTTCGCCCGCTTGTCTCTCCGGATAAAAGAATTACTTTTCCATTAGAGGCTCCGCGTACCTGAAGCGGTCGAAGACGCCCGCGGCCGCGACGCCGACCAACAGGTACAGCAGCAGCATTTCACCCTGAAATGAAGAAGTTAGAGAGAGAGAGAGCGAGAGAGAGAGAGAGAGAGAGAGAGAGAGAGAGAGAGAGAGAGAGAGAGAGAGAGAAAGAGAGACGAAATGGAGGAAGCAGTGCACTTCAAACTTTCAAAATCAACTTTTCATGCGTCAGACGCCGAACAAATCCTTGTTATGAACAACTTGAGAATTTTGTTTTTGGCACAGGAAATCAGTGAACAAGATTGTTACTAACATGAAAGCTCTTTTTTAGGAAGTTCAAGGCAAAATCCAATTCCCGAAATGAAATCTGTGGTGCTTCAACTTCACTATTTATGCTTTAAAATACAAAAAGTGTTTATTATGGATATAAATTTTTTATTAATTAAATTGGACTTTTGAAGTGAAGCTATACAAATCTTTTCAATGTAGGGAAGGTCACATAACAAAGAATTGGTGGGAGAAATCACAAAATGGCGATAAATGCATCTCAACTTCCTGATTCCGAAAAATGCACTTTTTTAATTTTTGGAGCTAAATGAACAGAAATAGGAGCGGCGGAAGTTTTTGCAAAAGAAAAAAAAACGATTGAATTGCGCGCCACTCTGGGTCTCTCGCTTTCCCGCGCCCTCTCGCCTTTCTCTGCCGTGTAACCGTGCACCCTTTGCATTGTTCGGCCGTGAAACCGTGCACCAGTTGCAGTGCCAAACATATATAACTGGTATGAATCAGAATTGTGGAAACTGCATCTTTTAAATGAAATTGTAACTAAAATATTCGAAAAATCAACTTCATGTAATCATAAGAGAAATGGAATAAAAAGGTAGATTTCCAAGTCACAATCGGGTCATTATAGCGGGCAATGATGTGGGTTGGTTCGAAGAAATCCCAACTGAATTACCGGGGGAAATTGTTCTCTGAGCCGCCCTCTTCTGCACTTTAGACTAGTCTTTAGTGCTGCAGGATCTCAATATCTGTCATTAGAAAAAAAAATGATGGGAAAGTTCACTTTGGCTTCTTCTAGTCAAAAGTGCAAGGAAGGGGAGGAGAACATGGTGCGAGGCGGAGAGATGATTGGACATACGAAAGAGGGGATCTAGAATTCGTTTTTAAAGGGACCGTCAGAGGCCTTTTGCAAGTTTATTCTATTTGATTATTCATAATTTATTATTTCAGGATTCCATACCCATTTTTCATGCACGTATCCGATAAAAAAGTATTTTAATGATGAATAAGTGAAAAATTTTGTTCCAACGGCCATGCGCAGGGCGACGTCGCGGTGTTTACAGAAAAGTGTGCGCAAATCGACAAGCTGGCACTTGGCCAAAATTTTCTTTGCAGAATTTCAAACCCGGTTCTAATTTTAACTCTAAAAAGCGTATTTTAATCGTTTTTCGGTTTTTACACTATTTAAAATAATTACACGCTAAATAACTGCCGTAAAATATATGAAAATGCATAAAAATATAGCTGGTAGCCGAGTGGGCTGTGGAAAAAGGGTCTCAACGGCTTTTCTCGTTCTGTCTGCGTCTCTCAGCGAGAGGTTCGATACTCGCAGCCAAATTATTTCAACAAATCCCCGAGGGGGTAGTCGGGGCGATCGTAATCGCAGGTAGTGCCACGTTGGTTTTATTACCGTGGGGGTACTGTAGCATAAAAAGGTCCCTGACAATCCCTTTAAGACGCGATTTTTATAAGTGTGAGTTGGTAGTGACATAGAAGAGAGAATTCCGGGGTAAAATTTTTCCATAAATCGAATGAACTGGTTTTCAGGACTGAAAAATTTGAACAGGCACCCGAAAACATTAATATGTTCTATTTTACACGCATTTTGGAGGTAGGGCGTCTTGACGAGGAAATTTTCTTCAAACAGTGTTAAATACGTTACTGGAAATGTATTAAAACCTTGTATAGCTGTCGTCGTATCGCGCACATAAGCTCGAGTGACTCTGAAACCTCGCCAAACGCGAGTTTTCACCTTCATGTGGATTTCCGCGCGATTTTTCGCAAAGTTGTAGACGTTTTTATGACGTAAAATGATAAAAAGTGTAAAATAAAGTATAGAGAAAAGAATAAAATGGTGGCTAAGAACACTTTTCAGCACTTTTTCAAATATCAGCAAAAAAGTGAAAAATTCTCTTTTTTTTCGATCAGTTTTTGATTTTTTTTCGGGGTTTCAAAAGCAATATTTTTAAAAACTGCCAATTATAAAAGTGATAGGCTATCTATTTGCTACAGCTTTTGTATTGAAAGTTTTTTTCAGTTGGATGACGTTGAAGTGAGATACAGTAACGCGGGCACCCACTACCGTAACCCAGGCTACAGTAACCCAAACTCGCCAAACACACTTTTTTCAGTTACAAGAGGTTTATATCACTATATTTCCTCAATATAAGCGCAATACAACGACTTTTAATTCTATGTCACAACTTGATAGAAACAAGCTGAAAACTTGAGTATGACATTCCTGCCCCCATTATGAATTGCCAAAAGTTTTTAGTCAAAATTCTTTCTGGTGTCGGGTTACGGTAGGTGACTCCTGAATATGGTAGATTTTAAGGGTTTTTAAAAAATACGCTATTAAAGTACTCATTTCATGGGAAATTCAACCTCTAAAACATTCGTAAAAAAGGAAAAAAATAGTATTCCAATTTTGGAATTATAAAAAATATAAAAAAATGGAAAATCGATTACATTTCACTTTTTATTATACAAAGTTTGCTAAAAGAGTTCATTGTTGTCAAAATACCCCACACACACATTTTCAACAAAAAAATACTTGACGAAAACGACAAATATTGTTTTCTCGATGAGAATTCGGATTTCGCAAAAATACATTTTTTTTTTGTTTTTTTTTCAATTTTTTTTTTGCCAAAATCTAATTTTCTTATGATGTTGGTGCTCCATTACAGCTCGACATTTTCAGAAATCGCGTCTAAAATTTTAAGAGTCAAACCCGTAAGAAAACGGATACAGCTTTCTACAAAATACCAGACAAGCCTGAATTCTCGCTATCAAGAATAACTCAATTTATTGTCAAGAAAAAATTTGTAATTTAGAATAAAATATTCGGTTAATGTAACGCAGATTTAACAACAAGGAAAGTGTTTCGTATGTATAAACCGGAAGAAACTAGATCATAATCAGGCGGAACATAAATACATTAATTAGTTATATTTCGAAAGAAACGTTGACCGGGTTGTTCCAGCAATAACATTCTGATTAGGATGATTTAGGTTTCTAATCCAGAACTAGGATGGAATTATGAGGGAGATAGAGAGAGAGAGAGAGAGAGAGTTTGCAACAGGAAGGAAAGGAACATTCCGGGGACATTTTCTCAACCTTTCTGAGCATTGCTTGTCTAAATGCAATTCAGTGAAATCTGGGATTACAAGGGATAATCCCTATCATTTAGTGAGAAAAGTGTAATTCGATCAAATTGTTCCACAGATAAGTTGCGAAATTTGATCTCTCTCTCTCTCTCTCTCTCTCTCTCTCTGTATGTCTCCCTTATATTTCGGTGCTCTCCGTCTATCCGCCGGCCCCTTTTAAAACTACTTCAGCGGAAGATTGAGTATTCTGATGCCATTCAATTGTCACGAGACTTTCGGAAGTGTTTTGTACTGCCTTATCTTTAAGTGGAACATTCGAGACAAACTTACAAACAAGGAGAGAAAACAGAATAATTGCTCCCTGAGCTCAAGTAGTTTTAAGAGGTCTCGGCGGGCAGACAAAGAATGTCGAAATCAAAGAGAGATACAGATAGAGAGAGAGCCATAGAGAAAGATAGAGAACTGGAGAGAGAGAGAAAGAGAGAGAGAGAGAGAGAGAGAGAGAGAGAGAGAGAGAGAGAGAGAGAGAGAGAGAGAGAGGGAGGAAGAGTTAGGAAATGTGAGAGAAGAGAGATATTCATAGAGAGAGAAATACATAGAAAGGGAAAGAAAGTGAGAAAGAGAAAGAAAGTGTGAAAGAGATACAGAAAGAGAGATTGAGAAGGAGAGACTTAGAGAGCGACAAAAATATAGAAACACTCATAAAGAGAGAAACTCATAGAGAAAGACATAAAGAGATAGAGACAGATAAAAAAGGATGAGAGAAAAACTGAAAGAAAGAAGGAAAGAAAGAGAGAGACAAAGAGATAGATAGATATAGCCGTCGCCAAACGAGCATCGGCTGTTAAGAAAGAGAGAGAGAGAGAGAGAGAGAGAAAGAAAGAGAGAAAGACAGAGAATGAGAGAGTTCCTCTAGATAAAATCACATTCCTCATTGGGTCATTATGAGAAATGATATGTGCAAATCAAAAACCTTCATTACTCAAGAGACTTATCGGGAAAAAGTGTTTTCCGGCTACTATCAGCCGTGCTCTATATGTACTGCGGAGGCTGAATCACGTTTTCAATTTCGGAAAACACAACGTTGTCTTGGAGAACAAAACAAATGACAGGTGGAGTGACAGATTGTCCGGAAAGGGGAGGCGAGAGGCAACAAATTCTGTTTTTAGACGCGTGGGTGACGTTTCGAAAAATGGAATTTCTGGAGGAAAAACACGAAACGTCAATTTGGTTGAGTGGAGTCTGTTTTCTCTTAGTCATTTCTCGCACACACACACACGCACACACACACACACAGGGAGTGAGGCCGATGCACCATGTCGCCTCAGAGAGAAAAAGAGGGAGAGTGAGAGACAGAGACATAGAGAAAGAGATGTCTCAAAAGAGACTTATCAAAAATAGTAACAGGAAGAGGGAAATGGCTGTTGTCTGCTGTTTGGTGCAAACTGAAAATTCAATTTCGCGTAAGTTTCACAACTCATTACCGCAGAGTTAGTAATGTAAAGAGTGGTTGCGATTCAAAGAACTAGAATTTTGATCGAAAATGCAAGAAATCAAAAGAAACTTGTGGAAAAGAGTGTTCGAAAAGAAATAGTTTCGAAAATTATACATTGCAAAACAAAAATAGGAAAAATGGCAAGGTAAGTTTTCGCTTTCCCTTGGACTTTTAGTTTTTTCGTTCCGTTTTTTTGTGTTTGGGTGGGAAAACCAGCATTTACTGGGGTTTGCAAGAAAAGACGTGGAAAACTGGGGCTCCATCTCAAGAATTTTTTTAATTTAAAAAAAAACTCTTTTTTAAATCGAATTTTCATAATGATGTGGTCTAAGTTTAAAAAATTATTTTCGAGCTCCAGTTTTCGGGCTCCTGTTTTGTAAGTTCGAGCGGTGGTCGTAGGAAGTCCAACGTTGAATTTGGACTTCCTAGGTCTCATTTAATTCAAAAAACTATTTTGATTCCTGGAGTTTTCCTTTCACAGCGAAATAATGGAACGGAGTGTTGATTTGTCATAACTTCCTTCAACGGGGTGCAATCAAGATACGATGGAGCTCAGTGTGTTTGTAATTTTGAGTAAAAAATAGTTTTTCTGACCTTAATACACAACTTTCTCTGTAAATGTGTAAAACTGATAAAGAAAATGTAGAAAAAAACGTTTTTAGTAACCAAAAATTGATTTGTCGTAAAGTTTTTTTTTTCGGAAAAAATGTTGAAAGTCGAAATTTTCGCGGCTTATTAGACTCGTCGAAAAATGCAAGAATGAAATGCATTTTCAAACGAAAAATTCAACTTTTATTTTTTGTTGAAAGTTTGAAAGTTTTCGATTTGCAAATCATTCATTATTTGAATGTAATATTGGAAAAGTCAAAATTTTCGCCGCGTTTTTTTTTGAATGTTTGAAAGTTTTCGGGCCCTTGCGCGGTATTTTGCAGATCTTTCGTTAGTTGATTGTATAAATCGTTTAGAAAAACCCCAATCCCAATGGGTTTTACGAATGTTGAAAATTACAGTACTCTACCGTAACGGCTTACGGATAAATAAACTTGAAAACAACTAAAACTTGGCAGACACAAAATTGGCATTTGAAGCTTTTTGCCTCAAACGTTAGTATTTCGGGTCTCAGCACTTAAGGTGAAATGTGTTTAAAAGCGCGCACTGAACGACAAGCAGCGGGGTTTTTTCCCAAATTTGCAAACATTCTCCAGGCGTTCACAAATTGACGGAAGGAAAACGTCTCATTTTTCTAATCCATTGGCGATTTTCAAAACCCGCTTGTTTATAAACAGAATTTAGCAGGTTTGGCAAAATGAGGGTGAAAGAGTCGAAAATTTGGAGAGAAACACCCGTTCTCTGAGAAAACGAGCAATTTCATGTGAAATTACGCTGGAGACACGGATTTTCCGGCTGAAAATGGGCCGCAAACAGGAGGTCGCAAGCTGTAAACGAAAACAAAGGCGTGGGTGCTAGTGAGTGATTGCGTGCTCGCTGCGGAAGGGAGAGGTAGGACGGGCTTAGCGGAGAAGATTACAGGGAGTGTCTCCTTCTCTCAATTTGCGGTGACGTCTTCTGAAGTCTCGAAGAGGGAGAGAAAGAGAAACAGAGAGACAGAGAGACAGAAAGACAGAGAGGAAGAGAAACAGAGAGACAGAGAGACCGAGAGACAGAAAGACAGTAAGACCGAGAGACAAATAGACAGAGAGACAGAAAAACAAAGAAACAGAGAGACAGAGAGACAGAAAGACAGAGAGGCAGAGAAACAGAGAGACAGAGAGACCGAGAGACAGAAAGACAGTAAGACCGAGAGACAAATAGACAGAGAGACAGAGAAACAAAGAAACAGAGAGACAGAGAGACAGAAAGACAGAGAGGCAGAGAAACAGAGAGACAGAGAGACCGAGAGACAGAAAGACAGTAAGACCGAGAGACAAATAGACAGAGAGACAGAGAAACAAAGAAACAGAGAGACAGAGAGACAGAAAGACAGAGAGGCAGAGAAACAGAGAGACAGAGAGACCGAGAGACAGAAAGACAGTAAGACCGAGAGACAAATAGACAGAGAGACAGAGAAACAAAGAAACAGAGAGACAGAGACAGAGACAGAGACAGAGACAGAGACAGAGACAGAGACAGAGACAGAGACAGAGACAGAGACAGAGACAGAGACAGAGACAGAGACAGAGACAGAGACAGAGACAGAGACAGAGACAGAGACAGAGACAGAGACAGAGACAGAGACAGAGACAGAGACAGAGACAGAGACAGAGACAGAGACAGAGACAGAGACAGAGACAGAGACAGAGACAGAGACAGAGACAGAGACAGAGACAGAGACAGAGACAGAGACAGAGACAGAGACAGAGACAGAGACAGAGACAGAGACAGAGACAGAGACAGAGACAGAGACAGAGACAGAGACAGAGACAGAGACAGAGACAGAGACAGAGACAGAGACAGAGACAGAGACAGAGACAGAGACAGAGACAGAGACAGAGACAGAGACAGAGACAGAGACAGAGACAGAGACAGAGACAGAGACAGAGACAGAGACAGAGACAGAGACAGAGACAGAGACAGAGACAGAGACAGAGACAGAGACAGAGACAGAGACAGAGACAGAGACAGAGACAGAGACAGAGACAGAGACAGAGACAGAGACAGAGACAGAGACAGAGACAGAGACAGAGACAGAGACAGAGACAGAGACAGAGACAGAGACAGAGACAGAGACAGAGACAGAGACAGAGACAGAGACAGAGACAGAGACAGAGACAGAGACAGAGACAGAGACAGAGACAGAGACAGAGACAGAGACAGAGAAAGAGAAAGAGACAGAGACAGAGACAGAGACAGAGACAGAGACAGAGACAGAGACAGAGACAGAGACAGAGACAGAGACAGAGACAGAGACAGAGACAGAGACAGAGACAGAGACAGAGACAGAGACAGAGACAGAGACAGAGACAGAGACAGAGACAGAGACAGAGACAGAGACAGAGACAGAGACAGAGACAGAGACAGAGACAGAGACAGAGACAGAGACAGAGACAGAGACAGAGACAGAGACAGAGACAGAGACAGAGACAGAGACAGAGACAGAGACAGAGACAGAGACAGAGACAGAGACAGAGACAGAGACAGAGACAGAGACAGAGACAGAGACAGAGACAGAGACAGAGACAGAGACAGAGACAGAGACAGAGACAGAGACAGAGACAGAGACAGAGACAGAGACAGAGACAGAGACAGAGACAGAGACAGAGACAGAGACAGAGACAGAGACAGAGACAGAGACAGAGACAGAGAGGAGAGAAGGGGGTCTCCCAAATCCGCCAGACTGAGGCAAAAGTCTGGAGGAGGTGATAAATGAGGTGGTAGGAGGGGGAATGAGCACTGGGGGAGGGGAAGAGATCAACAGGGGACACCTGGGAATTGAGGAACAGCATAACAGCTCCTTCTGGAGGAAAAACTATATGTGAATGGCGGTGTAGCAAAAAGTCCAGTGCTAAGAGGCTGTTAGCCGCCGAATGACATTTTATTATGGCGTTCCCGCTGGGAATTATCCGCTAATCTGACCGAAACATGAACAACGCGACGTCAATTATGATTGTTAGAGCAAATGGGGGCATGAAACCAGGAGAAATTGGAAGAATCGATTTGTAAATTCTCAAATTTTGCATTTAGACTTGTAAAAGCCCTCTTTTATGTAAGGGCGCCTCCAGAGACTCATTGGGTCTTAACTATTTCAGCCCCACACATTGGGAGTTAAATTTTTGCGCCCCACACATTGTATTTCTAGATGTCCAATACGTTCCCCCATATATCCAAATAAGCCACGCTCAAAAACACACATTAGGAAAGGAACAATATGAGCCCCCACAAGTTGGGGACTCAATTATATGAGCCCCACACAAGAAGAAGAGGATTAACTGATTGAGCTCCCCACACATTTTGCCTGTTGATTACTGTAATATCAGATTTCTGTAATAGTGAGTAAAATCCCTTAAAGGGACCATTTTTCTACAATTAAAACCAACGTCAGAATACATCAGTACGATTTTATCAGTTATTTTTCTTTTCGCCAGCAAAAACGGCTTTCACCTTGGACAGCGGGCAGATGGTGTGAAAAAACGTAAACTGGAGCCCGTTGGAAAAAATTTATTTTGAGTTTTGATTTGAAATTACGTCTTTTTCGGAAAAAGGAGTTGAAAATTATAAGTAGATAATTAATCGACTAAATTAAACTTATTAATTAAAATAAACTTTATAAAGTACCTTGATGGTCCCTTTAACTTTAAGTTTGGCCCCTCCTGAACATAAACTGGGGACTTAGCGGAACTATTTGAGCCCCACAAACCAGAGGAGCTGAACAATATGAGCTTTCATATTTCATTTCTACACAAAGTTTTCCCTTTTATGCTAGAGAAACTCTCTCGAAAAAGCACACACATACACACATTGGGGGTCTAAATAGTTGAGTTCCACACGTTGGGGACTTTGTTATTTGAGCCCCACATTTTAAAGACTTTTTTTCAGCGCCACAGAGTTTTTCTACATGTCTTTCTTAGGTACTCCATCAATTGCAATGTAATCCCACTCAAAACACACCTTGGCGACATAACTATTCAAGCCCCCATACATTCTAACGCTACATTTTGAAAAGTGCCCCTTCAGTATAAGGAAATCCTACTCACTCGATAATTTCAGCACCAATATGAGAAAGGACCTATATAAATATTTGAGCCCGAGAATATAAATATTTGAGCCCCACGCCTCATTTCCGTACATTTCTAAATAACACGAAATTATACTAAAAACATACTTTGGAGAAATTAACTGAATGAGCCCTCTCTCACTTTTCTGGGGGACTCAACTATTGGAACCCCCACACGAGAAGGGGGCATAGCTATGTGAAATTGTGCGCTTCTTTTCCACTCCTTTCAAAATGGAAAAATAAAGAACTGAGATTATAAAAACATTGGATGTAAATGGCACTTTTCTGAAACTTCCAAGTATTTAAAAAAATTTTCACTAGAATTAAAAAATAAACCCTTAATTGTGATACCATTGGACTATTAAACAACGTACGGGCAGACGATATTGAAACTGTAAAAGTGCATTTATAGGACAGAAAAGGAGAAAAAATTAAAGCGGAAGGAAGAAATACGAGGGTTTAACAAGAAAATCACGTTTGATATCATCATTTTAAGTGTTATTTTTAATTTAATATGTTGAAAAAGGGTAAATTCTTAGAAAACGGGTAAACATGAAAGTGTTGCCAATCGGCGTCAGAATAGCGACTGACTGGGGGCTGTAATGGCAATATTGTGGTGGCTAGTCGCGCTAAAAACAGAGAATTGTAGCGGACTAGAGGAGGAAAACAGGCGGTACCTCTCTCTCTCTCTCTCTCTCTCTCTCTCTCTCTCTCTCTCTCTCTCTCTCTCTCTCTCTCTCTCTCTCTCTCTCTCTCTCTCTCTCTCTCTCTCTCTCTCTCTCTCTCTCTCTCTCTCTCTCTCTCTCTCTCTCTCTCTCTCTTTCTCTCTCTCTCTCTCTCTCTCTCTCTTTCTCTCTCTCTATTTTTTCTCTCTTAATCTCGATAACTGTGTAGATTTCATTCCCCTGACTCAGAAAAGTATCCCATTTTTAATTTTGGAGCAAAATGCATCGAATGAAAAGGACCTTTACATGTTTTTAAATCCAAATTATTTTTATTACTAATGTCAAAAACAATTATGATTTTTTAATACAGTTTCCCTAAAAATGAGAAAATTTCATAAAATCACCTGAAATATTTTATCCCAACGGGCTCCAGCGAACGTTTTTCTCATTAGGCCAAAATGCAGTTGTCCGTTGTTTAACAGGCCTGGCTGTTGGCTAATTTTCAAACGGAGCTAAAAATGCTGCCTTTTTAAAACTTAAAATATTTGTATAATTATAGAGCAGGGGAAAACCTCCCTGATGGCCCCTTTAAAGTTGGTTTTCTCGATCGATTTAATGAGGAAAGTTCAATTTTGATTAAAGTTAAAAAATTAAAGTTCAATTTTGGTAGGTCAAATCTTTTTTTTTTGCTTTGAAACGGGTATTGTGTGCGTTTCCTGGAGAAAAAGAACGGATTTTGGTTATTTACTAAGGGACTAGGGGTGTTGGGTCCCGCCGCGACAATTTAGTGACAGCTGCCTAGGTGGCAAATTGCCAGGTTCTGCCAGCCGGCGAAATGTTAATTTTCCTTCTTTATTTTTCCCTGTTTTCTTTGTTTTTTTTTTGTTTTATACGTTGTAAAAAATACTTCTTTTTTTGGAAGGTAAAATTAACCTAAAAAAAATTTTGGCAAAATTGATAGGTTTGGAGTTTTCACGTTGGCACCTGTTTTTTTCTTATTTTGTTCTCTTCTATTCTTAATAATTTACTTTATTGTCAGTCTTCAGATTTATTAATGGTTGGAAAAATACAATAATTGTTACTAGTTAAAAAAAAGCTACCAAAATTGAACTTTTTTGCGATGAAATCGATAGAAAAATTGAACTTCTAAGTTTATTTTCGTCATGATGGCGATGGAGTTTTTTGAACTTCTAAATTTGCAAAAGATGCCCCGAACCATAAAAAATTCAGTTAAAAAGTACTGGATTCTGCGGACCTTAACGAAACTGGTAGAAAAATGGGAAAAATTGAATTTTCAAAAGAAGAGTTTCACTTTTCTTTCTTTCGAAAATTTCTACGAAAAAAACCCCAATTAAAACAGTTTTAAGCAATTTTGTAAAAGAACAATACCATAACCCTTGTCAAAAATTACATTACCGTAACCGAGGTCGTCTAGGGGTTACAGAAAGGGTAAAGACCAAGTTTGAATCTTTTTTTGGAGCAAAATGAATCAAAATAGGACCGCGTGAAGTTTGCCGAAATTATCGATTGGTTTTCACGCCACTCTGGCGTCTCTCGCTTTCCCGCGCTCTCTCGCCTTTCTCTGCTGTGCAACCGTGCACCCTTTGCATTGTTAGACCGTGTAACCGTGCACCGGTTGCAGTCCAAATTACAAAAATTGGATATGTTTCGAAATCGTGAAAATGATATCTATTCGATGAAGTTGTTATAAAAAAGATTTGAAAATTTAATTTTTGCCGGCCCTTCTCTTCTAAATGTTGTTCGAAGGAAAAGATGCAACAATCTCAATTCGTATTGTTTTCGGACTACCAATTGTCTCAAACCAATTGACTTGAGAAGAAAACAAAGCAAAACATTCCAAGAACTGGAAAAAAAGTCTAAATCCGGAAGTAAGCAAATAAATATGCCTCGTGGAGCAAAAGATGTAGTTCTCTTTAGTGACGCATGAGATGAACTTTAGTTGATCGTTTGACGTTTATGTTGAAGAATTGTGCATGACTAATCTAGCTTTTAGGTCATCATTTTGGTCTAGGAGAGGGAAAAAAGGCAAAGAGAAACCTTTTTGTGGTTCAGGTTCTCTGAATGTAAGAGAACACCTGTGGCCACACAAAAATTGGAAATTCAAATGGAAACCTGAGAACATGGAGGAATATGAAATTTGAAACAGGTTTGGAGGGAAAGTTGAAACTAGAGAGGCGTCTCTTTGATCTGGAGACTTTTGGTCTCACTCACTCACTCACTCACTCACTCACTCACTCACTCACTCACTCACTCACTCACTCACTCACTCACTCACTCACTCACTCACTCACTCACTCACTCACTCACTCACTCACTCACTCACTCACTCACTCACTCACTCACTCACTCACTCACTCACTCACTCACTCACTCACTCACTCACTCACTCACTCACTCACTCACTCACTCACTCACTCACTCACTCACTCACTCACTCACTCACTCACTCACTCACTCACTCACTCACTCACTCACTCACTCACTCACTCACTCACTCACTCACTCACTCACTCACTCACTCACTCACTCACTCACTCACTCACTTACTCACTCACTTTCTGACTCACCTCGCTTCACCTCACCTCACCTCACAACTAAACATAATTGAATTGCCCTCTCTTCAAAGTTCTCACACCCCCTCAAACCAGTGCGTAAGTTTAAACGTCACTCTAGTGTGTTTTTCGAAAATCCACTATAAAAAGCCTCCTCCCCCATGGTAGATGAATGCTTCCCATGAGAGATAACGCTTATTCGCAATAAGCGAGGGTGTTTTCATGTTAAATCCGTGGGAATTCTTGTGCGCCCACGTGGTTTCTGAAAGAAGATTGAAATAGTATAGTAATAATCACACGAGAACTCATGGATGAGTGAAGCTAGGTGAATTATGCACATTCAGGTTAACGCATCAACGTAAATGAATTAGCAGAATGTGTGTCCTTTCTGAGAAAACGAGTGAGTGAGTAGGTGAGTGAGTGAGGGAGGCCGCAATTTTCTCGAAATCAACAAAATTTGAGAAATAATCGAGAGAGCATTAATGAGTAGGAAAACTGTTAATGGATTTCGCCTTGTTTAGAAGCAGGCGGGCAAAGCGAGGCGTCGAAAACAAGGTTAGCAATGATTTTCCAGCCATTTGCGGGGCATTTAAAAGGTAAACTAAGGTATACAGCATGCGCCCCCTTACCCCTACGGTGCACTGAGTTCATAAATTCGGGAAACTCGCACCCGTACCAAGTAGGCAGTGAGATGAAAATACACACAAATGCGTTAGAGAAGAGAGAGAGAGAGAGAGAGAGAGAGAGAGAGAAAGAAAGAGAGAGAGAGAGAGAGAGAGAGAGAGAAGAAGCGTCAATTCCCGCATGTGTGCGTATTCGAGTATGCAAAACAGGAGAGAAATGGGTTTGAGACACGAAAGACTTGCAAACAACTCACATCTAATCTCCATCTCTCTCTTCCTCTCTCTCTCTCTCTCTCTCTCTCTCTCTCTATCTCTCTCTCTCTGAGGCGACATGGTGCATCAGCCTTCTGCAACTTAATTTGCCCGTACCCTACCCTTGCCTTCCCAACCTCAAAAGTGTAATTAGTATAATTGTTTACAACCACACTTGCGTTTAATTAAATCCGTAACAGCTAGGAAATATAGCCAATCAGTACTTTTCAATTAGGCGATACTATATTTGTAGCGCAGGGCGATTGAAGAGCGTGGGGAGGTGGAGGAATTATGTCACGGGGGCTCAACGTGAGAAAATTTAGTATCAGGAATAGGAGTGAAGGCGTTTCTATTTTAAAAATGGGTTTTTACAAACAAAATTACAATACACTTATAGGAAAAGTGAAAAAGGCAATTACATATCGTTGCTGAAAAATTGGTCAAAAATGCGGGGGTTTTCGGAGGATTTTCACCATTTTTTTGAGTCAGAATAGATAAAGATTACAAAAATGTTGTTAGCAAAGTAGTTAAAACGATTTTTTTTTTAAAATTAGAAAAACCATAGTTATTATTAGAAATTGCCGATTTGGTGAAAAAAATACGGTTTTGGCAGCTTAACGCCCCAATTTGAAAAGTGAAATATGTTAATTTGGGTATAAAATTATTAATCATTGAAGCAGTTATCATAATACTATGCTTTTGATTCAATTGAGCCAGTTCTACAAATAAATTTGCGCTGGGTCACATTGTTAGCATTGGGGCGCGCTTACAATGCGACCCGATAAAAACAAACCAAAAAAGTCTTTTGAAAGAATTTTTTTAAAAAAATTTCAAAGAATTATTTATGTAAACACAAATAATCATATCGCAAGCAGAAGAGAGTTCCGAGATAAAAATAGGGTTTCACAGGATTTCAATATAACCTTATCGTTAGAGTGAAACCTTTAAAAAGGTCAAAAATTTCAAAAGATTGTTAAATTTCTGAAAAATTATCACATTTTTTAATCAATTCCGCTTGTTCGATAGAAAATCGAGTTGGTGATGGGGCAAATTTTTAGCATTGGAGCGCGCTTACTCCGATACTGGCGAATATGTACCTTATTTGAATTTCGGCGATTATTCTGTGTATTGAAAAGATTTTCTGCGTTTTAAACTACTAAATGTAGTAATTTAAAAACCATAAGTAATAAAATTCAACAATTTTTGAATTCGAAGCTCAGCCAAGAACAAATCAAAAGATCAAAAAAGATCCTATTTGAGGCAATATGCTGCACATTAGGAGACAAAGGTCTGTGTTCGGAACACTGGTTTTTGAACTCGTAGAAAAAGAAACTTCGGGAATTTGGAAACAGATTTGAAAATAGTTTTGATGTGTTTTCATATATGATCTAACTTTTTGATGCAGAAAAGAACCGCTTGTGGGATTTTATAGAGAAATGAACCAAAATAGGAGTATCTGAAGATTTTGCGAAATATTTTGAAGATTTGGCAAAATGATCGTTTTAATTACGCGTCACTCTGGGTCTCTCGCTTTCCCGCGCTCTCTTGCTTTCCTATGCCGTGTAACCGTGCGCCGATTGCATTACAAATCTGTATCAGAATCGTGAAAACGACATCTATCCAATTAAGTTGTCATTAGAAAGGACTTGAGTCCCACAGAGGGGGATCCTATGAAGTAAATTTTCAGACTAATAATGTGACGCTGCAGAGAAGACCTCAATCTCATAAAAAGGAGAAAAGAAGACCTTGAAAGTGTAGTTTACGACGTAGGAACACTGCTTACGACAAAAAATTATTAAAAAGTACGCCTTGTGCCAGAACTATGAATGTTGTTGATTTCAGAAAATAGGGATGCGTACTTTATGAAAGAATAGAAAATTGGAGTAAAGTGATCATTAGTTAATTATTAATGTTTTCAAGAAACCGATTAACAGAAACAGAGAACAGAGAAAAAAGATAAGAGGAATAGTAAGTGTGTGTGTTGTGCGTGTGTGTGTGTGTGTGTGTGTGTGTGTGTGTGTGTGTGTGTGTGTGAGGAATAAAGAAGATTTCCCTCTGTGGGTGGCAATGACTGCGATTTATATCCCGTTTGGATGGAAATAAGACGAACGACTCGCTATAATTCTGCCGTCTTCCGTCCATTTAACACCAACTACATGCCAAAAGCGCCTGACGTTTGGAAAGAAAAGCGTCTTTGTTCCTCTTCTCAAAGGAAAGTTCAAAAGGGCATTGAGAGCGTCACCCATTATTACGCAGGTCAGAGAGAGCAATTGGCGGCTGCTTCACAGCGAGATTTAGGAGAGAGAGAGAGAGAGAGAGAGAGAGAGAGAGAGAGAGAGAATCCTAGCACCTCGATTCCAGAAAACTTGCAAACTTCGATTAAATGCGGATGTTGTCAGAACTAGCTAAACGAATTAGTATTCCGGGAGTGTCGTGGTGGGTGGTCGTTGAGGGGGGAGGCGGCGAGAGTTAGGAAGCATGCAGACCACGTCCACCTATTTATTCTATTGGGTAATAGCTCAAAGTGACTATGTTTCTGACCCAGTGATGTGCGAAGGATGTGGAGTTTGGAAGTTTAATAAATGCAGAAAGAAGAGAGAGAGGGAGAGAGAGAGAGAGAGAGAGAGAGAGAGAGAGAGAAGAAAGAATACGGTGTTTGTAAAGATCTGTTAATCTTTTTTGTTTAAAAAATAGATAAAATATGATAAATCCACCGTTTGGCCCCCAAGCAACCGAGAATAAAAATGAGCGGGCAGAGTTTGAAAGTGCAATAAAACGGGAAATCATCATTGGAGTAAAAGTATAGTTACTACAGAAAAATTGATGCAGAACTATTTTCTAAACAAAGAAGTACAAGAAAAAATGGCAGAAATAAAGCCGGGAAAGTGTGCGAAAGATTATCTCTTGCGCTTCTGGGTGCGTTTAACCCAGATAACGTTTGAAATGGCGTTCAGAGCCGCTTTTGGTGATGTAATAATTTTCACATAACCTAGAAAATCTTCTAAAGGTTTGTTTTAATTTCTTTTCGCATTTAAAGATTTACAGTTAAATTTATGTTTCACTTCTCCATATTTACAAAAAATTATTTCCAAATATTTATTAAAGCTTCACCTTCAGAATGTTTTGATTCGCTTTCCTGTTATAGTTTTTTTAAACCACAAATTTTACCAAGGAAAAAATGTTTTTTTAAGAATCCTTTCAAAAACAACTTTATCGAATAGATGCCGTTTCCACCCCTTTTATACGCTTTCGACTGCAACCGGTGCACGGTTACACGGCCGAGCAATGCAAAGGGTGCACGGTTGCACGGCAGAGAAAGGCGAGAGAGCAGTGGAAATCGAGAGACGGCAGAGTGGCGCGCAATTCAAACGATATTTTCTCCAGCATTTCAGGCGCCCATATTTTGATTTATTTTGCTACACAATCGGAAAAATGGGCATTTTTTTGAATCAGGAGAATGAGATCTACACGCTTATCAAAAATCTTTAAAAAAAATTCTTACCCTTTAATTTAAATTAACTACAATGCGTGGTTCGTTCGAATTGTGAGGAAATGTAAGATTGTTTCAGATAAAAAAAATATTCCATGTAAAAAAATATTCCATGTGAAATTTAAACCTTGCGACACATTGATTTTTTAAAACAAGTTCATTGAAAAAATGCTGTTACCACGATTTTGAAACATGCAACCGGTGCACGGTTACACGGCCGAGCAATGCAAAGGGTGCACGGTTACACGGCAGAGAAAAGCGAGAGAGCGCGGAAATTGAGAGACGTCAGAGTGGCGCGCTATTCAATCGATGTTTTCGCCAAAAGTTCTGTCGCTTTAATTTTGGTTAATTTTGTTCCAAAAAAGTAAAATGTGACGCTTTTCTGAATCAGGAGAATGTGATCTACACATGACAAATTCAGAAAAAACACAACTATTTATCAATTTTAGGGATTTTCTCCTTAAAACAACTGATATTACTTTTTTGAAAATAGCAGGACTTTTTTCGCGAGGTAAAAAACCTGCGTTCTGAAAACAGGCCTTTGTCTTCTAATTCTAATTTTGTCAAAGATGTGGCTTTTAGGGCTTTGATTTTGAATTTTCTCTAAAAATGTGTTGTAATTGCAATTTGTCGTTTAGAACGCTGTAAAACATATAAATGCACAGAAAAATCGCTGAAAAATGGTCTCACAATCAGGTACAAATTCGCCGGATTCGGAGAAAGTGCGCTCCCATGCTAATAATCTGGCCTACCGCCAAAAGTTTCTATTATTGCATGTATTTTTGTTAGCCAAGCGATATTTTACTTTCATTGCCATAAGTTTAAGGCCCCTAACATGGGAGAAGCTTCTTTGTTTTTTTTCCTTCACAAAAAATATATTTATATTTTTTTCTCATAAACCATCTCCCCGAAACGATATTCACTTTCCCACGTTTATCCACTCTCTCCCGAGTGAAAGTGGGTTCCGTGGCCGCTTTCTCCTTCTCTATCACCGATGTGACCCATTTGCGCCCGGACATCACAAAATGGTTGCATTTATCCCTTTCATGCTTCCAGCTGAGATCATCCGCCGTTTTCCGGTCGTCGGACAGACGAAATCCGCTTGTCAGACATTCGACCCTTTGACACTTCTACGGGTGCCGACGGATCTCTCTCTCCCTCTCTCTCTCTCCATCTCTCTCTATCTCTGTCTCTCTGTCTCTCTGTCTCTCTGTCTCTCTGTCTCTCTGACTCTCTGACTCTCTGTCTCTCTGTCTCTCTGTCTCTCTCTCTCAATCTCACTCCATCTTTCTACCTCTTTTTCACTCGCTCTTTCAGAATGCGGCAACCCCCTCTCTCATTTCTCCTCTTCTTCCTCCCCACTTCCCTCGCCTCCTACTGCGGCCAAGCTGCCATTCCCTTCACATTCCAGGTTTGTCTCATTCTAAAACTCATTTTCAATCATTTTTAAGAGTTTGCGATCTGGGCAACCCGTATTGGGATGTGCCAGACCTCGCTGCTTTGGCTGGAATGCTAACGGAACCAGAGCGGATGATACAGCTCAGTTCTACAGGATAAACGGAAAAGAGGATGGGTGAGAAAGAGAGATGCACAGAGAGATATATAGAGGGAGGAGGGAGAAAGAGACAAATCAATAGTTCAGATACCTGAGAAGATCGGACATCGTTTTGAGGGCACCAGCCAACTCAGCTGTCTCTCCGCAAACTTCGGTGAGTGTGTTAGCACGGTCCCTCTTGTCTCTTACCCCTCTCTCTATATACATCTCTATCTCTCTGCCTCTCGCTCTGTGTCGCTATTTATATATCTCCCTTTCTGTGTCACTCACTCACTCACACATTTATAAACCATTGGTATTTTTAGCGCTGTGAACAAGAATACCGCACTGGCAGTTGCAACGAAGGCGAGTGGGTTGGAGGAATCGCCCCTCTGTCAAATGCCAAAGTTCCTCAGATGCAGGTAGGGTATCATTTTCATAACAATGTTGACCCACTGCGTTATTCAGGTCCGTTGCTGTTCCTACCCACTGCTTTTTGAGTCTGAGGATCGAGGCGTTGCCCCTATCAAGGCTGTGAGTTTTTGAGAGAGAGAGAGAGAGAGAGAGAGAGAGAGAGAGAGAGAGAAAGAGAGAGAGAGAGAGCAAGAGAGAGAGACAGAGAGACAGAGAGACAGAGAGACAGAGAGACAGAGAGACAGAGAGACAGAGAGACAGAGAGACAGAGAGACAGAGAGACAGAGAGACAGAGAGAGAGAGAAAGAGAGAGAGAGAGCAAGAGAGAGAGACAGAGAGACAGAGAGACAGAGAGACAGAAAGACAGAAAGACAGAGAGACAGAGAGACAGAGAGACAGAGAGACAGAGAGAGAGAGAGAGAGAGAGAGAGAGGGAGAGAAAGAGAGAGAGCAAAACAGAGAGACAGAGAAACAGAGAGACAGAGAGACAGAGAGACAGAGAGACAGAGAGACAGAGAGACAGAGAGACAGAGAAACAGAGAGACAGAGAGACAGAGAGACAGAGAGACAGAGAGACAGAGAGACAGAGAGACAGAGAGACAGAGAGAACTCTTTACAGGGCCAAGTCTTCATCGGAGGAGAGGTCGTCGAAGGGTCTCGTCTCGTAGCCTTCGATTACATTTCCGATATTTCAAAACGCCTCCTCCCCAACAACACGTACCCCCCTCTTCAAAGCACAACTTTCCCGATTTTCAGGGTCCTTTACGAAATCTCCGTTCGCCGGATGCCTTGTTCCGAAGAAGATGAAGCTCAGAACCTGGTTTCAAGCAACGCCGACCTCCAGAATCTAGATGGAGACGTTGTGTTTAGACAGGACCAACCCAGAAGCCAAAAGGTCGCTCAGAGGTTCATCCGACCCCAAGTTGCCTCCCTCCCTTCACAACAGGTCCCGCAGCGAATTCAACAGCTGCCCCAGGCGCCTTCTAATTATGGCGCGAATGGAAACGAAGCCCAAAGGGTACTGTAGTTTTGTATACTGTAGGTTTCAATGTATGATTTGTTTAATTTAGATAGCCCAGTATGGTGTCCAAAATGCCCAGGGAACCGCTGGAGTTAGGCAGCAGCAACAGCAGCTGGTGCAAGAAGTGCTCCCTCAGGCACCAATGTCTTTGAACGGTATGTTTTTTCTATTTATACCTGTTGTAAATATACCTGTGTGCACGGTTACACGACAGAGAAAGACGAGAGAGCGCGGGGAATTGAGAGACTCAAGGAGGGTGTTATTCAGAGAACCAGCTAAAATGTAAGACACAGCAGAAAATTCGCATTTTTATGACGTCGTTGATTTCCGTTTTGTTTCCAAAATCGAAACTTCCGGTTTTTACCTAAAACTTTTAAAAACATGTTCAGTTTTTAATTTTGCGACCACTGAGATTCAACTTGACGTTTGAACAATCGTTGTGTTCTTCCCCAAAAAAAGTGCCCCAAATCGGCTTAAAAGGCGCGATCGCCGCAAATTTTTCGTGGAACTTTGCAATCAGCGTAATCAAAGTTCACCTAATCGGCTATATATTTCCTGTTGAAGGGGATGGACAGAGTAAACATAATGTGATTAAAGGGTGGATCTAATTCTCTTGATTCAGAAAAGTATTCCTTTTTTCATTTTTGGAGAAAATAAACCGGAATGTTGTTTGAGAACTTCAACAGCTTATTTTGTAGCAAATTTTGTGCAAAATTCGATCGTATTAGTGTCACTACTCACATATCTCGGCTCTATTCTGTCTTACCCGTCCCAAGGGTCGGAATGCCCGTCCCATTGGATCTACCCGCCCCAATCCAAAATACCCGTCCGAAAATTCTAAGTGCCAAAAGATATATAACCCAAAGGAAATGGGACTACAAAGTTCATTTAAAAATTCCTAATAATCAAACACTCGTAAGACACATCAAAACTAGTATTCACGAGCAATTGTGCTAAGTATGGTAGAAAAGTCTCGGCAGTTTTTCTGAAGCTTAGGTCGTTCGAGGTTTTCATTAACTGATACTTGGCAAGTAACCTAAAGGTTTTCAAGTAGTCGTCCGCAGTTGATCCCATACCTATATCGTTGGGACGGGTAACGTAAGGCATATCAAGTGCGTTGGGTAAGACTCGCCGATCCCCAGTTAAAAAAAAAAAGTTTGCAGATGAAAAATCTCCTAAAAATCTTCGGACGGGTATAACGTATTGGGACGGGTATATCAAATGTCGGACGGGTAAAACTGCTTCGGACGGGTAAAACAGAATAGAGCCCATATCTCTTCTTCCTAGTCAAAAATTCACAACTCCTCGAAAAAAGACGATTCTTGGATTTTGAAAATTCTTTTTCAACGCCGTAAAAACAAAAGTTTGTCCTCAGACCAAAAGAAGTTGCTTAGTTGTAGCTGAAGTTGTAGCTGAGCTTGCTTCGACCATTTTGAACAAAGCTACAGTAACCAGGGGCGACATACCGTAACTCGGGACCAAAAATCGACAATGTTCTAAAAGCTTCAAAATAGCGTTTTAAGACCAAATAAACTTTTTTGACAAAGTTGGGGCAAAATCCAAGAAATCATATTCCAACACTCACGATCACCCACTTTGTGGCATTCTTTTCCACCATTGGTTAATAGCTTTAGTTTTTGAAAAATCCAAATAAAATTCAAAAAGAAGTTTCCAAAAACACTCGTTTTCAGGCGCCGGCTATCCACCTCTCCAGAATCTCCAGCCTCTCTTCTCTAACTCCGTTCCTCCTCCTCCCGCCCGTCAGTCCCCCACACAGGTGTTCCCCAACAGCGGAGCCGCTCCTTTGGCCCCAGCCCAGCCCCAATTCCAAGGAGTCCAGGGCCAGATGCAGATGCCTGCTCTGCCCACCCTTCCTCCTCTCAACCTGCCCAAGCTTGAAGATCTCCCCCAACTGCAGATTCCCACTGTGGAACAGGTCGAAGAAGTCATTCCCCCGATGCAAAAGGCGATCCTCGCCAATATCGCCAAGTTCTTCGGAGTTTTGTGATCTCACAAACCTGCTCTGAAACTTCTTAATAATTCTAGAACAGAGAGTTTAATAAAGAGATTTACAAACATTTGTGTATCTTAAATCATCCACTAGACTCTACAAACTACATAATAACACGTCACGTTACAAGTATAATACACCGTTGAGCTCTGAAGTGCGGGCGGTACGCGGGGGGCACCGGTTGTGGGGGGAAATGCACCTATCGACTGAGGGGGGCTTGTTTAGAGGGGAATGTTGCCGTGCTTCTTCCACGGGTTGCTGAGCTTCTTGCTCTCCAACATGTTCAGGTCCTCGCACACGCGCTTGCGAGTCTCGGCCGGGGAGATGATGTCGTCAACGAAGCCTGCAAATGTAATATGAAACTTTCGCAATTTCATGAGACTTCATCAAAAAGGAACTTCACAAACGGACCGTCGAAACATTCGGTTGGCTAAGATTACTGCGTTTATGCGTGGACACAATCGATAATTGTTGCAAAACTACTTCGCCACAACGTTCCAAAGTTTCGATGTCGCTCTTAGAGTAATGCGTGTTACATAGGAAACGCAGGCCATGTACGCAGCCAAATCAGCCGAAGTAGCTTTGACACGTATAATAAAACAATCTCGTTTTCGTCTATTTCTCTCTCTAACAGAAACACAGAAACTTATTCCCGCAAGAAACATCGGCGCCCTGCAGCGCTACAGAAACAAGTTTTACCAACGCTAGTTACAGCCTCTGTTGCACGAGAAGAGAAGATAAATCAAATGAATAACATTGCTACGTCTTTTTGGATGGGAAAAACTAAACTATGTGGAAGATTTACATTAAAAGATACTCTATGTCAAGGGGTACCAGCGGTCCAAATCGTCAATAAATACCCCAAAATCCGGTGTATCCTTCGCAAATCGAATTACGGTTTTCCGCTTTTCAGTCCTCAAAGTTAAGGCGTGTGAGGGGCGATACCAGACGTTGGAGGGGATGCAGGAGAATGGAACTAAAAAGCTTGTGGCTCACCCCTGGCCATACAAGACGAGAATTTGTTAAATGGCACACCAATCCTTAATTTAGTGGGCTGAGAATTGGGTACATTTTGGGGGCCGTGAACAAGATTTTGCAACGTTGTTTTAGCACTAGCCCCCCTTAACTACGCAAAATTTCCGTTAGAATACTACGGTGACTATGTCTCACCTCTAACAGCGGCGGGGAAGGGGTTGCTGAACAGCTCGGTGTAGTTCTCCTCGTGCTTAGCAGCATTCTCCTTGTCGTTACGGAACAGGATCGAAACAGCTCCCTTTGCTCCCATGACGGCGACCTCGGCGGTGGGCCAGGCGTAGTTGATGTCTCCGCGCAGGTGCTTGGAAGCCATCACGTCGTAAGCTCCTCCGAAGGCCTGGAAATTAGAATTTAAGACTGGTCTTGTAGCAAAAAAGAGAAGAAAATGCGTAACTTTACTAACCTTCCTGGTAATGATGGTGATCTTGGGAACGGTGGCTTCGGCGAAGGCGTAGAGGAGCTTGGCTCCGTGGCGGATGATACCTCCGTACTCCTGGGCGGTTCCTGAAGGATTTGAGCTTTTAGAGAGTGAGAGTCTTACCAGGGAGGAATCCGGGCACATCGACGAGGGTGATCAGAGGCACGTTGAACGCGTCGCAGAAACGCACGAAACGAGCTCCCTTGACGGAAGAGTTGATGTCCAGGCAACCTAAAATACCGTAAATAAAAAAAATATAAAGTAACCAACCGGCGGCGAATTTGGGGTTGTTTCCGACAATTCCGACGGTTCTTCCGTTCATGCGGGCGAAACCGACGACGATGTTCTTAGCGTAGTCGGGCATGATCTCGAAGAAATCGCCCTCGTCGACCAGGGAAGTGACGACGTCCTTCATGTTGTAGGCGGCGGTGCTCTCCAGGGGAACGACCGTGTCCAGGGAGGGAACCTCGCGGTCCCTGAAAGACAAAGATGAGGTGGTTTGTATTGAAGGACAATGGGAGGTTTTTTTTAAACAAGGTAACGTTTAAATATATTTAAAAACGCCTTTTATAGGAACCGCCAGGGTGCACATTCAACTTCATTAAAATAATTACATTTACTTAAAAAATCAAGTTTAATAAAATTTCCCACAAACTACGAAAATTCAATGTTGAAATAGATTTTCCCAGTGGTGCTAGAATACAATTCGTGCCCAAGTCATAATTATTGTTTCGTTTGGTCTCGTTTTAATTGTGAATTTGGTATTTTTCCAATAAAAAAGTCCTTCTATGTCGGCCTGTCCCCGCCGCAAATACCTGACATAATGTGAGGGTCATGCGATTGAAACCCACGGGTAGCTTTGTTCATGTATGGTATAAACATTCGCCAAAAGGGGTTTCATCGTTCGAAACGAATACAAAACAGTAATTTTCTGGAATCCACACCACAAAATTATCAGTAGGAGTATTTAAGACAATCGAATAAGGTAAAATTGTTCGGGCGCTTAGGTACCCTATAGCCGCCTATTGGTTTTGTTTTGTCAAAAGACGTTACAAAAAAAAGCTCTCTTACCAGGGATCATCGCAGGCCCTGACGGGGGCCGCATCCTTGTTGGAGAGAGGCAGGTAGCTGAAGAGCTCCCTCATATGCAGAAGAGCATCGACATCGTTCTCGAAAGCTCCGTGGGCCACTCCGGAAGTGACTGTGTGGGTCTTGGCACCTCCCAGCTCCTCCTGGGTAACCTCCTCGTTGGTGACAGCCTTGACGACATCGGGTCCCGTGATGAAGAGGTACGAGGTGTCGCGGACCATGAAGGTGAAGTCGGTCAAGGCGGGCGAGTAGACGGCACCTCCCGCGCAAGGTCCCATGATCAGGGAGATCTGGGGCACCACTCCGGAAGCCATCACGTTGGCCTAAAAATCTTGGGGTTAAAGGTCAAAACAGGGGCTGAACCTGGAAGATGTCGGCGTAACCGGCCAGAGACTCAACTCCCTCCTGGATACGGGCACCGCCGGAGTCGTTGAGGCCGATGACGGGCGCTCCCACCAGCATGGCATCCCAAAATGATAACATGGTTAAAGAAATGGTGGGTTTCCTTATTATTCTTTGCAGAAAGGTTAAGAGCGCTTCCGTCAGCTGAAGGCCGTCAGGATGGAAATCAAATTTCGCTTATCGTCACCGAAGGCCGCCAAAATGAAGCCCGAAAATGAGAGATACGGCAACCTTAGGCCGCAAAAATTGACAACCTCATGACCGCATAGACAACAGAAGGCCGCCAAAGCAAACCGCTTATGGCATCCGGAGGCCGCTTATGGCAACAGAAGGCCATTTGTGAAAACAAAAAGGCCGCTAAAATGGAGGCCGCTTTGGCAACCGGAGGCCGCCAAAATGGACAAGTGAAGGCTGCTTATCACAACCGAAATCCGCCAAAATGAAGACCGCTTATGGCAACCGAAAGCCGCCAAAATGAAGCCCTCTTCTCTAACAGAAGGCCGCTTATGGCAACCAAAGGCCGCCAAAAGGAAGACAGCTTCTCGTATCCGAAGGCCGCCAAAAGAGCGCTTCCAGCCAACAACTACATTGATAGGGGACGCTTTTGGCAACAAAAGGCCGCCCGAACATATTTTACCTACCTTCATGATCTTGCAGATCTTCTTGGCGTGGATGGACGACAGAGATCCTCCGAAGACGGTGAAATCCTGAGAGAAGAGAAACACGGTGCGTCCGTTGATCTCTCCACGACCGGTGACAACAGAGTCTCCGGGATACTGTAACATTCGAACCATAAGTAAAACAAGCATTAGAGAACGATTACCTTCTCCTTCTGCATGCCGAAGTCGGTGCAAGTGTGCTCGGCGAACTGGTCATACTCGCGGAAGGAGTCCTTGTCAAGAAGGAGGTTGATGCGCTCGCGCGCCGTCAGCTTGCCCTGGAAAAAGGAAAAAATACATCTTTTTAAACGCATTTTTTGACAGAAAAAAAAACAAAAATATTTCCGCGGTATTTTAAACCAACATTCCTTTTTTGTTGCATATATCAACGTGGCTCCACTATTTTTGCTGTCAAGTTGCCATATTATTCTCACTATTTCTAGCTCTTGTCCTAGCTGAACAACTGACTCTCCCGCTGTGATGAATGATGACAAGACGATACGTTGCACTAGAAGTTCCAAAATTCTTTTGAAAAATGGTGTATTTGTTTTTAACCACGTATTTCTAACCGATAAATTCTCTGCAATAAAACCAAAAAGGATACCGGTTAAACGACTATTTTCAAATGGGAAAACTGCGTATGACAGACGAATTTTGGCACGATTTGTATGCAATGGGTTCCGAAACACGCTCAGATTCTCACGAAGTCTACAGAATCCAGCCCTCGTGTCAATCTTTTGGCTTCGCTTTCTTATTTAAATCCCCGCCGTCTCGTGCCAATGTTTCGATGTTGTTCTTGGTGGTTTATAGCATACTCATGCCATGTACGCAGCCAAATAGGCCAAAGTAACTACTACAGCTTTGGCTAGGGGTATTAAAACTCAAACCCGAATACAACAGGAGACGCCGGGCCGTCTTTAAAGAAACACAGTAATATTCCGGGGCTTAAACTTTAAACAAAACCTTTTTTATGCCTAAAACATACAGATTTTAAACCAGTTTTGCCGTCGTGACTTTTGACCTCGTGAAAGTTCACCGATCTGCTCGTTTCCGCTGATCAAGTGGATCAATAATTTAACACAGTAGTCATATTTTGAAGCACTAAATGCCATTTTTTGTGTAATTATAGACAGATTTTTACCGTGATCGCTTTCAGTAAGGCTTTTCACATTCCGGAGTACCCATATTTTAAAGGATAAAGAAGAAAAATCACGCTTTTCGTCGAAACCTTCAAATTTAAACGCATTTTTACTGCACACACCCTCTTGTGCTGGGCGTCGATCCTCTTCTGTCCTCCTCCCAGCAGAGCCTGCTCCCTCTTTTTCTCAATCTGCTCGGCCACCTTGATGGTGTGGGCGATGGAACTGCTGGCCCTGACCCACTGAAACAAGAAAAAAAGTAAATAAAGTATAAAAAAACATAAAATACCTTGGGGAAGGCGGCCAGAGAGGCCATGGGCCTGGCAAACCTCGAGAGCGACATCGCGGGTTTTTACCTGAAAGTGATTAATTTTTAATGATTTTCGGTCGATTTCAATAAGCAAAACGCATCGAAAATGTTAAAAACTGCAAGAAAAGACGAGATTTGGAGTTGTTTCGGTTCGGCGGCGCACAATCAATGGGCCGAGTTCTTTCGGGCAGTCGCCGCAACACACAACACACGCGTCTGCCAGCCACCGGCCCATCTGACCTTTACAATCCACAGAACGAACATTCTTCGCGAAAATCACCGATTGGCACACAACAATCGTAAAAATTTTGGGGTAAATCAATAAAAAAGTAACAAAAATTGGGGATACATTTTAAATACAGGAATAAGTGGATTAAGCGATCGAAAATCACACATCTGCAACTCTGCAGTGAAAAATAAACGGCGCCCTTTTGGTAGAGATAAACTTTCCCCATGGAAAACAAAAGTTCATGGGATTTATGTGCATTCGGTGCTTTTAAAGTCGAAAATAGACGCTGCTTCGCCATTTTTTAATACTTTATTACTGTAATTTCAAATGTTACCCACAATTTGCACATTTTGCAAAAAGATTCATATGAAAACCGGAGAAAGAACAGAGAAAATGACACAACCACAAAGGCTGATTGAACTCCTCGTGGCCAAATGTTAAAGGACTGTCAAATTAGTTCCAAGACGAACATGGTTAGAAAACTGCGCCCTTATTGCAAATGCTTCAATTTTCATGCACGAGATCGCGTTTTTTTTTACTTTTTGGAGCTAGCTCTAGCTAGCTCACGGTAAGTTCAGCGCGCAAGTAAAAGTAAATGGAAGCTGTCTGCCAGACTGTGTGGCCGCTCCCGACACGATTACCCTGATCTCCAAGTTGGCCTCGAGCCTGGCCTGGTTTTGTAAAGGTTTAAAAAAACAAATCCTGACTTGGATAACTGCCAACTTGACTTCCAGGCATATCGTGGCGGGACCAGCCGCGAGCGGTCGCGTCGGCTGGGAAGATGGCTCCCATTGGACCGTACTTGCGTATTTACTCGTAATGGACACGGCGTGAGCTGATTTTGTCACATTTCCGGAAATTCCGCAATAAGCGAAAGTCCGAATTTATGTTTTGACAAACATAATTTTTTAAAAAATGCTCGCCAGTCGATGAGGAAATGACACACTATTTGATGTTTTCAGTGCAATCCCGTGTTGAAAACAGATGGGAAACGGGTTGTTTTCCCTCTTCCTTATCAATTCGCCCAAGTTTTCGTTATGAACAAGTGGGGCTTTAGCTTACTTCTCTGTCTAAAAATCCATCATTTGAAAAATATCGTCATTTAGGAACATAAATAACAGAAAATAAGGGAGAATTTGGGCGACTGTCTGTTCAAAAACTTGGATCTTCCCATCCACTACCCTATTTTTCGCAACTACACGTACCCACTAGACACATGTCTCTGTTGCATGCACGCGGCTGTCTCTAGGCTGGAGTGATCGTTCGACTAGAGATTAGATTTCCCTGGTTGACGAACTGTTATCAAAATGACGGATCTGTTCTCATAACGCGGGTCGGCCCGAATTGTTATCGTTTGGCAACGTTTGTCCACTAAGTACTTAAAAGTTTGGCAAGGAAACCTGAAATTGGCTAGTGACGACTGCAGCGATGAGGCGGAAGCGGAGAAATGACAGCAACTCCGTTACGTGACAGTTACGTTTATATTACGTAACGTAATTTACGTTTTGGAATTTTGCCAAACCCGCCCTTTTCGTGCATTTGGATATTGAGTCCCGCCACGAACCAGGCTGGTGATCCGCCAAAAAACCGCGTATTCAATGCGGGAGTGTTTTGGCACTGCTGTTCGAGGTATTGTACTATGATACTTACTATGATATTCATGCTTTTTGTGATATTTTGTCATCTAATCCAAAAAAAAAAATATGTAAAAATGCGAATCCCATGCTAGTTTTTAGGCGTCTGTGTGCCTGCGGGGGAGTTTACAGTATACTGTTGTTGACAGCTAGCTGGTAGACGTGATCTTTCCAGGAAAACAAATATATTCGAAGATTGGTGTGGGAAATGACCCGAGAATCCATAACTTGTTCTATGAAAAAGTGTGTTGGTATTCTATGACTAGCTCTGGGTCACTCTCTCTCTCTCTCTCTCTCTCTCTCTCTCTCACACACGCATTTCACCATCAAATCGTTTCATTCCCAGACCATGTTATTAAAAATGACTCACACAACCCCATTGTGTTGAAAACACGATTCGGCAATGAAATCTCCCATTTCCTGTCGCGTGTTCAAAATCGGCACAAACACGGCAGCTGTGTCCACTTTCGGCTGTCAACCACCGCAATTTCCTTATCAAATTGATACCCTTTCTGTTCTTTTGACCTCTCTCTCTCTCTCTCTCTCTCTCTCTCTCTCTCTCTCTCTCTCTCTCTATCTCTATCTCTATCTCTCTCTCTATCTCTATCTCTCTCTCTCTTTCTATCTCTCTCTCTCTATCTCTCTCTCCTCTCTCCTCTCCGCTTTGACCTCGAACATGTTTTCTGAAAAACCTAGCAACCGTAGATGAAAATCGATCCTCGTCGGCCTGTGAGTCATCGCGCAAACAACGGGGTATATAAAGGGGCGCCAGGTGGGGAAACGGCCGGCCTACGACCCAGTGACGTGATTTTCCCATTTTCTGTCCTATTTTAACCCAATTGCGCCATTTTCTGTCGTTTAAGCGCATATCTTTGACCTTTTTTTTATGTTTTTATTAGGAAAAGTCTATTTTTTGTTTCCAGAATGTCGTTTGAAACCGTCGGACCCTCGCTCAAGTCGGTGGTAGGTGAGAGCACCGAAGAGTACCACCACTTTGCCCTCGCCGGAGGCCTGATCTGGGCTTTTTCCAGGAAATGTGAGTTTTCATATTGTAATTTCAAATTCACGGTGGGAAAACCAAACGTTTCAAGGAATATCCAAGCAGTTTTTTTTAAATTTAAAATTAGTCCTTAAACACGGAGGTTCACCACGGAAATCGCCCGAACTGGGCAGCCGCTATCTTAGAATTTTAATGGATTAGTGGCCGGCTGTCACAAATTTGCTTGTTTTGTTGAAAAATACTTTCCCCGTTTTGCGTGCGGCATCTCCGCGTCATTTTTGCGGCGTCTTTCTGTAAAAAAAAAAAACACGCCATTTGTGACAGCCAACTGTCAACAGTATCTTCCACAACAGTGGCAGTCATGTCCGTTCCGATTCACTTCACCCACCGTGAATGTTGTCCATTAAATGTAAGGCATAACGTTTTATGCACAGGGAGTATTATTCTTTTTATTTACTTCTTTATAAAAGTTGAAATTCAGACCACAAGCAGGAGAAATTCAACTGGGGACAGAGGGTGATTCACAAGGGAGGCTACGCCATTGCCTACGACACGAAGGAGAACCAATGGGGAAAGGTTCAGGAGGTAAGAGAGAGAGAGAGAGAGAGAGAAAGAGACACAGAGAAACCTTAAATGAGTAAATTTGCAGTTTGCCCCTCTCACCACCGATGAAAACGTGGATGAGGTCCTCTTTGGGCTCGGAGGCGAAGTCTACCTCCTCCTCCTCTCCAACTTTGGAGAAATCGCCTTCAAGCAGCTATACAAGTGGCACAACAACGCGTGGACTGAGGTCCCTCTCCAGGTATCCATTTTTTGGAAACTCTACCACCAATTTGCTGTTTCAGGCTCCTGAAGCGATCTCCAGCGACTGGAAGGAGGCGCGTGTTACGGCCCACATGGCGGAGGACACGTCGGCCTCCGATCGATACATCGCCGTCAATATGAACAAAATCAATCTGTTCAAACTACACTGTGATGGAAAGACGGCCGCGATCGAGATGGTAGCCGCTGTGCCGGATGAGCACAATCCCATGGTAAGTGGTTCTGAATTAGCTAACAGGGAAGGGCCGCTTGGAAAAAACTTTTCCTGTTTTTGCGATAAATGTGTTCACAGACTGCTGATTCAGAAACGTACCCCTTTCCCCCCTTTTTGTAGCAAAATGAACCTAAATATGGCCGCCTGAAGTTTGGGCGAAAATATCGTTTGAATATCGCGCCAATCTGGCGTCTCTCGATTTCCCGCGCTCTCTCGCATTTTTCTGCCTTGAAACCTGGCACCCTTTGCATTGCTCGACCGTATAACTGTGCACCGGTTGCAGTCGAAATCGCATGAAAGGGGTTTGCTTCAGAATCGTCGAAACGACATCTATTCGTTGAAGTTGATATTACAATGATTTGAAAAATCAATTTTAAGAGGAAATTTTCCTTGAAATAAAGCGCCACATACTTCGGGATGGTATAATCAACTTCCATGTTTAGGGGTTGGGGCCGATCCAGAAAATGCAAAAGTTAAAGGAGTTAGGTACTATTTTCGGTAAAATCAGCCCTTATCGTTAGGGCGCAATTTAAGGAGGCTAACTCGTTTTAGGCCCCAAAAGTTAAGAAAGTTACGCCAAATGACGGTATTTTCGATATATGCCAATAGCGAATGAATATGGGAAGGTCACAGCGACGCACAAAGTACGCTACGACCACAGCGGCTGACCAGACGGGAGAAGCCACAGCGGCTTACAACTTTAGGCCACAGGAGTCACAGCGGTCGAATACGTTACAAGAATTCCACAGTGGCGAACAAAGGCAATGCCACAGCGGCTGATAGGGTCCGTGTATGGCTACAGCGGCTCAACAAGCTGGAAGAATGCCACAGTGGCTGACCAAACCAACCAAGGGCCACAGTTATACATGAACAAGCTACATGTGGGGTCTGATTTGCGCGACCCCCCACAATACAAATGAGACGTGTGGCGCGAGGCCCCCAAATAGGAAATTAGGCTCGGCGCGACCCCCTCAGCCGAAAATTCCGGTGGATGTGTTTCTATGGCCACAGTTTTTGAAAGGTCACAGGGGTTTGGTTTTTGAAGGGCCACGGCGGCTAACATTGTCCTGAGATACCACTTCTCACCAATAATTCTTCAATTTCAGCACGGCCAGGCCACATCCGCTGTTCACTCCGGCCACAGGGTGATCATCTGCTTCATGGTGATGGGCTGTGGCTACCGCTGGGAGAGGAACCGCTTCATCGTCTACGACGAGGCTGCCAAGAAGTTCGAAGCCATCATGGTACCGTTTGCTAATCACCCCAGTTATGTCAGTATTCAGCTGTCTGAAGAAACCGTAGCCGCTGGCTGTCCCCACTTTGGCTTCAGTGGAGCCACAAGCCACGGAATCTCTCCAAACGGCGACTGGATCCACGCCGGAGGCTCAGTCCACGTTGGTAAGCTATTATATTTGGTGAAATGGGTAAATTGCCTCAATTACAGGCATGACTGGCAGCCAATTCGAAGGATCCATCTGGGTGCTAACTAATCTGGCTGAGGAGCCGAAGTGGAAGCAGTTGCCAATCTCGATTCCTGAGGAGTTGGGCAGCCACTCGGTTGTCGACTCGGCCACAGGAACCGTCTTCCTCCCTGGAGGAAACGCCGTGGCCAAGGCCTCCATTGTGTAAATATTATTGTACGTGTATTGTGGACTTTTTGGGTCGTTAAATTTGTAATAAACTTGAATTTTGTAATGGAGAGCGAGCAATGATAGGAAAGGAACAAGACAGGCAATCAGAGACAAAGCGCCATAGAAAAAGGCAAAAAGGAAGACTCAGAAGCAGGGAGAGAGTCAGAGAAAAGAGGCAGAGGCGGGGAAAAGAGGCAACGAGTCAGAAAAAAACAGGAGGAGAGTCAAATGCAGTGAAAAAGAGGCATACATATAGAATTAGAACATAAGAGGCAAAGAGTCAGAGGCGAAGAGGCAAGGTCATGTAAAAAGAGGCAAAGAGACTCATTTGAAGCAAGTTTATTACATCCCTCAACCCATGATCACTTAATACTCGTCGGGTTCTTTTCATATTTACAAGAGAGAGGCCTTTGCGACGGCGGATCCCTCAGCCTGGTAGATGTCTCCAGAAGCAGAGTCGATCAGAGAAGCCCCTTTGAACTCTTCAGGGATAGTGAGCTCCAGCTTCTCCCATTTGGGCTCACCGGAGAGGTTCTTGAGAGCCCAGATGGCTCCATCGAAGGCAGAGCCCGTCATTCCTAAAATAGGGATGTTAAGAGAGAGAGAGAGAGAGAGAGAGAGAGATTAAAATCACTCACCAACTTGAATCTGCCCTCCGGCATGAATCCAGTCTCCTTTGGGCGAAATTCCACAGCTTGTAGCTCCAGTGAAGCAGAAAGTGGGTCCAGTTGCGCTATCATCCGGGAGCTGAAACCGCGAATTCAAAGCGAAATTCAAAAATCCGTACCACAACATGCTCAAATTGCTTAGTTTTCTCGTCATAGACGATGAAACGCATATTTTCCCATCGGTAACCGCAGCCCATCACCATAAAGCAAATGATCACCCGGTTACCGGAGTGAATTCCAGAAGTGGCCTTCCCTTCCTGAAAATCGGTGACTGTTGCGAAAAAAAAGACTGCATAGAGATAGGGTTTCTGCGATTAGCTCCTGCTTTATAGCTTACCTGATGGTTGATCTCCTCGGGCACAGGCGCCACTAATTTTATCTCAGCTTTCTCTCCATCACAATTGAGCTTGAACAGGTGCATACTGCAATCCAAATTGGTTACGATGTATCGATCGGTTGAAGACGCGTCAGAAATAATGTGAGCATCTGCTGGAAGGAGGCCGCAATAGCTGCCGATGGCATCGGAAAACTAGAAAAGCGGTTTCTTGGAAAGTTCTGAGAGAAAAATGTACCTCGAGAGTGACTTCGGTCCAGGAGGTGCCAGTCCACTTGAAAAGATTTTTGAAGCAGATTTCTCCATAGTTTGAAAAGAGGAGGATGTAGATTTCGCCTCCCAGCTCGAAGAGGACTTCTTCACTATTTTCGTCGTTAGAGATAGGATCAAACTGAGACAAAACGGATGTGGTCTCCTCACCTCACCTCACCTCACCTCACCTCACCTCACCTCACCTCTCTCCCTCTCTCTCTCTCCCTCTCTCTCTCTCTCTCTCTCTCTCTCTCTCTTACCTCTTGCACCTTCCCCCACTGACTTTCCTTGGTGTCAAAGGCAATAGCATAACCTCCTTTATGAGTCACTGTTTGGTCACAACCAACGGATGGTTGTAAATGCTCTAAAATAAAACTTAATTATAAATTGTTCTTAAATTTACGTGTTTTAGAAAATGCCCAGATCAGTCCATTAGCAAGGACGAAGTGGTGAGATTCTGCGGCGTTTTCGCCAACGGACAATTTGAGAGAGGGGCCGATGGTTTCGAAAGGCATTCTGGAAAGAGGGTTTTACAGAGAGAGAGAGAGAGAGAGAGAGAGAGGGAGGGAGAAAAGAAGAGAAACACCTGGAAAACTTTAGTGTGGGTCAAGTTTGGTGTTGAAAGCTCCATTCAGCCAATTGGGGGGGGGGGGGTTAAAGTAATTTTTAAAAATTTGTTTTAAACTATTCTGAAACATACCCATTTTGTATGATTCGGACTGCAACCGGTGCACGGTTGCACAGCCGAATAATGCAAAGGGTGCACAATTACACGACAGAGAGAGCAAGGAAGTCTGGCCCTTCCTTGACTAACACAAAATAATACCCGAAATCGGTTCGTCCCCAAAACAACAAAAAGCCAGAATTAAATAGAATTTATATAACAATAAATAAAGCAAGAGAAAGGAGCAACAGCACAAGCTGAAGACAGGACAAAGACTGACTAAGACACAAGCAAAGCTGACAAATATGTGGCAGGAAGCATGCTAATGAAGGGGCGGGGACTAGATGGAGCGCAAGTGGGGAATATGTTAATGAGGTGATGACAAAGGGACACGAGGACCTTTACTAAGGCGAGAGAGCGCGGCAAAACCAGAGACGCCAGAGTTGCGCGCGATTCAAACGATTTGTTCGCCAAAACTTGCCGCTCCATTTTACTAGGGAATGCCCCCAACCGGCCCCCAGCAGATGAACTCTATACCGTTTGAAAGAGAATTAAATTCTCAGTCGATTAGTGAAGTTCGAGTTTGCTAAACGGTTTTGGTTTTTGAGTATCCATCGATTTTCGTTGGCGCGGCGCGGCTTTTGAGACAGCGCTTGGCAGCAGCGCGGGCCGGGCGCCGCGAAAATCGATCGATACTAAAAAACCAAAACCGTTTAGCAAAATTGAACTGCACTACTCGACTCAGAATTTAATTCTCTTTCAAACGGTATAGAGTTCATCTCGATCTGGTGGGGGCCGGTTGGAAGCATTCCCTAGTTAGGTTCATCTCGCTCCAAATAGGCACATTGGATACATAATTGTCACAAATTCAGAAATAAAATACACTTTTTACGTGGACCTTTCTATTTAAAGAACGTTCGTACAAAAACCCGAAAGTTGTCCATAAATCCAACGTTTAAGGAGCAACTCTTAATTAAAATATTAGTAAAAAATTGTAAACTTAAGGTGTTTTTCTAAAGCTCCAAAAAATTGCCCAAGGGCGTATTTAATACAAGTAAGAATGTGACCCAAGTGGGACAATCGAACCACCCGGCGCTGCGGCTAAGCGTTCGAAGATCACCCTGCCGCCGATCGTTGCTCTAAACTTCCTCGTCGGGCGTTCCCCTGAGTTTTCAATCAATAGTCGAGCTTTTTTTTGTTGTTACGTGGCGAAAACTACGCATTTCCAAGATGACCGTTATTTAAACACGTTATTTAGAAGGTTTCATGAGGTGGTGGGAAAAGACAGTTTGAACGAAACGCACAAAAAAGTTGTTTTGCGAGGAAAAAATGGGTTTCTGCGAAGTATGTTTAGTGAGAGGAGGAAAAGCAGGAAGAGAGGCGGGGAAAAAGAGGCAGTGAGGCAGAGTCAGAAAAAAAACAGGAGGAGAGTCAAAAGCAGTGAAAAAGAGGCATAAATGCAGAATTAAATCATAAGAGGCCACAAGGCAGAGTAAGAGAAAAAGAGGCGAAGAGGCTAGGTCACGTAAAAAGAGGCAAAGAGACAGAGACAGAAGTGAACTCATTTGAAACAAGTTTATTAGATCCCTCAACCCAAGATCACAAAATACTCGTCTGGGTATTTTCATATTTACAAGAGAGAAGCCTTGGCGACGGCGGATCCCTCAGCCTGGTAGATGTCTCCAGAAGCAGAGTCGATCAGAGAAGCTCCTAAGAACGCATTGGGGATGGATAGCTCCAGCTTCTCCCATTTGGGGACACCAGATAGGTTCTTAAGAGCCCAGATGGCTCCGTCGAAATACGTGCTGAAATACGGTAAGGTAAGGCAATTTAGATTAAGGTAGGTGAGGTGAGGTGAGGTAAGGTAAGGTAAGGTAAGGTAAGGTAAGGTAAGGTAAGGTAAGGTAAGGTAAGGTAAGGTAAGGTAAGGTAAGGTAAGGTAAGGTAAGGTAAGGTAAGGTAAGGTAAGGTAAGGTAAGGTAAGGTAAGGTAAGGTAAGGTAAGGTAAGGTAAGGTAAGGTAAGGTAAGGTAAGGTTAAGGTAAGGTAAGGTAAGGTTAAGGTAAGGTAAGGTAAGGTAAGGTAAGGTAAGGTAAGGTAAGGTAAGGTTAAGGTAAGGTAAAACCACTCAAGAGTTTGTCCTTCGGCGTGAATCCAGTCTCCATTGGGAGAAATTCCAGATCCGGTAGCTTTAGTGAAGAAGAAAGTGGGCCCAGTTGCGCTATCATCCGGAAACTGAAAACTAGATTTAAATGTGAAATTCAAAAATGAATACCACGACAAGCTCAAACTGCTTGGTTTCTTCGTCGTAGATTATCAGACGCTTGTTATCCCAGCCGAAGCCACACAGTCCAAACAGTCCAAACACCCCGTAGGCGATGATCACACGTTTGCCAGAGTGGATTCCAGAAGTGGCCCTTCCATCCTGAAAAGTAGTTTTTAAGGAGAAACATTGCATAGACAACCAATTTTGTCCAAACACCCCCCGCGCTTATTGGGATGGGGGGCTTCGTTGCAATTCAGTTTTGTGGGGGTGCATTTGGTATGATGGTGTACTTTGACCAAGCATGGCAAAATTTGGGGCCGGCTCGGGCCGGGCCGAGAAAATTTGAAAACCGGGCCGGCCCGGGCCGGCCCGAAATTTTTTTTTGTTTTCTTGGATTTTTACATTGGCCGGCCCGGGGCCATGCTTGCTTTTGACCTTACACCCAATTTTCGAATAGTGCAATTTTCTACAATTTTCGACTGAATCTGAAAAACGTTGTGTCATTAGTGTTGTTTACAATAGGTAGCAGAATAAAGAATGCATAATTCAGACGCTGGTTTTTGAGAAAAACTCTGCGCCCTCATAATTACGCGCGCTGTCTCGCGATCTGCAAAAGCGCCGTTTATGCTTTTCGTTGCAGGACCCTGTACCTGAAATTATTTAAGCTTTAATCCAAATCAGTTTTGTTTTGGGCCTATTTTTAATTTGTAATGCAAAGGGTGCACGTTTACACGGCCGAGCAATGCAAAAAGTGCACGGTTACATGTCGGGGAAAGCGAGAGAGCACGAAAAGTTGAGAGACCCAGAGTGGCGCGCTATTCAAATAATATCTCTAAAATTTTAAGAACTCCTATTTCTGTGCATTTTGCTCCAAAATCGAAAAAAGTGGTACTTTTCAGAATCAGGAAAATATATTTACACAGTTGTCTTAAATTCAGAACTTACCGGAGGGTACATCTCCTTAGGGACAGGGGCTACCAAGTCGATCACAGCTTTCTCTCCATCACAATGGAGCTTGAACAGGTGCATACTGTAATCTAGATTGGTTACGATGTATCGATCGGTTGAAGACGCGTCAGAAATAATGTGAGCATCTGCTGGAAGGAGGCCGCAATAGCTGCCGATGGCATCGGAAAACTAGAAAAGCGGTTTCTTGGAAAGTTCTGAGAGAAAAATGTACCTCGAGAGTGACTTCGGTCCAGGAGGTGCCAGTCCACTTGAAAAGATTTTTGAAGCAGATTTCTCCATAGTTTGAAAAGAGGAGGATGTAGATTTCGCCTCCCAGCTCGAAGAGGACTTCTTCACTATTTTCGTCGTTAGAGATAGGATCAAACTGAGACAAAACGGATGTGGTCTCCTCACCTCACCTCACCTCACCTCACCTCACCTCACCTCACCTCACCTCACCTCACCTCACCTCACCTCACCTCTCTCCCTCTCTCTCTCTCCCTCTCTCTCTCTCTCTCTCTCTCTCTCTCTATCTATCTATCTTACCTTGTGAACCTGCCCCCACTGCTTTTCCTTCGTGTCAAAAGCAATGGCATAGCCTCCTTTATGAGTCACCCTTTGGCGATGCTCTAAAATTAAAACTTAGTTTAAAACTGTTCTTAATTTTACGTGTTTTAGAAAATGCCCAAATCAGTTCATTAGCGAAGACGAAGTGATGAGCCACTGCGGCGTTTTCACCGACGGCTGATTTTAGGGAGGGGCCGATGGTTTCGAAAGGCATTCTGGAAAGAAGGTTCGTTAGAGAGAAACTGAGAGAGAGACTGACAGAGAAAACGAGGGAGAAAGAAAGAGTGAGAGAAAGAGAGAAAGAGAGTTGGTGAAGTTCGGGGTCGAAAGCTGGCCTAAAAGCCAGTTTAAACAACGTTTGCCCGAAACCCGGATGTAGTCCAAAAACCCAATTTTCAAGAAACAATTTGATATTTATAACGTTTAAATCAAAATTCCAAGGGCAGTTTAAGTAATTAACCAAATTATTAATTGAATAGAGAACAGAGCGCGACACTAGGACGAAAGGACGCATCGACTAAGTGTTCGAAGGCCGCGGCCCCGGTGACCGTTGGTAAATACCTCCTCGTCGGGCGTTCCGCTGAGCTTTTTTCACTCACCTTCGAGGTTTCTTTTTTTGTTGATACCACTTTTAAAGGGACCGTCAGGGACCTTTTCATTTCCATTTTCATCGGGTACGGTGGAAATTATACTAATTATATAGGCTAAATTGTCTGGGAAACTCCTCATTTTCCGAGTAATCTCGTCTTATTATAATGACAACTTCGAAATTAGACTGGCTTGTAAACATTGTGCATGCAGGCGTTGCGGCCATCCGCAGAATCTGCAGACGGTCGGCCGGTTTTAGGCACTTTGAAGCCATATTTCTCGAAAACGGAGAATTTTGAACCCTATGTTGTAAAGAGTTTTTTTTGATCAGCTGATTTTTATCTTTTACATGAACCAAAGTTGCAAAAGGTCCCTGACGGTCCCTTTTAAGGTAGCGTCGCCGAACAAACACACTTTCTCAGATCGGTTTCTTAAGGAGGTTGTGCGAAAAGACAGTTGGAACGAAACACACAAAAAACTGTTTTGCGAGGAGAAATCGGGTTTCTGCGAAGTGTGTTTGTTTAGCAGCGAAAAGTTGCGACTGAGGTAAATTATAGAAAGAGAGGCAAAGAGGCAAAGTCGAGGAAAAGGAGTCAAAGTTGCACAGTCTTACAAAATGAAGTAGAGTCAGAGAAAAATGGGCAACAAGGCAGAGACAGAGAAGAAGACAAAAACGTAGAGACAGGGTATAAGAGGCAACGATGCAAAGTAACAAATACGAAGAAAAAGAGGCAAAGAGGCTGAGTCATAGAGCAAGGTTAAAGAGGCCGAATAAGGAACAAATTGGCAAGACGACGGTGTCAGAGATAAAAAGGCAATATTAGAGAAAAAATGGCTAAGAGCAGAGCCATAGAAAAAGAGGCACAAGTCAGAGAAACAGAGGCAAACAGCCATAAAAAGGAGAGAAGGTGGAAAAGAGGCAGATTCAGAGACAAAGAGGCAAATAGGTAGTCAGAGGAAAAAAAGCAAAAAGGGAGATTTAGAAAAGCAGGAGGAGAGTCAGAGAAAAGAGGCAGAGTCGGAGAGAAAGAGGCAACGAGGTAGAGTTAGAACATAAGATTCAAAGAAGCAGAGTCAGAGAAAAAGAGGCGAAGAGGCTAGGTCATGTAAAAAGAGACAAAGAGACAGATACAGAAGAGAACTCATTTGAAACAAGTTTATTACACCTCTAAACCCAAGATCACAAAATACACGTCGGGTTCTTTTCATATTTACAAGAGAGAAGCCTTGGCGACGGCGGATCCCTCAGCTTGGTAGATGTCTCCAGAAGCAGAGTCGATCAGGGAGGCGCCTTTGAACTCTTCAGGGATAGTGAGCTCCAGCTTCTCCCATTTGGGCTCACCGGAGAGGTTCTTGAGAGCCCAGATGGCTCCATCGAAGGCAGAGCCCGTCATTCCTAAAATAGGGATGTTAAGAGAGAGAGAGAGAGAGAGAGAGAGAGAGAGAGAGAGAGAGAGAGAGATTAAAATCACTCACCAACTTGAATCTGCCCTCCGGCATGAATCCAGTCTCCGTTGGGAGAAATTCCACAGCTGGTAGCTCCAGTGAAGCAGAAAGTGGGACCAGCTGCGCTATCATCCGGAAGCTGAAAACGCGATTTGAATGGGAAATTCAAAAATCCATACCACAACATGTTCAAATTGCTTAGTTTCTTCGTCATAGACGATGAAACGCATATTTTCCCAGCGGTAGCCGCAGCCCATCACCATAAAACAGATGATCACCCGGCTACCGGAGTGGATTCCAGAAGTGGCCTTTCCTCCCTGAAAGTGGTGTTTTGGGCTTGAAATTTGGCATTTTAAATTGTAATTTGTAATTTGTTTTACATAATTTAGTGACAAAATAAAATGTCATCTACGACGTCGTGAAAAGTTAATTAAAAATATACTTATTTTGTCAGGACTGACACTATTCGCGCCCCATTGCAAAAATTTGATTTTTTTTTTTTACAATTTTCCGACTTTTTCTTAATTTTTTAAAAATTAAAACATTCTCTACATATTACCCTAAGTTTTCGATTTTTAAACTGGTTGAATTTTTTTTTCATTTTTCGACATTTTTTGCCGCTATTTTGATTTTTTTTCAAATTATTTTTGATTATTAATTGTCAGTAAAACATTCTCAACAAAGTACAAAATGGCCTTCTAAAAACTGTTAGCGAAAATAATGATTTCGAGATGGGTCGTATATCTGCACGATGTTTAGCGGGCACTGCGCCCGGAATGCGCGCCCTGTTCCCCGCCCCTAGACGGCGGTGAGCAAATGGGTTGTAACAAAAAGGCATATCTCTCTTCAGTTTTGATGAAATTTGAAACTTCAAAAAGTGAAATTTAAGTCAGAATATTATCTACCGAATAATTAATTCAAAAAATAAAAATCAGGTTTGACGCAAATTTTTTCAGGTCTGATTCAAAAACGAATCAGGAGGGAGAATTTTAAAATTTTATGATTTTCACTGCTTTTCGCATTTCCTTTTTGCCAGTTTTATCAATTTTTAACTAAACTTTTGCACATTCATTTCAAACTTACCAAAAGGTTAGCCTCCTCCGGCACGGGTGCAACCAACTCAATAACGGCGTTGTTTCCATTACAGTTTAGCTTGAACAGGTGCATATTGCGATCCAGATTGACCACAACGTATCGATCGGTTGAAGAGGTATCAGCCACAATGTGAGCATCCACATTGGATCGATCCCACTCGCTGGTAATGACAGCAGGAGCCTATGAAATTATTTTTTTGGCGTTTTTTAGGGACTTGATACCTGGAGAGTGACTTCGGCCCAAGAGTTTCCAGTCCACTTGTAAAGGCTGTGGAACTTGATTTCTCCGAAGTTGGAGTGAAGAAGGAGGTAAACTTCGCTTCCCAGCTCGAAGAGGACCTCTTCGGTGTTTTCCTCGGTGGTGAGAGCGGGGAACTGAGAAATCACTCATTAAATATGTCTCTCCTCTCACTAACTCACTCACTCACTCACTCCCCCTTCTTTCTCGTCTCTCTCTCTCGCCCTCTCTCTCTCTCGTCTCTCGTCTCTCTCTCTCTCTCTCTCACTCTCTCTCTCTCTCTTACCTCCTGAACCTTTCCCCATTGGTTCTCCTTTGTGTCATAGGGAATGGCGTAACCTCCTTGGTGAATCACTCGATGGCCCCAGCTGAACTTTTCTTGCTTATGGTCTAAAATAAAAAAATATTGTTTTTCCAATTTTTAACATACATGTCAAAGAAAACGCCCAGATGGTGCCATTGGCGAGGACAAAGTTGTGAAACTCAGCGACGTTTTCGCCGACGGCAGATTGCAGAGAGGGTCCGACGGTGTCGAAAGGCATTCTGAAAGAGGGTTTGTTAGAGAGAGAGAGAGAGAGAGAGAGAGAGAGAGAGAGAGAAGGAGACTAAAAGAAGAGAAGGAAGTTATATACTGAGGTATGAGAAACCGAATCGAAAACCACTTGAAACTATTAGTGTTGGACGAATTCGCGGCGCCAAGGCCAAACAACCAACTTGAATAAAGGAGGGCCAAAACCAGGAAGTGTTCAGGAAAAGATACCGAAACTAACCTTAGGTTTCAAAGACTAAGTGAAGAGTAGTGCGAGAAAAGAATTTCTGTGAACAGCACTGTCAAATGTAGGAAATGGAAAACTTTGGAAAGACAATTGGCGAAGACCGATTCAGCTGATTGCGGAAGGGGGCTTTTCGATCGAAATGAGATTGTAACACAGCTTGACACCGGGCGACCTAGCTGAGCGAGTACGCGTTCTAAGGTCATTTCGCTGGCGATCGTTGGTCTCCAAAACAACAAAAAGTCTTCCCGCTGAGCTCTGAGTAGTTTCAGCGTTCGGGGTTTACAACGAGGTTTTACGAGTGCGGAAGCTCTGCCTCACTTTGCCAAAAGGGGCCAAATTCTCAAAATACAAGCCAAGATTGGTTCAGAACTTAAAAGAATAAAATTGAATTTTTCTATTTGATAAAGCAGAGATATCAAGTTCAAAAGTAAAGGTAGTGGTGAAGAAAGAGGTCAAAAGAACAAATCGTTGCCCCGCAACGAAAATGAACTATCGGGTTTCGGCGGAGCGCGTGGAAAAGAGAAAGGAGGCAGAGATGAAAAAACTGAGAAATGGGGAGGGACAGAGAAAGAGAGAGAGAGAGAGAGAGAGAGAGAGAAAGCGACAGAACAAACGGAGAGTAAAAGAGACAGCAGAGAAACAGAGAGAGACCGAGAGAAACAGACAGTGATATAGATATGATGGAGAGAATCAGAAATTGACATCAAGATCAAGAAAAAAAGAAAGGCAGTGAGATAAAATAGAGAGAGACCCACATAAAGACAGAGAGAGAGAGAGAGAGAGAGAGAGAGAGAGAGAGAGAAGAGACAGAAAGACTCAGAGAGACGTTAGAGAGATGATAGAGTAACAGACAAAACAAAGAGAGAAAGAATGAGATAATGAGAAAATGCCAGAAAAAAGCCGAGAGAAACGGAGAGAAACAGACAGGGATAAAGAAATGACAGAGAGACGCAGAGATAGACAGAAATATGATGAAAAGAGAAAGACAGAGAGATAAAATAGAGAGAGGAGAGAGACGAAAAGAGACAGAGAGACTCAGGGAGGCGTTAGAGAGATCATAGAACAACAGAGAAAAAGAAAGAAAGAGAGATGGAGAAATTAAAGAGAAACAAACAGAGAAAGAGTGAAAAAAGAGATAGAGAGATAGAGAGAGAGAGAGAGAGAGAGAGAGAGAGAGACACGCAGAGATAGAATGACAAAGACAAAAACAGACATACAGCTAGAAATAGAGAAAACGGAAAATAATATTTAAAAAAGCGACTCGCGCTCAAAACAACGATATCGAAAAAGCGCTGTGAGGTCTGCAGCGGCCTCTTTATATACCCGTCGTTTGCGAAATCGCTGACTCATCGAGGGTCGATTCGCGAAGGCCACGCTTGTTTTGCATCCGTTTTCGAGTAAAACGAAAACACGCGGACAAAGATTCCTATTTTCCTAAGAAACGGGTCAAAAGAGCAAAACTAAAACCCGAAAACCTCACACAGGAGCTGTAAAAATAAGAAAACTGGTTGCCCGGGGCCAAGTAGATTCAGCTGGGCTTGTTGTTCGTTTATTTGCCTGGCCGGGAGCGCTTTTATTGGCTTTTTCAACATTCAATGGGGTGGAACGGCATCAATTCTAATAACTTTTTGTGTCAGAAAGAAAAATCTCGTGTTTGCGAAACGAAAATGTGTCAAAACAGGACCACGCGCGGGGATGAATCATGTTGTGGTTTTCGGGCGTTCCTCTAAGAAAAGGTGTAGCACCTAAGTTAGTTAAGATTACTTTTAGTCAGCTGAGATTACCTTAAGGTAGTTAAAATTGCCGTAAGGCAACTAAGATTGCGTTTAGTTATTGGCCTATCAGGTGTATTATAAAGGTACTTGAGGTAGCTAAAGTTGCCTCGAGATAACTAAGATTACCTAAAGGTTTCTAAGATCACCTTAAAGGGGCAGTAAGGAGGGTTTTCCATTTCATTTTCGATCGTATACGGTCGGAAATTATGCGAATTAAACGGAAATTATGCCTCGAAAAAGTCTCGCACTCTTCTCGTATTCCAGCACTCTCTCAGCCAATTAGAATGAAATTCGGCTCATTAGCATGCCTTGACTTCGGAGCGTATTTTCTCGAAAACGGTAAATTTGCGACCCATAGTCATATAGATTTTCCTGATCAGCGATTTTTTCTCTCTTAATTTAGCCAATGTTGTAAAACCCGCCTGACTGTCCCTTTAAACAGCTAAGACTACTTTAAGGTAGCTAAGATTACCTTAAAGCTACTGGCTGATTAGGGGTTTCATTAAGGTAAAGCTAAAAACATTTTTCAGCATTATTAACGCCAACATTGCTTTAGAAAATACTCTACGTGAACTTTTCTTCTTCACACATTGAAAATTCAGCCACAACCGGGGTTCTCTAATGACGGGCCGGGTCGAGGAATTTTTTGGGACGGCCCGGCCCGGTAGGCCCGGGTATGAAAAAATAAATTTTAAAATTTGTATAAATTGGCACAATAAATTTTTAAACTGTTTTAAAGTACTTAATAATGTTTGTAATAAACATATAAGTCAATATTAGACGTACAAAAAAGAATGTCACCGACCACGATCGAACCCTGTTCGTGTGGGTGGCATTCTGATTGGGTGGTGCAGGGAAAACGGGCCGAACGGGCCGACGGCTCGGCCCGTGAGAACCCCGACCACAACCCAGCCAAATGTTCTTCATTGAATGTGTTTTACAAGGGTGCACAGACCCTGCTAAACTGAGGACAGACTTTTGCTTGATTCCGTATGTTCAAAGATATTCTCTTTTTTTATGTGTTACAGAGCTTTAAAATAGCAATTTTCCATTTTTGACACCATAAATACTTTTCCCCGTTCAGTGCGAGGCGCCGATGTGGTACGGGTGTGAGTCGCGGGCTGAACTCAGCGAACCGCCTCATTTGCAAAAAGTACCCGGTTTTTCATCACGGCCTTTTCAGAATGTATTTTTTAACACACATAGTTTGCATCAAGACTTCTGGCACTTGGGCATGCTTAATGCTGAAATTCAACACGTTAAAATTGACGTACTGAATTAGCATATGTAACCATTCTCCTCAACGGGAGAGGCGCTGTTCATTCCCTCCCATTCTCTTCCTACAGCTGGTCGGCCTGCCATCCTCCCGGTAATTCCAACTCAAAACTCGTAACGTTTCTAGGAATGGCAAAGAAAGCGCCTCCTCTGAAGAAGGCCTCTAGTCCATTCCGGGCTTCGCCCCCTAGAACTCCTCAGTCACCGAAGTCTCCTGTCAACCGAGGTTGTCTCTCTAATAGATTGTCTCTCCAATGAGGTGGTTCCGTTTAGGCAATAGAAAGTCTCCCGCAAGGTCTTCGAGATCTCCCTCTGGAGGCCGCTCCCCTTCGAAATCGCCCTCTTCCCCTGCCACTTCTCCTGTCAACGGAAGTCATAAGAAGCCTGTCGCCTCTCCAGCGAGGTCACCTGTGTCTCCCAGAACTCCTCCTTCTCCAAAGAAGCCAAAGCCTGCCAGGTCCCCATCTCCTGTGAAGCCGAAACCTGCCAAATCTGATGGAGTTGTGAAGCCCAAGATAAGCCGCTGGGTTTGGATTGGCCTCGGAGTGGCCGCTGCGGTGGCTGTGGCCCTTGCTGTGGTCTTGTGGTCTATTTTGTGGGCTTTGGAAACAAGCAAGAAGAGGATTTTAACACAACCACGGTTAGAACAACTACGACGGAGGATCCCATTACGTGAGAGAAAAAAGTTGAAACTTTTAAGGAGTTGGAGGATTATTTGAAGCAAATTATGGACTTGGTAAGTTATGTCTCTCTGTCTCTCTGTCTCTCTGTCTCTCTGTCTCTCTGTCTCTCTGGCTCTCTGTCTCTCTGTCTCTCTGTCTCTCTGTATCTCTGTCTCTCTGGCTCTCTGTCTCTCTGTCTCTCTGTCTCTCTGTCTCTCTGTCTCTCTGTCTCTCTGTCTCTCTGTCTCTCTGTCTCTCTGTCTCTCTGTCTCTCTGTCTCTCTGTCTCTGTCTCTCTGTCTCTCTGTCTCTCTGTCTCTCTGTCTCTCTGTCTCTCTGTCTCTCTGTCTCTCTGTCTCTCTGTCTCTCTGTCTCTCTGTCTCTCAGTCTCTCTATCTCTCTTGTTCCAGACAAAGAAGCCTTGTGATGACTTCTATGCGTACAGCTGTAAATTCCCGAACCCTATAGCTGGGCATCTAAACGGTTATTCTCTTGGAGACAAATTCCATGACGACATAGTAAAAGAAATGAAGCCACTGCTGCTTGATTCAAACACCAGTGGTTCAAGGGCCATATCTGAAATGAAGGCAAATTTCACAGCATGCATAAATTCATATGCAAATACTTTTAAAAACTACAAAGATTGTGATACTAAAGCTCGAGAAAGTTTTGAAAAAGCCTACGGAGCCCTCTATGTGAGAAACCTCTTTCACATGGTCAGTTTCGTTTTTACAATCTCTAATAAAGTTTCAGAATGCCAAAGAACATCTAGAGGGTTATGTGGAAAAAATCAGAAAAGAGGCCATTGGGCTGGTGTCGGAGGCCAGTTGGCTTGACGAAACCACGCGCACTGGGATAATAAAAAGTTTCAAGAGGATCGTGGCTGTTGTGGGACGCGACAGCTCCTTTTTCAACGATTCGCTGGTTGACGAACATACTTATAACGAAGGCACAAGAATATGGAGGAGAACTGACTTTGATGGTTTAGCAGCTGAAAACAATGCCTATTATAGTTTCAAACGGAAAAAATTACGTAAGTAATACTTTGTTGGTAGCCAGGGGTGGCGCTCTCCAAAAATTCCCGAGGTCAAAAATTCCAAAAGTTGAAAAAAAAAGTTTTCACGATTCATGTGCAGGAATTAAGTTTCTATTGTACCTAATGTATAAAACAACTGTGGCAAAAAAGTTTTGTCGGCGGGGGATCGAACTGGGGCAACTTCGGATTACCAGTCCGACCTCTTAGCCACTCGGCCATGAAAACATACAAAATTTATATAGGGTAGTTCGAATCCTCCTTCACACAGTATGTTTTGCACAATTAGAACTATGTTTTGTCTTAAACGCATCATTAATTTAAAGTGTTATTTTTGAATTCAGCATAGAAAATTTACCTAGAAACACTCAATTGAAGAAAAACACCAAAACTGTTATAAACGACACCTGAAACATTGAAACGCGAGGAACCGAAAAATTGAATTTTTTGACGTTTTTGGGCCATTTCGGACGTTTTTTAAACTTTCAAGTGGATTTTTCGGAGACACGGTCACATTCAATTTTTGATTTTTACAACTTATCCGCCAAGACGCCAAATTTCACGTAGAATTCAAAAATTAAACTATCTTTTGCACGAAACTTAGTGAAATGCCGAAAACTTCGAAAAACAAATTTTTGTTTTTTAGAAATCTATGCCGGTTACCTTCGAAATCCCCTTTTCAACATCTACTACCCAGAGTCAGTTGATATTATTTTTTTAAAAGAAGTTATGCTTATTAAGGGCTACAAAATTCGGTAACTTGGGATTCACCGTTGCGCACGAATTTTTTCACTCTATTGATAAAGAACGTTTAATAAACTGGCTTCCAACTACACAAGGACAAGATGCACAAGCATTGTTTAACAGAAGAGTCAACTGTATGGTTGATCAATACGGGAAAATTGAGGTTATGAAATTTCTGTATTTTTTACGATAAATTTACAGGCTTTAGCAAATAAGAATATTGATGGAAGACGAACCCTTGGAGAAAACGTAGCAGACAATGGAGGCATTCGAGCGGCCTATCGAGCCTTCAGAAGGCATTTGGAAGAAAATGGGAAAGGAACGGTTCCTTTGTCAATGAATCTGACACATGATCAACTATTCTTTCAAGCAGCTACGCTGGATTTGTGTGAAAATTATACCTACAAGAGAAAATATGAGCTTCTATCAGGTGATGCTCACTCGCCTGCCAAGCATAGGTAAATATACACGCACAGACTCTCACACTCACACACTCTTACACTCTCACACTCACACACTCACACACTCTCACACTCACACACTCACACACTCTCACACTCACACACTCACACACTCTCACACTCACACACTCACACACTCACACACTCACACACTCACACACTCACACACTCACACACTCTCACACTCACACACTCACACACTCTCACACTCACACACTCACACACTCTCACACTCACACACTCACACACTCTCACACTCACACACTCACACACTCACACACTCACACACTCACACACTCACACACTCACACACTCTCACACTCACACACTCACACACTCTCACACTCACACACTCACACACTCTCACACTCACACACTCACACACTCTCACACTCACACACTCACACACTCTTACACTCTCACACTCACACACTCACACACTCACACACTCTCACACTCACACACTCACACACTCTCACACTCACACACTCACACACTCTCACACTCACACACTCACACACTCACACACTCACACACTCACACACTCACACACTCACACACTCACACACTCACACACTCACACACTCTCACACTCACACACTCACACACTCTCACACTCACACACTCACACACTCTCACACTCACACACTCACACACTCTCACACTCACACACTCACACACTCTTACACTCTCACACTCACACACTCACACACTCACACACTCTCACACTCACACACTCACACACTCACACACTCACACACTCACACACTCACACACTCACACACTCACACACTCTCACACTCACACACTCACACACTCTCACACTCACACACTCACACACTCTTACACTCTCACACTCACACACTCACACACTCACACACTCACACACTCACACACTCACACACTCACACACTCACACACTCACACACTCACACACTCACACACTCTTACACTCTCACACTCACACACTCACACACTCACACACTCTCACACTCACACACTCACACACTCACACACTCACACACTCACACACTCACACACTCACACACTCTCACACTCACACACTCACACACTCTCACACTCACACACTCACACACTCTTACACTCTCACACTCACACACTCACACACTCACACACTCACACACTCTCACACTCACACACTCACACACTCTTACACTCACACACTCACACACTCACACACTCACACACTCACACACTCACACACTCACACACTCTCACACTCACACACTCACACACTCACACACTCACACACTCTTACACTCTCACACTCACACACTCACACACTCACACACTCTCACACTCACACACTCACACACTCACACACTCACACACTCACACACTCACACACTCTTACACTCTCACACTCACACACTCACACACTCACACACTCACACACTCACACACTCACACACTCACACACTCACACACTCACACACTCACACACTCACACACTCACACTCACACACTCACACACTCACACACTCACACACTCACACACTCACACACTCACACACTCACACACTCACACACTCACACACTCACACACTCACACACTCACACACTCACACACTCACACACTCACACACTCACACACTCACACACTCACACACTCACACACTCACACACACTCACACACTCACACACACTCACACACTCACACACTCACACACTCACACACTCACACACTCACACACTCACACACTCACACACTCACACACTCACACACTCACACACTCACACACTCACACACTCACACACTCACACACACTCACACACTCACACACTCACACACACTCACACACTCACACACTCACACACACTCACACACTCACACACTCACACACTCACACACTCACACACTCACACACTCACACACTCACACACTCACACACTCACACACTCACACACTCACACACTCACACACTCACACACTCACACACTCACACACTCACACACTCACACACTCACACACTCACACACTCACACACTCACACACTCACACACTCACACACTCACACACTCACACACTCACACACTCACACACTCACACACTCACACACTCACACACTCACACACTCACACACTCACACACTCACACACTCACACACTCACACACTCACACACTCACACACTCACACACTCACACACTCACACACTCACACACTCACACACTCA
>OZ059906.1:26937013-26956396 GCA_964057215.1 Oscheius myriophilus | reverse complement strand
GCCAAATATGCTCGTTTGGCGACAGCTATAGATTTGAACACCATTTATACTTTTGTTGGAAAAAGGCCTCAACACGATATCATAAAAGGCGCAAACTGGTGGATTCACACGTTATAAGGGATGCAGAGTTTCCAGTCAAATTATGCGTTGTTTGCATCGGGTGGTTTCGTAAAAACTGCTAAACGGCAGAAGACAGAAGCCCAACAAAATGTAGTCGACGGGAACTATCCTGGATAATTGTCAGGGTAAATAATTGCGATTCTCTGTGGGACCAAATGTTCCATCCTTTAGGGTTTGGCCAAATCTGGTGCCCGTTTTTCGTAAAGAAGGACATTTGTTGACTGAACACAACTATAATACAGAAAACAGCTCATCATTGAACTTTATTTCGATGAACTTTGAATCATTTACTTTTAATGTCGGGTATTGAAGTAGCTAGTGTAGGTCCTGGTGGGAGATGTCGCCGGAGACCTTCCCGGAGACTTTCCAGGGGACCTTCCAGTACCAGGGGACCTAGGCGACTTGGCAGGAGACCTTCCAGTAGATCTGTCAGGAGACTTGGCAGGAGACTTTGTGATGGGGGACTTGGTTGGAGTGGTTTCCCTTGTATAGACGTAAGTGTGGGACTTGGTACTTGTGTGGCTTCTTGTAGGCCTAGCCTTCTTATGGTGATTATGATGGTGCCTGGTTCTTTCTTCTTCTTCATCGTCGTGTTCATACTTTTTATGATGCGTTGTCTTATGATTCGTGTGCTTCTTTTTGTTCTTCTTATACATAACTACAGCGATCAATACAAAAACGCCAATAGTGATGAGTAACAGAAGGCCTCCTCCGACCGAAGTTAGAATGATAGCCCAAAGTGGAAATGAACTGGACTCTTCTTTATCGCTATCCGAAGAACCTGAAATGGATTTGGGATTCTTTTGATACAAAAAAAACCCCTACCTCTGTCCCTAGATCTCATATGCGACGAGTCTGAAGGAACAGTGGGGGATGCTGTAATGAGATCATCTTCGTACTGCATTACGGACTGTTCCTTGACCGTGCAGTCTCCCAAAGAGTATTTTTCGCACATCTCCTTCCACATCTCCTCCATCACTGTGCAACCCTTCACTCACCCATTTTTGCCAGTTATTTCGCCCTTTAACTTGCCATTCTTACTGCAACCCGGTTCCTCTAACCTGAAACGAGGTAGATAGCCATTTTCACAAACCACGTGATTTTCCTTGAGCCCTCTTTTGGATAATTCAGTTTAGATCTCCGGAGAACTCACTTTGTGGTATATCTAGGATCCGCTAGAAGGGCGCAGGCCCACAATTTCCGCATGTCGTTCTCGTTGTCACAAGATGTTGGCGCATGAGCGAGGTATTTCAATATATCCTGAGAAACCATAAAGATACGAAATTTGTACGCAAACTCACCAAAGATTTGTTCATTGTTAGCGATTCGTCGGTGTATTTAAGAGCTACGTATGTGTAACTGTTGTTCTTGTCACTTTTACAGAGTACTTTTGTAGATCCGGTCATGTCTGGCACCTCAACAATATCACCCGCTACCATTTTAATATTCTCCGCATCTTGTTTTGTTTCGCATTTGGTTGGAAATCGAAAGACTGTGCTGCAGTAGTTTTTCCTTTCCCAGTTTACAATTTTTCCCTGTGTCGTACTTGCCATCCCAACAACTAAGCCTGTATTCCAATGGTTCACCAAGTCCTGAACAAATGCGTAATTTGAGGAAAAGTTACCGACGAACCGATGGCGCATTTATATCCGAGGAAGGAAATATGACTTCCCAGCATCGAATGGCCTCGGTGGGGATAAAGAAGAGAGGGAGGAAAAAGAGCAACCAGCTGAGACGCATACAGGAGGAGAAGTGAATGAGAAGGCGGGAGACTGAAATGCGGATCTAACGGATATGCTAATTCACGAGCTTGACAATTGTTTTGTAGTTTACGTGACCCAAGTAACAGTTTCACCTCTAGCCGGTCCCCTTTATAACAAAAGGCTAGGTTATGTGTGTGTGTGTGTGTGTGTGTGTGTGTGTGTGTGTGTGTGTGTGTGTGTGTGTGTGTGTGTGTGTGTGTGTGTGTGAGTGTGTGTAGGTAGGTGTGATCAATGGTCTACGAAAATTGCGGCCGAAGACCGCGTGTGATTACAGCCGTAGTCCGCCCGATTGAGCAACTGCCTCTCTCTCTCTCTCTCTCTCTCTCTCTCTCTCTCTCTCTCTCTCTCTCTCTCTCTCTTCTTAACAATCTCTCCGTTTCCTCTGCTTCTTTTTGCATTACATCCCATCATTCAACTTGTCTCTTTCTCTTTTTATATTTTCTCTCAAACCCAAAACATTTTCTTATTTTCCCCCATTTTACGTAAATTTCCATTTATCCTTTCATATTTATATATCTCTAAACCTTCAAAACATAAATACTTTATTATCATCCCATTGGAAATCACAGTTGAAGTCGAGTAAATTCCAATCAGAACACCTGAAAATGAATTTTTGGAATTCACAATTTGTGCTTGTTTTACCTAAAAATATAAATTATTCATGCGAATCAATCCGTATAATTTTTCCCTGTGAGATGTTATTCCGAAATAGTGGTGATCGATCTTTACATGCGTCTTCGGCAAATGTCTAAAAGTGCAAATGGCTTAAGTTAAGTTTGATTACCTTATCTTCTTCCAACAACCAAAATGGATACGCGTTTTCCATGGGAAAAAGGAAAAACAAGAGATTTAAATCTATTCTAAAGCGAAAATAAAATTATTCTTTTCATCAGTCAGCTCACCTGACACGAAGAAATTGAAATTTTCCAACAATACAGTGATATTTATATACCGTATCTAAAAAATAACAAGAAACGGATGATTCTCTAAGGGACATTCAGGCGAATTTTACAACATTGGCTAAATTTAGAGATTCCGACAGTGTGTGAGTGTGTGAGTGTGTGAGTGTGTGAGTGTGTGAGTGTGTGAGTGTGTGAGTGTGTGAGTGTGTGAGTGTGTGAGTGTGTGAGTGTGTGAGTGTGTGAGTGTGTGAGTGTGTGAGTGTGTGAGTGTGTGAGTGTGTGAGTGTGTGAGTGTGTGAGTGTGTGAGTGTGTGAGTGTGTGAGTGTGTGAGTGTGTGAGTGTGTGAGTGTGTGAGTGTGTGAGTGTGTGAGTGTGTGAGTGTGTGAGTGTGTGAGTGTGTGAGTGTGTGAGTGTGTGAGTGTGTGAGTGTGTGAGTGTGTGAGTGTGTGAGTGTGTGAGTGTGTGAGTGTGTGAGTGTGTGAGTGTGTGAGTGTGTGAGTGTGTGAGTGTGTGAGTGTGTGAGTGTGTGAGTGTGTGAGTGTGTGAGTGTGTGAGTGTGTGAGTGTGTGAGTGTATGAGTGTGTGAGTGTGTGGGTGTGTGGGTGTGTGTGTGTGTGTGTGTGTGGGTGTGGGTGTGTGTGTGAGTGTGTGTGTGTGCGTGCGTGTGTGTGTGTGTATGTGTGTGTGTGTGTGTGTGTGTGTGTGTGTGTGTGTGGGTGTGTGTGTGTGAGTGTGTGAGTGTGTGAGTGTGTGAGTGTGTGAGTGTGTGAGTGTGTGAGTGTGTGAGTGTGTGAGTGTGTGAGTGTGTGAGTGTGTGAGTGTGTGAGTGTGTGAGTGTGTGAGTGTGTGAGTGTGTGAGTGTGTGAGTGTGTGAGTGTGTGAGTGTGTGAGTGTGTGAGTGTGTGAGTGTATGAGTGTGTGAGTGTGTGGGTGTGTGGGTGTGTGTGTGTGTGTGTGGGTGTGGGTGTGTGTGTGAGTGTGTGTGTGTGCGTGCGTGTGTGTATGTGTGTGTGTGTGTGTGTGTGTGTGTGGGTGTGTGTGTGTGAGTGTGTGAGTGTGTGAGTGTGTGAGTGTGTGAGTGTGTGAGTGTGTGAGTGTGTGAGTGTGTGAGTGTGTGAGTGTGGGGATGCTCTCTCTACCTCTCTCATTCTCTTTTTTTGCTGAAACTAACCTTTTACCTTTGCTCTAACATTTATTACCCAAAGTTTAATATTCAGCACCCGATTCTGCTGTTCCGGCAGGTCATTTACCAATAATGTTATGCGGACTCAATTTAGGTTTCGAGGAACGCATGAATTATAACCGCGAATTCTTTGCGGAAATGGAAATGTCGAGTACAACACAGGTTTTCCAAACAGTAAATAAGTAAATATACTTCCGTTCTCTGTAAGAATGTTGTGCGAGAATTTTTTGGGGTGTACCAAAAAGTGAAATCAATCTAAAACACAAACTTATGAAGGGACCTACTTCTTATGGGTATTAAGAAATATCGCTCTCATGCAACCCAAAGCAGCTGAGAGGACTTTGCCTGTCTGATGTACTGAATTTCGCGTAAGGCGTATTTTTCAAGAGTTCCCGAAATTGTAAGGAGTTTTTATTTAATCCTGCGCGATGCCAGCAAAAAATACATGGTGTTGGTCGTTCTCTGTTGTCGTTCTCATTGTATTACTAAGCAACAAGTTAATCTTTACTTTCCATAACTTCCCGTAAATTGGTTTTATGATAAACGGGTATTAAGGATTTCCTGGGATCGACAAGCCCAGAAGATCATAATATTGAATGCCTACTTTGGTTTAAAGGTGAAAAACCTATAAATGACTTTCGGGAATTCTGAGGAGAATTAAAGGGGCAATATGTACAAAAATGTTTTTGTTGTTGTAAATTTGTGAAAATATGTTATACTCCATTTCCAACGAATGGGCAAGGATTTTCCAAATGGTTAAAGGATTAGGTACCTTTGGTCCCGCAACGATCTTAGATAATTGTCTGCGCACTCCTCTTTTAGATAGCTCTTTCGCCTATTATATCTCCGTTCAATTCAATAGTTTAAATTCTTCATGGTTCAATACCAGTCATTTTTTCAACATTTCTCGAAAGTCGAAGATCTTTCCTTGGAAACATACTATATCTCATTCTTCTAAATCAAAATAGTATCCCCCTTTTCATTTTTGGAGTAAAATGAACCAAAAAAAGCGAATAAAGGTTTGAAAAAATGATAATATGAATAGAACGACCCTCTGGCGTCTCTACACTCTACGCGCTCTTTCTCTTTTCTATGACGTGAAACCGTGCACACTTTGCATTGTTCGCTCGTGAAACCGCGCACCGTTTGCTGTCTAAGTCATACGAAAGGCATAGTTATAGAATCGTAAAAATGGCATCTTTCCAATGAATTTATTATCAAAAATTTTGAAAAATAACTTTTCGAAACAAAACTAGAAAAAACCACTATATGTTGTCTGCAGTAAAATGGTCAAAACATGCATAAACAGAATTCAATTTGTATTAGTTTGTTTAATTTCTGGCACATTCCAAGACGTCAAAGATCCTCAAAATCAACACATTACGATAACTACAAATCCATATTTATCTTTTTGAACCAAACTCCAAAAACAATTGAAATACCATCGCTATATATTGTTTGTCGTAATTTTTGCCTTCGCGGAATTTGTAATCAACTTCCCGCCAAATTGCTATTTCCCCGTGCTTAAAAGGGTGGAGCACCTGTATTTCCGATTGAAATATTCACGTTTGACATATTTTATACGAAGAAATGTTGATTCTTCAAATGCTATGGATCTTCGCATTCCTTTTGGCATTCATCCCAAATGTTCTATTTTTGTTTGCGATTTACCGATACACTTCTACGGCCATGAAGACCTTTGCTGTTCTTTTGTTGGTAACAACTTTTGGGTCAATTGCGGAAAGCTTGTCTTTGCTTATTGTAATGCCCAGGTAAAATGAAATTTAGATTATTAGTGCCCTCAGGGACCTTTATATTATGTAAACACTGTTGATAACACTCTACAACCAAAACACTTTTCTCATAAACGTTTTTTTCCATCTGCAAATATTTTTGAAACGGTAATGGATCCGAACCAGGGACCGTTTTATTGGTGGATATTAGCGCTAACCACTCGGCCAGAGGCACTTCCAACCCGTGTAAACACCGTTTTGATTGTATCTCGCTTTGTTATAAACGAAAATTTCATTTTCAAAAACAATAAATGGATAATTGTGTTTTATGTTCATAGTATTATGATTCTAATTAGCGTATTTGAGTGTGTTGTATATTATGATTCTAATTAGCGTATTTGACAAAAAACAATTAAAAAGGGAAAAAACAAAGGTACAATGCGTTTTCACTTTTTTATTCACGAATTTACTTTTTTTGCATTTCCTACACTAGCTGTATGCTTTTCATTATTAGAAAATTAGTTTTATGGGTATTACCCAAGTTTTAAGTGTTATTTTTTGAAATGAGCATGCAAAAATGACCTAGAATACATATTTGTACGAAAAAAAACTCATAACTGGATCCTGAAACATCGAAACGCACCGACCGCAAAAATCCAATTGTCTCCAATTTTTGGGCTATTTTGGGCTTTTTGCGCACAGGATTTTTAACAAAAATAGTCTTTGATATTTTTTTTATTTTTAAAACTTAGCTGACGCCAAATTTTGCATAGAATTCGGTGGTGTAAATATCTTTTCTAAACATATCTTTCACACGTGGTCAAATTCATTAAAAACGGTTTTTGTGGGTTTTCTTTTTACAGAATAACAAGTCGTAATAGGTGTAAAAGTAAAAGTTTTTTTCAAATTAAATTTTCTTTTTTCAACTGCAATTTTCAATTTGAAATTTCGTCAACATTGAAAGTTTTGCAGTACACTTCAGAACGGGTAAAAAATCCAAACGTTTCATTTTAAGGGGTTTAGGGTAAATAATGGTTTTGCGTCATGAACATTACAAAGACGGCGTTTTAAAACAAAACAAAAAATTGATTGCTTTTTTAACCGCAATATTCGGTTCACAATAAAGCGAAATAAAAGTAAAAATGTTTTCCTCACATCAGCCCAGTCTAACGTAACCTCCCTAAAAATGGTTTAATATTAAAATTCCAAGCCACAACCGAAAACGAGATGTATTAAGCGTACCATAAGACGCTGTTTGTTGAAAAAACCGAAACCCCCGTTTTTGCTTAAACAATTTAATTGAAATTCCAATTTCAGCGCCTCTCTCCCTCCAATTCCCTACATCTTCTACACTGCCTACGGCCTTTGTCAACTCATCGGACCTAAATTTTGCTTCGCTATTTATCAATTTGTAATCCATGCGGGACAACTGAATCCGGTTATGATTATGTTATCCTTTGCTCTTCGATATTACGTTTTAACTGGTCGAAAACTAACAATTAAAATGACAATTCTATTAGCAATTATTTGTGATATTCCAGTTTCTATAATGTCGGTGAGTTTTTATTAATCAACTTTCAAAAAAAAATTTCTGGTTTCAAACTATTTTATTTATGACCTCTTTTTCTCGCAAAACTTTCCAGATGAGAAGTTCCCTTTTTCCCGTTCTTTGAATTACAGCTTCCGAAAATCAATTGAACAACTGAATCCCTTTTTTCAAAATTGGTCTGATTAATTGAAATGTGTCTGGAAAAAAGTAAAACCGCCGATGCAGATGTGTGAATGAGATACTAGAAACTCCAATGGTTTTTTTTAAAAATAGATTTTGTATTTTTGTTGCCACCAAATTAGTTGTTTACCGATTTTGAAAGTCAATTCTGCGTAACTATATGACATGTGGATGTTATTAGTCTCTACATGATTCAAAGGTGTCAGCAAAAATAAGTCTGTCTGGAGAAAAAGTGATTCCCCTACGCATTTGCGGAACCGTTTTTTGTAATTAAAGGGACAGTCAGGCGGGTTTTACAACATTGGCTCAATCAAGAGAGAAAAATTCGCTGATCATGAAAATATATATGACTTTGGGTCGCAATTTTCCCATTTTGGAGAAACTGCGCTCCAAAGTCGCCAAAACGGGTCTCCGTCTACAGATCTGTAGACGTCAGATACGCCCTGCGCGTCCGGCTTTTACAAGGCATGCTAATGAGTCAAATTTCATTCTAATTGGATGAGATAGCTCTGGAAAGGGTAGGGTGCGAGACAATTTAGCATAGTAAATTTACATAATTTCCGACCGTATCCCCTCGGGAAGGAAAAAAAACCCTCCTTACTGGTCCTTTAATGGTATTTGAAGGGACCGTCAAGGGCCTTTTCAGAATCGTATGCTAATGAAGACTTGGCAAGAAGCTTGCGCATAACCGTTGGCTGGAGCGGGGAAATCTTTATAATTAGAATGACGCAATTTGCATACGGTTCATTACCAATCCGAAAAGGCCCCCTTAAAGGGGCCGTAAGGGGCCTTTTCAGATTGGAAATGAACCGTATGCAAATTGGCCCATTTCAATTGAAATCATTTTTACGAACACCGCTCCAGACAACGGCCGTGCGCAAAATGCTTGCCAAGTCTTCATTAGCATACGATTTGGAAAAGGCCCCTTACGAGCCCTTTAAAGAACCTAAACTTTTTTCTAAAATTGTGTTTAAAGGACCCGTAAGGGGCCTTTTCTGATTGGAAATGGAATGTATTCTAATCGAGCCATTTCAATTGAAATCATTTTCCCGAACACCGCTCCAGACAACGGCCGTGCGCAAAATGCTTGCCAAGTCTTCATTAGCATACGATTCTGAAAAGGCCCCTGATGAGCCCTTTAACGGCGGAGGCCCACGCAAAATGAAGAGGGGGTCCTGTTCATGTTTATCATAAAACTCTCTGCATTTCACCATTGAAAATGACACCTCTCGCCTACGCTACGTCATGGACAGCTCCTTTTTCATTTTCGTGGGTCTCTGCCTTTGAGAACCTAATTTTTTACGTAAAAATTAGGCGCCTTTCGTTTTTCTCCAAGTATATATACGTTTTTGGTCATTTTTAGCCATGTTTCCGCCATTAATTTCACGTTGATTTGCTCAAAAATTAGTTTTTTTCTTTGAAATTTTTTTCTTAACCAAAACAACAAAACGCCAAACAGAGTCACGACAAAAAATAAATTAGTAAAGAGAAATTACTTAAAATGATTTTGTCATTTTTGGCAATGGAAAATTGAATACTATCAAAATTGGTATTGTCAATTTTTTCAATTGAGTAAGGGTGAAATTGTTTCAACAGAACACATTTAAAGAAAGCTTTTACCTGAAAAGGTTTCCATACAACAGGCTTTTTCACTAAATTTGGCCAAAGGCGATTGATGCATTTAAGTTGCAATTAAGTTTAAATTTCAAAAACTGATTGTTTCTCCCAGAAAAAACTGGATGGAATGAATTGTTCGGAAAAAGCGTCTTTTTGTCGTGCGCCTTTGCAAAATTTGAAGATTTCTTGTATGAGTATCTCTGCTTCAACATCGCCCACACGATTATAATTTTGCAACAGCTATACATATATCAAAATTTTATTTGTTTATTGCAGGTTCTCATGTTTACAACTTTCATAGACACCGACGTCAATGCTCCAGACGCTAATTCCATCGTGTTTGCTCTAAACCCAAATTGGCAGGTTTGTCACGAAAACAATTACGTTATTTGGTTAAATCAGCAAGTATTTGTTGCCAACTGTTCGATGTACTTGTGGATTTCTGCTGTCGTATTTTCTTTAATCATTCGCTTTTTCACCAATCGATTGTGGAAAAAAGAAATAGGACATTTATCGGCGGCTACGGTTAAAATGCATCGACATATGATTAGGGTTCGATTTTTTATTTAAATTTATTTAGTTTTTCTTTTAAGGCCCTAACTCTGCTCATCACAATTCCCTCCGTTGGGCTGGCTTCTGTTGTTTTCCTCCGCTTTCGATCGTATTTCCCTCCGGGACCCATTGTTGGAAGTGTTCGATTCTTTTTATTTGCTTTGATGTCTTTTTTGAATGGGATTATACCATTGGCTATGATTCAGTCTTATCAGCAAATTTTCTCTTGCAAGCCGAAAGTGAAACATAGCGTTTCTACTTCTAGGACAATTATGGTCACAGCTTGATTGTATATTTGTGTTTTTTTCTCTCTCGTCTCAGTTTCGCTTTCTTTGTCTCTGTTAATATATATTACTTGTCGTGAATGAAGATGTTATTACTCATATGTGAGCGTGGCTAAGATCCGAGCCGGCCCGCAAATTTTTTTCACGGACGGGCCTGAGCCGAGTAAGTTTTTCTCTCTCAAAAAGGTAGAAAAAGCAGTACACGAGGACTGTGTTTCTAGCTTATATATTGTGTAAAACTATTAAGGAAAAAACGTTTTGGCGATGGGGATCGAACGGGGTCACTTTGGTTTTGCAGTCCAACCTCTTAGCCAATCGGGCATGGATAACATTAAAAATTTATATAAGGTAGTTCGAATCCTCCCTTAAACTTTATTTTTTGCACGTTGAGTATGATGTTTTCCAACAAAAAGGTTGGAAAAATGTTAATCTTGAAAGGATATAAATATACAATAGAATTATCAAAAATGGACCTACCCGGGCTGGCCCGGGCCGGCCCGTACTAAAACATTTACCGCCGGACATGGCCCGGGCCGGCCTTGGCCTACCCTTAATTTTTCCATGCTTGCTTATTTGCACTGTAGTGTGCAATACAATTGTCGCTTGTCTTGTTGAGCGCTCCCTTTTACGTCATAATCCTGACCTACAATTTGATAAAACACTCACAGGACTAAAAAAAGATTCCTGAAGTGTGCCAGCTAATCGACCCAGCATTGTTCTCTGTTTGTGTTGCGGGAAAGTTTCTTTGCAAGCTTTTTCAAATTTCTCGAGCTTTGGTACTCGACACTTTCAACAAGAACAGAAGGTAAGGTAACCTTCTAAAAATCCACTTATATTGGGAGCAAATCTTTTGTGGCTTCACTGATTTGCATTAGATTCTTGTAGAAACCTCACGGAATAACAAATGTGGGGTGACGCAACCAACTTAGTCTACTCCCGGAAAAAAATAAAGCTGAAGTGGGGAAAGGGTGGTGTATATTGCCTCTTTCGTTATAAAAAAACGCCTGATGGTTGTTTCCCGGGGATAAAAAATAAATAACAAGTAATAGAAACTATATTGAATGTTTAATAGATATTTGCCTGTTTGTTTTTCCCTGTCGCGGTTGGTAGTTTAGCGGCCAATTTTGTGAAGCCTAGGACTGTAAATCTATGCGGCCGCAGGCCGCCCACCTGAGCGGCCGAAGGCCGCGATTCCATGGACCAAAGGCCGCGAGGGTCCAGGAATGAGGACCGCCAAAGGTGCGTAACTCTTCGTTTAAATACAAAGGCTACATACATTCAATAAAACTACCTAAATGTAGTTCGAAAACCACTTCAGTTAATTGTGTTTTGGCATACCTGGCATACTGATTTAATTCCAAACTTCAAAGATTGGCGACACTGATTGTGCCGACTACAAAACATTTTTCACTTCAAATATAACAACTGCCTTCAGAAACAGGATACAACTAAAATACCGTGGACAAAATTTCTGAAAGCCATTTTGCCTCAACTAATCAACTACCTGACAAACTGCTATTTTATTCGCTTTAAAGGCACGCGCCTTGTATTCCCGTCTATATTTTCAACACCATGCTTGTTTTTCAATTGTCTTGGAGTTTTCTTTGTTTACTGGGAATCGTTCCAAATATTATGTTGTTGTTTGCAATTTTTCGATTCACTTCTGCTTACATGAGAACATTTGCCGTTCTTCTTATAATTACAACTTTTGGTTCTATCGGAGTTAACCTATCTTTGTTGATTGTTATGCCCAGGTAGTTTTCTATATAATGGTTTTTTTTGTAATGGATGCTGTTCGCCTTTAAAATATTTTTGCGTACTTTCAACTTTTAAACCCGAAATATTCCTCCTAGCGCAATTCAGCTTATGTCTTTTAGCACGCCCCGTTGCATAGCACACCCCCTTGCATAAGTATAGGTTCACCTTTGATTTAATTTTTTTTAGGTATTTGGAGTGGTTTAAAATTGTTATGACACAAGTCTTTCGATAGAGCATGAAGTTAGGAACAGATTACGATGTTGAAGTCCGAAATTCATTAGCATACGACACAGGTAGAATGATTTACACAACATACGCAAAAACCAGTATGCAAATGGATTTTTTCCAGGCATTGAGAGACACATCATTGGAAAGCCCCTGAAAAGCTGTATCGAACTATGTTTTTGTTCTTATTCAGAAAATTTTTTTTTTGGAACAGACTCTGAAACACAAATTTTTCATAGGTTTGCAAATGAAACATTGACAATTGGCATGTTTTCATATCCGAATTATGCACCTTTTTCAAAATTTGAAGCCAGTATGTTCCAAAAGAAATATTTTCTGAATAAGAAAAGAACATGGTTCGATACAGCTTTTCAGGGGCTTTCCAATGATGTGTCTCTCAATGCCTGGAAAAAATCCATTTGGATACTGTTTTTTGCGTATCTTGTGTTAATCGTTCTACCTGTATCGTATGCTAGGGCAAACATCGTAATCTATTCCTCACTTCATGCTTTATCCAACGACTTGTGCCATAACAATATTAAACCTCTCCAATTACCTAAAAAAATTTTAAAATAAACCTATACGTATGCAACGGGGTGTATATTTAGCCCCAATACCAGACCTGCGAAAAATTTCTTTTGCAAGTAAAGCAAATTGTTTTTGTTTATCAAAAAAATTTGAAGTCAAATTGTTGAATAACTAAAGTTTGAAAAAAGTTGAAAATCTAAATAAATGCTATATTTAATCTTCAGTGCCTCTCTTCCTCCGAATCCCTACATCTACTACGATGCATATGGCCCTTGTCAACTTGTCGGACCGAAATTTTGCTTTGTGGTTTATCAAGTGGTTATACATGCTGGCCAAATGAATCCCGTGATGATAATGTTATCCTTTGACCTGCGCTATTTCGTTTTAACCGGACGAAAATTGACGGTCAGGGCTACAATGCTATTAGCGGTTCTTTGTGATATACCTGTCTCCTTAATGTCGGTAAGTACGTTGTGGCATGTACACGGTTATTATTTAAAACTATCATATTTTTTTTTTAAATAATTAAAGATGCAGAATATTAAACAACAACGGTTGTCGAATGGCACGCTGATCTCCTTCATTTTTTGTGCTTTGACTATAAATGCATTGTCTATCTAAAAATGTGAAAAACGCCTACCAATTATATATTTTTGATTGGCCATGCGAGAAGCCAGTTTTAACCCTTCAGCTTACATTCATTTAGTTTCAAAATATATTTCATTAAATGGACCTGATCAACTAGTAAAAGTTACATAAAAAATGCTAGCGACGTTTTTTAACTGTTACGAATCACACACACTCACACACTCACACACTCACACACTCACACACTCACACACTCACACACTCACACACTCACACACTCACACACTCACACACTCACACACTCACACACTCACACACTCACACACTCACACACTCACACACTCACACACTCACACACTCACACACTCACACACTCACACACTCACACACTCACACACTCACACACTCACACACTCACACACTCACACACTCACACACTCACACACTCACACACTCACACATTCACACACTCACACACTCACACACTCACACACTCACACACTCACACACTCACACACTCACACACTCACACACTCACACACTCACACACTCTCACACTCACACACTCACACACTCTTACACTCTCACACTCACACACTCACACACTCACACACTCACACACTCACACACTCACACACTCACACACTCACACACTCACACACTCTTACACTCTCACACTCACACACTCACACACTCACACACTCACACACTCACACACTCACACACTCACACACTCACACACTCACACACTCTCACACTCACACACTCTCACACTCACACACTCACACACTCACACTCACACACTCACACACTCACACACTCACACACTCACACACTCACACACTCACACACTCACACACTCACACACTCACACACTCACACACTCACACACACTCACACACTCACACACTCACACACTCACACACTCACACACTCACACACTCACACACTCACACACTCACACACTCACACACTCGCACACTCACACACACTCACACACTCACACACTCACACACTCACACACACTCACACACTCACACACTCACACACTCACACGCTCACACACACTCACACACTCACACACTCACACACACTCACACACTCACACACTCACACACACTCACACACTCACACACTCACACACTCACACACTCACACACTCACACACTCACACACTCACACACACTCACACACTCACACACTCACACACTCACACACACTCACACACTCACACACACTCACACACTCACACACACTCACACACTCACACACTCACACACTCACACACTCACACACTCACACACTCACACACTCACACACTCACACACTCACACACTCACACACTCACACACTCACACACTCACACACTCACGCACTCACACACTCACACACTCACACACTCACACACTCACACACTCACACACTCACACACACTCACACACTCACACACTCACACACACTCACACACTCACACACTCACACACTCACACACACTCACACACTCACACACTCACACACTCACACACTCACACACTCACACACTCACACACTCACACACTCACACACTCACACACTCACACACTCACACACACTCACACACTCACACACTCACACACTCACACACTCACACACTCACACACTCACACACTCACACACTCACACACACTCACACACTCACACACTCACACACACTCACACACTCACACACACTCACACACTCACACACTCACACACTCACACACTCACACACACTCACACACTCACACACTCACACACTCACACACTCACACACTCACACACTCACACACTCACACACTCACACACACTCACACACTCACACACTCACACACACTCACACACTCACACACACTCACACACTCACACACTCACACACTCACACACACTCACACACTCACACACTCACACACACTCACACACTCACACACACTCACACACTCACACACTCACACACTCACACACACTCACACACTCACACACTCACACACTCACACACTCACACACTCACACACTCACACACTCACACACTCACACACTCACACACTCACACACACTCACACACTCACACACTCACACACTCACACACTCACACACTCACACACTCACACACTCACACACACTCACACACTCACACACTCACACACACTCACACACTCACACACACTCACACACTCACACACACTCACACACTCACACACTCACACACTCACACACTCACACACTCACACACTCACACACTCACACACTCACACACTCACACACTCACACACTTACACACTCACACACTCACACACTCACACACTCACACACTCACACACTCACACACTCACACACACTCACACACTCACACTTGTCTTTTAGAGTGAACGTAATGATGCAGAACTTTCCAGAATTTGCCAAAGCATTCAACTGTTCCTTTGGAAGTCCAATGCACCCAGTTAAAGAAGAGACATGTAGAGTTTGGTAGACAATGGTTAATACCTACAATAAACTTTTAATCGAAACAGTTTGATTTTCGACTTCTAAATATTTTTCTATACATATGGTAATCCTGAATCACCAGAATGAATAACTGTTGTTGAACTCAATTTCACGACGTATAGTTGCCGCCAAACGGGCATCATTCCAATTTGTGCCTTCCTTCTCTGTTGATATTATAATTTTATGCTAATCTAATATCAACAGAGAATACTTGAACGAAATTGGCATGCTGCACGTTTGGCGTCAGCTTGATTAATCCTATTCTCCATCGCTTCGGCTTCTAGGGTCTGGTTCCTGGGACGACTCTACTTTGCCTTGAGCACGGACAACCCAGTACCGTTTTGGAGATCGGGAATGTACCGACAACAAGGCTGCCCAGGGAACCCTGTTTTCTGTATGAATATTTCTTTTCTATAAACTTATGAATCTTTTATCGTGATTTTGGTGTAATGTTTAAGACAAAAATGTCGTTCTTCAGAATTCCTCTCCATTTTCCTTTCGCTTTGTCGTTTGACGATGAGATTATTCGTTTGCAGAGGGATGATCGCTTTGCAGATCGTCATCATTCACAAGAGCCTTTCTAAGAGTCGGCGAGGAGAAGAGAGAAAAGACATAGGCGGACATGGATGATCTTGGAACGTCACAGAGTAATACAGACGAACCGAAGATAGTTAGAGGCGCAGGGAAATCACATCATTTTGTCCCGCGGATACCGTATCTCGACAATGAGAAAATCAGAAATCAAAGTTGGAAACTATAAACACGGGCATCTCATTTTCTTTGTCTCATTCATACGGGATTTTCCAAATGTGTCTCTCTCTATCTCTTTTGCTTCACCTCACCTCTTTTTACATCTCGCCTCTCTTTTCTCTCCATTCCCTTGTTCCTTGTTTTTGTTTTGGAAAATCCTCCCACCTCAAATTAATTGGTCACAAATTTTGCGCGGCAAAATAAGACTTTAGTGCTGTCTTTTTTGTTAAACAAAGAACCACAACTGTAATACTGAAATAGCAATCAGGAAGTGGCTGGTGCACAATAATGCAACTAATGCGCAGATTTGACTAAACAGCGGACATCCATCATGCTAAAAATATACAGTTCCCTTAAATATTCGGCGCGTCGGGGATTATACAGAGCTGTTGCAGTTTATAGAAAAATGACAGAGTTACAATTTCCGAAAAGAGAATTTTTAAAAAATATCCATTTGAAATTTATGATTTCCCCATTGATCTGCTGCACAGTTGAAGAGAAGAACATCAAGAAGCGGTATTTTTAACGTTCAAAGGAATAACACATGCTCAGCAATGGATCGCGTTTAAAGTCATATTGGCCACACTTTTAAAGGGCGGATGCAGCTAATGTATAAAAAAATGCTGTTAAAGTGCTGCGATTGACAATGGAGCATGATTACCATAGTAATGTAAAATCTATGAGGTTTATTTTTTGTAATTATCCATAAAATTGAAAAGATTCGATTTTAAGAGCAAAACGTTTAATGAACATTAGCACAAATATACTTTCATTTAGCAATGGAGCACGATTACGGGGGCGGCGGGCAAAATTTGTGTACCATAGCTTTTTGGTCTTTCTTAATTTTTTGTTTATTTTTTTATATAAAAATAAAATGTGTTAATGATAATGGTGTTCAAAAGCACAAAATATTGCAAATGGAGCGCGGCTCTTAGCAATGGGGCACGATTACTATACTACTGTATTTTTGTGAATTTGATAAATTCTGATGTAAGAGTTATAAAAATTAGTAAATCTTGCTAATGACAAATGAGCTCATAAATGTAAAAGTTGAAAATATAATTACGATAATTACCAATAGAGCACGCAGTGGTTTTCGGAAAAAAGAATTTTTTGTATTTTTGAATATTTAATAAATTTAAAAAGCTTTATTAAAGAGTAGAGCGTGTTAATGATAAAAGTGTTCAGACGCGCAAGAAATTGGGAATGGCGCGCAACATTTAGCAATAGAGCGAAATATTAGCAATGGAGCCCGATAACCGTTACTGTCCTGAAAATGTGAGTTTTAAAACATTCTTCGTGACATTTTTTTTTCCTTTTTTGGACTTTTTTTTAAATAAAACGGAACGTGTTAATGATAAAGACGTTCAAAAGCGCAAAAGGCCAAGCAGCGGTTTTCGAAGACCGCGCGTGACGACGGGGAGCGTCGCCACAGAAGGTTTGATGGATTGGGCGCTCGGCGGAGAAGGGTTTCATCGACATGTTCTCCGCGGTTCCATACTCTGTAGTCTGAAACCGGAACCCAGATGATGTCGGAGAGAAGGAGAGAGAGAGAGATGGAGATGAGAGGAGAGCAACGGCTGAACCCATTTCCCCCGCCCCGTCGAAGGTTGTCCGGGTGATAACGACGCGTCGCCTCCCCGCCAACAGTAATTAATTATCAACTCCCCGAAAAATTACGGTTTTCTAAAAACAGAACAGAGAAAAGCCTGCGAAAATCGGCCGAGAAGAGCGGTCACGGAACTGATGGCAACCATGGCAAATAAACTAAGGTCTGGTAGTCTACGGCTTAAGAGATGATCAAAATTGATTGTTTAGAAAGTTTCCGAGCGAAAAATGCAGGAAAATCCAATTTAAAACATACATTGTAATTGAGTTGCGTATTGGCGCCCGCCGTCGCGCGAACTCGAATATCATTTGGAGCCATGACATTCGGGCGCAATCAGGCGCTGCGTGGTGTAGCGGGTAGCATTCAAACTAGTTGTTTCGAAGGTCGAGGGTTCGAGTCCCACCTGAGGTGAAACATTTGCAACTATTTTGTATGATGAAATGTAACGTTTTGTGCAATGTCATCTGTTCATTTACTTTTTTCTCCAAGTTATAAGACATTTCAACATTAAAATCGACATAATCGTGAATATTTTCTGCAAACCCTTTTTTGGTTCTCTGCTTCCCCCAGACAGTTCAAAAGCTAAAGAATGATTTCTCTTCAAGTGTAATGAAACTTTTGGTTTTGCTACACTTTGACACACGAGTGCGCGGGGCGAAGGTCGCCGTTTTTGTGGTGTTTGCGCCGATTTTCGCCGAGATTCACCTCTGTTTTCTGTTGATTTATGAGGCATTTGGCTAGAAAAATGTGTTTTCTTAGAGGAAAAGTGGGGTAGAATCTGAGAAATTGGGTGGAATCTTTCAGAAACGAGGAAGTAGTTAATTTTTCGGGGTTTGGGCCTACTTTTTAGGAGGTTAGCGCTGATAATTGGGTATTTTGATTGAAAAATCTTGCAAGAAAGGCAAAACTGCAACTGTGAGTTATTTGCAAAATTTTTACCCAGGTGGGAATCCGAACCCCTGACCTTTAGATTTGCAAAAGAAGACGCTAACCGCTAGGCTATGCGGCCACGACGGTATGTTTCTCGCATCTGCCTTGCATGTCACGCGCATCTCTCACACTTCCTAAGATAAAACAAGTCTTTTTTATCAATAACTTTATTGGCAGGGTAAAACTCTGTCAAACTCTGTGCATTCATGGAATACAGTCACAACAATAAAGAGGATAAGGAGGGGTACATTCACGGAATGTGGAATGGGTGGTGTTGGCGCGCCCCAGAGGGAGAGGGCCACTTTCAAAGCTATGTAGAGCAAGGTACCGGAGTGACTTTAGAGATCTGGCCAAGTAAAGAGTGAGTCTGTCTTTTAAAGAGAGAAGCCTCGAAAGGGAAGGCTCTCACGCACACAGGGCGCACGACACCCGGTCATGGGGAGGTCGGTGTGGAGGGCCCGGGACCACAAAAAGGTGGACACGGACCCCCACGCCACTCCACAGGAGCAGCTCACACAAGACCACACACACACATCGGCAAATGCACAAAACTCACACAAATAGCTCTAGGGCCGGGGCGCTAGTCAAATAGAGAGGGTGGCTCTATGTACA